>OX442352.1:34824788-34842288 GCA_949357725.1 Hyperoplus immaculatus
CAAGGACCTTCATCGGGCATGTAACATGTAGAGATGTAAAATGTCTCCACCTCTCTCTCTCTCTCTCTTTCTCTCTCTCTCTCTCTCTCTTCACAGAGTATGTATTCAGCCCTGCCTGGTCTGCTGGATGGGAACCCCTTCTCAGAGAGCGGGACGCTGCGAGTGCCCGACGGTCTCAACGATATCCTGGAGGTTCTGAAGGTCCATCCAGACATCTCCCTACAGCTCTGTGCCTACCTGTTCTTCTTCATCAACACATATAAACTCTGCAGCCTTGGCGACAGAGCTTTCTCCAGGGCAGCTCCCAGGCTCTGGAACAGCCTCCCCCAACATATCCGTGACTCTGAGTCCCTCACCATCTTCCAGTCCAAACTCAAGACCCATCTCTTCTCCTCCGCCTACCCCTAGTTCACCCACCAACCCAACTCTACATGTTCTTTTTGTTTGTTTATTGTTTTGTTTTTGTAAAGCGCTCTGAGTGAGAGAAGATATCATTTATTATTTATTATTATTATCACTGTTCAATGCACTTATGGAGAGAGGTAAGATTTTCAGACTGTTGAAAAAGAGCATTTTAATGTAACAAGGCTATTAGCGCTATTACTTCTACTATATTTCAGTGTTAGGTTTCCCTTTAGACAGAGATGTAATCCCCTGTTTCCTGCCCAGGGACTACAGATGAAAATGAGCTAATAGCTAACTCTGGTACTGCTCAGCCTGGTCCCGACCAGGCTAAACGTAAAGGATAAACTTATTCTGTTGCCTGACTGGTTCAGTCAGCTGTCACTCCGATCTGAAATCAAGGCGTTTAACAGTTATTCCATGATCTTCTGTGTACTGCTTTATTTTCATTAGCCTGTTTTAAAGTACCACATACAAGACTGCATTGTCATTTAGTTAAATAGTTCTTCTTTTTTATTTATTTAACCTGAACCATTTATAATTAACTTAATTATAATTAGATTAAGATGAAATTACATAAATTATAATAATTTATGTGATAGTCTGTTCATATTGCAGGCTATATTTATACAATCGATTATCGATGGCAGATGACGTTGCAAGTGTGGGTGAAATACATTCACTTTGTACTAATCATTCTACAGACACTGCCAACTGCCTCTTAATTGAAAAGGTTAAGTCTATGATGGACAAGGGAGGTACTGTTGGGGCTGTATTCGTAGACCTGAGAAAAGCTTTTGACACAGTAAATCATAAGGTACTCATTTCCAAACTCTCCTCATTCAATTTCTCCAATAACGCCCTCAAGTGGTCAGAGTCATATTTAAAGAACAGAACCCAGTGTGTGAATGTCAATAATCAAACATCCTCTGCGCTGGATACACTAACTGGTGTCCCACAAGGGTCAATACTAGGTCCACTTCTATTCAGTCTTTACATAAATGACTTGCCCTCTGTGTGCTCTGATGTAGAGGTTCAGCTTTATGCTGATGACCGCTGTGATTTTTACACATGGCAGAACTAAACTTCAGGCTGCAGCAACACTCACCAATGCATTGAACCGCATCTCAACTTGGCTAATTCAATCATGCCTTCAACTAAATACATCCAAAACAGTCTGCATGTTTTTTTTCCAAAAAGCGATGTAGCATTCCAGATCCAGCCATAATGCTGTCAGGAGTAAAACTAGAAGTTGTCTCTGAGTTCAAATACCTAGGCCTCCTAATCGACTCTCAACTGTCCTTCAAATCTCATGTAAAAAAAGTTAGTCACAGGGTTAAGTTTAACTTATCAAATTTTCGCTTCATCAGAAATTCAATGACAACTGATGCAGCCAAGATATATATGCATGCTATGATAATGTCTCATTTCACATACTGTTTGACCAGCTTTGCACAAGCCAATAAGACAACACTTAAAACACTTGAAACACTGTATAAGCAAACCCTGAAAGTCACCTACCATCATTGTCTTATTTTAAGAAAGTATAAACTTCTGAGCTGGGACAACCTAATAAAGTATGCAAATCTTTGCCTTATTTTTAAAGTATTGCACAACAAAGCCCCCCCACCTCTTCAACAGTGTATCACTCAGAGGTCAAATTCAAACCGGACAACCAGAGGCTCGTCCCGGGGAGACTGTGTAGTACCGTTTAGAAAAAGTGCCTTTAGCCACTCAGCATTCTCAGTTATAGCATCACAGGAATGGAACTCACTACCAGCTCACATAAGAGAAATTAGTTCTTACCGTCCCTTTTCAGGACAGCTGAACATATGGCTCATTAGTAATCAATTGTGTACACACTAGGACTGCATTTGCTTCTCCTGCCGACTACTTCGTAACTGTTTTGTCCTGCTTGCTTGTCTCTTGTGTGCTCCTGTCCTGTGTTGTTCATGTGAGTGTCTAATTGTATATGTTTGTGCTGCATGTTTGTGCTGCTTGTTTGTGCTTTATGCTGCTGTATATGTGTTTTTATTGTAGGTGTGTCTGTCCTGCTCTATTTACTGTTTTGTGCACTTTCCTATAATGTTTAATGTACGCTCTGCTTTATTGTCTGCTTATTTTATTGTTTGTTTGTTTGCCATTGTCTGTCAATTCGTTCTTACTATGTGTTACTGTATTTTCTGAGTTGACTATGTTGTTTTTTAATCATTGCTTATACATGCATTTTATTTCTGTAATTTTAGGTTGCCTTTTACATATCTGGCAGGGGACAGCAGATGAAAACTAGCCTCTTAGGCTAACTCTGGCTCACTTACATTTTGAATGTTGATTAGTGTGCAATGTCCCTGAAATAAACCAATAAAATAAAAAAAAAATAAAAAAAAAGTACTTATAACTATATCGTGATGCATCTAAAACAAAATTCAATATCAATGAAAAATTCCTTTTTTCTGTAATTGAATTAAAAAAGTGAAACTTAAATATATTCTATAAATTCATTACACATGAAGTGAAATTAATCTAGAATAAACATACTTTTCAGAAGGTCGACATTTCTGTATTATAAATCCTTTTTCTGATTGGTTGTATGTAACATTCTAATATTTTGAGATACTGGATTTTTTATTCCATGATCAATCACTCATCCAAAAAGAAGGCCTGACATATTTCACTTCTTGTAATGAATCTATGAAAGTTTCACTTTTTAAATGGACTTTCCATGATATTACATTTTTTAGATGCACCTGCAGACTGCTCACTGTCAACTATTTTATCATAAAACAATGCAGGGACATCAAGATCAGTAGGCAGAGAATATATCTGCTGTATGAAATGAACTGCCCCCTCACTTACGGTTTAAACTAGCAAGGCATTGTGGGAAAATGGGCCGTCTTTTCCATTTTTAAATCAGTAAATCTGTGTTCGATCTCTGGGTCTACTTCTGAAAGCTGTGGGCTGGCACTTAACAGAATGACTTACACCTGGCTTGACAAAGCGTCCCCTTTTGATCCTGGATTGGCGTTTATGCAACTGACTAATCCAAAATGCCCAGGCTAGACTTTGTCAAGGCTGGCTTTATCAATCATCCTGGATATCTTTATTCCACTTTTATGCAATAGGCCCCAGGCTGCTCTAGGCTAGGCTTGTTTGGGATCTATCAGGGTCTGATCTAGGATCTGCTTTACTGTGTTTACTCTGGTTGCAGATACTCACTCCCACCACTGGGAGCCGCCGTACAGACCTTCAGACGGAGACCCAGAGAAAAGGTTTCCTTCTTTGGACCATCAAGCTTTCACCTGATTTGTGGCATTCTACCGTTTAGAAAGACTTTGAATGAAGTCTTTAATTTTACACTTCAGAGGTTGAAAATCTTGAAAACATTTCTAGTGGAAATATCTCATGACACTATATAGTATAAAAAACACAATCACCTAACAAGCAGCATTTCAGTGAAATATAGGGACTTGTAAATTCAATATGCTTGGATTGAAAATCGGGATTACAAGGCTTGCTAACTATGACACAAAAGCTCTTCCTCTTACTAGTCCATGCCTGAATGCAGATGCATGCCAGGTGAACCCCTTGAGCCTTTTGGAATTTTCTTGAGTTTAACCATTATTAATTCATTTTTATCCAACGCAAATCAGCAAAGGAAAAGGAACAAAACCATGTAGGAATACCTAACTGACAGACACAAGCCATCAGATCACGCAGTGCACCTTGCCGAAATGCAGGGGTACCTCTAATAGGTCTAAGGAACCGATAGCCATCATCAGACTGTAACACATTCCTCAAAGCATCCTCGTTATTCAAAAGATCATTACTCACCAGATGAGATGCACCACCTCCTTTACCTTTATGCAAAGCTATAGAAACATTCGACACAACCTGTTGTACCTCAGACATATACTGAGCAAAAAAGATGTAGGGGAGAACGGGGTAATTTGTCACACGGGTTGGTTGTCACAATCGTTATATCTCGGAACCAGAAGGCGCTGTCTGTGAAATTTTGGTATGTAAATATCCAGAATTGGGATCAGAGGTCACCTACATAGTCTTCCTTGGAGTTAGACTGCTGAATTTGAGGTGAGACGACTGTTTGTATTTTTCATGTCAAATTGAAAATATTTAGCTCCTCAGTATTTTTCTTCTAGGCTTTTACACAATGGGTTTATAACAAAACAATTGTTACCCATACAAAGTGTGAAGGGTAAACTATAGTTTAGTTTGTGGTTAGCAAGCTAATTAGTTGTCAGATGGTTGTTGGCCTTGATGCTAGCAAGAAATTCAAGTTGGTGGTGGTCGTCACATTTTTTGGGGGGGTTGGTTGTCACATGTTATCTCAAGGCTGCAGCCAGAAAAGGAACCCAATAACGAAATAAATTGTCAAGCTGTATCCTCACTGACATCCCAGAGAAGGAAAGAATAGAGCAGGAAAAGGCAGCTAGCATGCAAAAGAAAAAAGGGCAACAAAATCAAAACAACCCAGTGCATCCCAAACTAGACCAGCTGCCAAGGCTACAGTAAGTTATGTAAGGCCTATTTGTCAACTTGACAATGCAATTAAACTTTCAAATTTAGTTCTACTTTATTGCCTTCTTTTAAAGATTATTCCCATTAAGATTACATTGTGACAAACAACCCCATAGTGATTGACAACCGACCCCTTGATGGGGTTGATTGTCACAATGTGTTAGGGTGTCTTTGATGATTAATTTCTTCTTTATTGCAATAAGATAGAAAAAGTGAGGGGTACACATTTCAAGCCAACACCATAAGCTTCAATTTAATGTAGGAATGACTATTGAAAGATGTTTAGGTGATAATCAATTCTCACTAGAGTAAAAAGTGTGCCTACTTACCCCGTTCTCCCCTACTCTACGTTATGCGCAAACCTACCATCAGCATGTAATATTCTCTTATCAAAATAACGTGACAAGGTCAACATATGCGGTCTGTCTTGATGATAAGTATTTAATCCCTGTGAAAGCAATACTGGGAAGCATTTGGCTTCATTTGTATGATCTGAAAGCAACAGGACGGGACTATTTCCTTCAGCTGGAGCCAGATTCAAGGTACTATCACAATACTGATCCAGCGTTTCATGACCAATATCAACAGGCATGAGACATGTATCTTGAAACATACAATGTTGCTGTCTGTCATGTAAAAGCTCATCCTCACCAACATCTGTGGATGTTTCACCAGTCTCTACATGAGTCCTCCTTTGCGGAACTAGCAATATCTTCTTCCCTACAAAGCTCATTTAGCCACTCTTTAATAAACTCTATATCCTTATAAAGCTTGTGTTTTTGTTTTAACCAAAACAATGCCTGCTGTACAAGCATAGTATCAACAAACTCATAATCATAATGACCTTGCTAAGTCAGTTTGCGTTTAAGTTTAATAGCAAATACCCTTCCATATCAGACCGAGGTAGCAAATTACTTGTTTGCACAATGTTCGCATGCACACAACACATCGGTCCATGTACCCCACGTTGAGCGCCTTTCGGAAGAGCCAACATCGTCATGATGGAAACTTGAAATATTTAAAGCAACTAAATGCTGTTCTAAACTATTCAAAAATGCCATTTGCTCTGGAATGGCGTGAGCTGACAAATTATTTTGCACACTCTCAGGTGGCATTTGACCTCTATTGACCTTATAATGACAGATCCACAACTTACTTCTGGCCGTCAGCTGGCAAGGCATTACGCAGTCATCGCTAAATGTATGCAAATAGTCTTCAGTGATACATTTCTCAGCAATTGACGCAACTACTGCGCCCCTGTACGGTTCACAAACCATGACAAAAACAAGCTCCATTTCCTCCTTACAGTCGCGTGTAGCCGGACACATCCTTCTCACCCGGAATGACAGAAAACTAAAAAATAAGAGTACATATCATGGATGAAAGAATTGTTCAAACCACAAGATTTTATCCACTGAGTAAACATCATGTCCATTTAGCCTGAACAACGGTACACCAACCATGACAGAAACAACGTACATTTCCTCCTCACATGGAAAATGACATCCTGTTAATATCCTGAACGAGGACGTTTCTCAAACCAGGAGATCAGGTTCAAAGTTACACAGACAGAGACAAACACACAAAGGGCTTTTTACTGACATTGCCACGATGCACTGCCAGGTTTCTACAGTAGCACAGAACGGACAAACTTAACGGCCTTACAAATTTTCATATATAGTGGGCATCCTGGGGAAATGCACCTGTTGGAAGACCAAGAAGAAAAAGTACTATAGAATAAATAAGTAAATACATGGGAGCAAGGGCGTAGGTTACATTTCAACATGGGGGGGGGGGGGGGGGCACATTGTAAGGGGTGTCTGGGCGTACTCCCCCAGAGAAAAATAGAGCTTCAACGCTTCATTTTCGTGCATTCAGGTGAATTTTTATGTTCTAATTTGTGCCTTCTGTATTTATTCATGGTGGACATGTTTTAATTAATTTTAAGGAAAAGACAACAGGCTCCCAGTGACACAACTATAATGGAATATAAAGCAGGTATTCCGGATTACTTTCAAATAGGGATTCTCCTGAATTGGTCAAAACATTCTGCACATTGAAAACTTATCATGTTTTGGGCTTTTTTCTTTTTTTTAAGGACTCACAACTCATGACGCAGCAGCAGTGTTAACTATTATGACACTTTACATTTGAAATTAACAGGGTGGGCTATCAGCAGACCTTAATAATAGGTCCATGGCTATCAGCAGCCAGCTAGCGTTAGCTTGTTAGCTAAACTGTAACTGTAGGCAAAAGTTTGAAACCAGTCAATGTTAGCATCCATCCTTAGACACAATCTAATGCACCCTAAGGCAAGGCAAGGCAATTTTATTTATAGAGCACATTTCAGGCACAGGGCCACTCAAGGTGCTTCACAGGGTTAAAATCAAATAAAGAATACAAATACAAAAAAAGGAACAAATTTAAAGCTGACAGAGAGCATCGTATTGGGCTTAACTCACTATCTAACAGCTTACATTCGGCCAGCTACACTCTCTGCACTGCACGAGGTCGACCAGACGTCTGCAACTAAAAGCAGAAGCGGAACCAAACATGGGCAAGTTGTACGGTCCGCTGTAGGGGTGTTTGAAATCATTGGGGAATATACATTATATCAACAATTAGGAGGGATATATACAGTACATGTTTCGACCCCTGAACTGTTATTAAATTGGATCTTTTGGCGAGAATAGGGTTGTCTTTCTTACTTTTTGGAGGGGGACAAATTTACCTCTTCTAATTATTGGGGGGGGGGGACGTCCCCTGTCCCAAATCTACTCCTATGCATGGGATGGTTCACAGAGAGGCCTTCACTTTGTCAAGAACAAATATTTGTTTGACAAATATTGAAATGATTCGCAATCATTTTCTCCATCATTTCCTGGTCTGGTTATGAAACGGTGTGCTCTTTCATAACACACTTTTTTATATACAGACGCAAACAGAACAACAATGTAAAGTTTATGGACAGAAAAAAAAATAAAATAAGAAATGTGGGGCGACTGTGGCTCAGTTGGTAGAGCGGGTCGGCCGATGATCAAAGGGTTGGAGGTTCGATCCCGCCCTGCCACCTGTGTCATAGTTGTTGTGTCCTTGGGCAAGACACTTCACCCACCTTGCCTCGTGTGAATGTCGATAGTTAGCCTGCTATCGGTGTATGAATGTGTGTGTGAATGGTAACGTGTAAATGGGAACAGGTCTCCCTTGTAAAAGGGTCTTCGGACTCAATGGGATATACTTGTATAAATAAAGGTTAAAAAAAAAAAATTATCTAATAGAATTTTACAAACGTGAGACAGAATGAAACAAATGAAAAACCCGCCCCCTTTCATATCTCTTTTCATTGGTGTTCTTACCTTCCAGGTGTGAGCTCAGTGCTATAAATACAGGTGAGTATTCCTTCACAACACACTCACTTGTCTGCACATCACCTGTCTGCATCACGATCAGCACTACAGCAAAGGTAACATTTGCTTTACTACTTTGAAATTTAAAATATCTACGAGGAACTTTTAAATATTTCTGAACCAGTCTAATTTTCCTCTGATGATCATACATGACATGTAACAGCAAAAGGAGACTATCAGTGCAAAGAATGGTATTTTTATATTGTTTTTCTTAATGCCTTTGTCATGGGTATATTTTCTTACTCTGGAACAACAGCTGCCATGGTAAAAACACTACCGCTTTTGTCCAAGGGGGGGGTGCTAGAATTAAAACAAACTTAAAGTTCCTCGGACCACCTTTAAACTTAACAAATCGCCTTCACAATATTTCTAAAAATATTCATGGAAAGTTTAGTTGTTGCTTTTGAATTTCAGATGTTGGTTCAGAGTAATAGAAGCAAAATATACAGACGCAAACAGACAAGGTTTATTCAAATAAATGTACGTTTTGGACCTTTGATTTATAACTTGTTTTTTTCTCTGTAAATGCTTGTCTACAGATGACGTCAGGATTCCAGTTGGTTTTCCTCCTCAGTCTGACTGGCGGACTGTTGATTTCAGGAGCTGTGAGTATCCAAACATTACCAGTATGAAGTAATGTATAAAAATAAAGTAATTCTTTATCTTTACTATGCAATGGCAGAGCTAGTATTTTATAGTATTTTATACTCTATGAGTAACAGCTACTACATCCATACCACTTTTCCATCCTGGCTATGAATTGTGGGCTCATGTTTTTTTTGTATGCGTGGGATATGTAGTGTGTGTGTGTGTGTGTGTGTGTATGCTGGCACCTACATTTCCCTGCTAGGATGAATAAAGTACATCTTATCTTTATCTTATCTTAATAACCAATTGTATAAAACTTTGCTAAAAACAAACTTTGCCAGTTGATTTCTAAAATTGAAACAGTAACAATTTTTCAGAAAAGTTTGAATAAATATGTAAATTTGCCAATATCAAACCAATTATGTGTATATTTTCATCTCTTTCAAAAATAATCTATATTTTTTTGGATAAATCCAGAGTTAAAATCTTAACATATTAGGGTCCAAAGGTTTTACAGGACAGATTTTGGACACGGCCTTTTTATCATTTTATAAAACGATCAATACTATGTACAGATCTTAACATTGCATTTTCAGCATGTTTTCTTCTTTCATACTAGTATAAATCAAAAGGTCCAAAATGTATATTGAGGTGTTTATTTGACTAAACCTTTTCTGTTTGCGTCTGTATATTTCTCCTATACAACCATCTTTAACGGACATTATCTCAACACTACATTATTCAATACTCTGAAACAAAACTCTCAACTTTTAAAGCACTTACATCAACTAAACTTTCCATAATCATTCTTAGCACTATTCTGAAGGTTATTACAGAAGAATTCGTTCATATGTTGTTCATTGTCTGATTTATGAGACATTTTCTAAGATAAATAGACTCTACTCTGTACATTGACCAGTGCTTGAAACATTGATGTGTTTGCCTTGTATGTCTCACCTTAAATAAATGTGTTGTTCATGTTCACAGCGGTCCGTTAAGGGCAAAGCTTCAGGTATGTATGGTCAAGTTGTTACAATCCTGTTTTCTTTTCATGGAGGAAAACAGCCGCATGTGTGTCTGTGGCGTGTCTTCAGTGCTGACACACACGCACGCACGCACTTACGCACATGCACGCACTTATGCATGCAGGCACGCACACACACACACACACACACACACACACACACACACACACACACACACACACACACACACACACTCACACACACACACAGAGCGGGGCAGACAGATTCTGCAGACTGATCATCTCTTAATAGTTTCTGTTATTTGTGATGTGAAATGAATGAATGCGTGTCTCAAGAACACTGTCTCAAAACTTTATTATAAAAAATAAGGTTTTCGTTTATCTATTTTTCCTAAATATTTATGGTTTACTTACTAACCTGTTACACGTGATATTTATTATATACTGCAGCTCCGGAAAAACATTAATAGACCAATCTGGATCATTCTTAAATCATTCTTCATCTCTACATTACTTAATGGAAATGCTCTTAATGACAATATTCTTATTGTGAAATTGGTAGAAATGTTGTCAGTGGTTTAGCAAATGAAACCAAAATGTTCATTCTACTCAAACATATGCCTATAAATAGTAAAACGAGAGACACTGAACATTTGGAGTGGTTTCTTAATTCTTTCCAGAGTTGTATAGACTTACCATGATATCCTCTTTCTGTGTACACAGCCTGTCCTACTGGTTGGACAACTCATGGCTCTCGCTGTTTCAACGCTCAAGACTGTCCCAAGACCGTGGCCGATGCAGAGGTACGTATCTGGTTGGTTGGCCTTTTCAAAGCCTGTTTGCATTTCTCTCCTTTACATCCCATTCTTCTAGTTAACTCATTGATGACGGCTGCTGCGCGACGCCACATTGTATCTCCTGCCGGTTGCTGCGCAGCATTGTTGCTTTATCTAATTTTCATGGTGCGTGCAGCATAGAATGCACCGGCATTGGTTCAAATACACATGAGATGGGTTTTGTTGATTTTTTAAGACCAAGTGACCACCCAAGGTTGCGTTCCGAATCGCATACTCTTTCTTTTTTCAATTCTACATACTACATCTGACGATAAAAAGAATCTAGTTAGGATGCAGTAGGCATACTATTGGGACATACTTTTCTCTCCTATTTCATCATAACATTGCGCCTTGATCTTGCCTCTTGCTTTTATATCCGTCGCATCCCCGTTTGTTTTCATATGGAGGCTTCGTCGATGTTACGTCACTTCACGTGCGCACTGGATTGTGGGTCAGAATCGCCCAAATAGGATGCACTTTTCAACACTAACAATCTTGGCCGCATGAAGTAGGACATCCGGGTACTTCTAACCATCCTAAATCTGGCCACAAGAATCGGGACATCCTAAATCTTTTTTCTACATACTATATAGTAGAAAGTATGCGATTCGGAACATAACCCAAATGTTGTGTGGTTTGCCGAAAATCACGTCAATAAAAAAAAAAAAAAATTGTCGAAAAAATACGCCGGCTGTGTCCGCGATAGTGTATTACAGAACAGTTAGTGGCGTTCAGAGCGCAGAATCTAGGTCTACTATAGACTACTGACGAAAATCACACAACACATTGCATCTATTTATTAACAATATTTATGAATTTAGGCTATATTTTGCTGCTCCAACTCAAATTCAGCCCAGCCAGGCGATAGTTAAGTTTCAGTTTCGTTTTCATCTCTGTGGTATATAGCCGTTTGGACCAGCTGATCGGCTCCCGACAGCGGGAGTCATTCTGCGTTCCAGTTGTACTGGGAAGTCGGATTTATGGTGCCAATGATAACTGAACTAAATAATAAAATAAAGCTATCTCCTCCTTCCTATATCTGTCTATCTTTATCCCTCCACTGCACACTCAGTCACTACTATCCATACTAAAAGGAAGCAGGATATTATATTTATTATTTATTATTAATTTTTTTTTCTCCCCCATCTAATTGTGACGATTTTTAGAAAAAATTGTTGGTTTGTAAGCGCTAAGGGAGCATGTTCAAATAAAACCTGTGAACCTTAACTTTTAAATGTATTTTATTTAATGTTTCTATGTAGCCTGGAAATCCAGACCCTGATATCTTGAACGATAGAGGGTCTGGCCACGATCAATAGTAATTTCCAACTCAAGGGGCGGCTCCTACTCGTGCATTTCAAATGCCACTGCACGCAGTTGGATAGCACTACAACCAATCAGAGCGATGCACAAGGTGACGTATTAAGCCCTGTTTGTTTAGCGAACAGGTGTTAAACTCTTAAATTAAACTTTTGCCGTGGTCGGTTGGCCAAACAAAACATTCCACTTACTTGCTAATGAAAGATTTGAGTGCCGTCTTCCAAATCGTAAAGGTTCGAGGCCAAAGCAGCCTCAAACTCAAACAACATCCGCAGCCATCTTTGATGTTTACTATCACGGCTTCGACCACGCATGCACGCCACTGTCGTCATCCGGTTACGTCCGCCCCAGAGCACCATACAAAGTGCTCTGGCCCGCCCATATTAGATAGAACCAATTGAAACGTGAGTCCGGATTTCTGGACTTTCTGAAAAAGCTTCAATAGAGAGTGTCCAGACCAACAGGCGCAGCAAATTTAATTTGCCAGCGCCTAGTGGCAGGTCTGGGATTGCCAGGCTAGTTTCTATGTGCTACACAGGCTTAGATATTACGGTTTTGGTAGACTTGACAATTCGCAATTTTTTCAGAAAACCCTCAGGCATTAAGGACATGCATCCTAGATTGCCATAGTCATCAATGGGTTAAGTTAAACGAGGCATCTCCCCTCTCAAGTTCCCACACTCCAGAGGGGGTCAGAGCGCAGGGTCAGCCAAAGTACAGCGCCCCTGGAACAGTTTGGGGTTAAGTATCTTGCTCAAGGACACAATGGTAGAGATGGTGGGCCCCTACATGTTATAGCAGCTACCACTAGTTTTACTACTAGCACCCTCCTGTCCGGTGCCGGGGATCCAACCAGAGACCTCATGGTTACTGGGAGGAACCAGAGACCTCATGGTTACTGGGAGGAACCAGAGACCTCATGGTTACTGGGAGGAGGAACCAGAGACCTCATGGTTACTGGGAGGAGGAACCAGAGACCTCATGGTTACTGGGAGGAGGAACCAGAGACCTCATGGTTACTGGGAGGAACCAGAGACCTCATGGTTACTGGGAGGAGGAACCAGAGACATCATTGTTACTTGGAGGACACTCTTTCCTCTAGGACATCCTACCACCATTCCTCTCCTCTATATCGCATTCTTCTCTACAAAGCTTCAGAAGTTGCATAATGATTCTGTTTCTCTGTCTCCCTGATCAGTTGGAATGTGTTTCCCTCGGTGGAAACCTGGCCTCAATCCACAGCTTGGCAGAACACAACCTTGTGAGCAAACTGATTCACACACAGACTGGCTCCAATGCAGTCTTCTGGATCGGGCTCGTTGATGTTTTAAAGGTGAGACATATTTAGCACATTTTACTAATACAAGGTACAATGTAAATAGTGACTGATTCTTCTCCTTAGAAATTTAATCAAGATTTTAATTCAGGGTTGTGTGCCCCTATGAACCTGAAAGCTGTGTTGTCTGGAGCCTAGTGCTTTGGTCTCCCAAGGCAAAGTGGTCTCAGGTGAGGGGCCCGACTAAGAATGGTTCGGTAACACTTTATAATAACTATCCGTTGTAACTCGTTAATAGATCATTAGTAAACTCTTAATTAATGATTATTAATGATTTGTTAAGTGTTTGTTAGCAGTTTGTTAAGGATTTATAACAATGGTAGATAGTTAATAGCTTAATAATTGAATCAGTTCATCTGGGAGGTAATCCGAGATACCGACGAGGCTGAAATAGGCTGTAGACTATACACAGTGCATGGGCAACTGAGGGCAGCCCCATTTTCAAATATTTTTAAATAAACTCAATACACACTGTGCATGCCATGGACTTGAACGTGACGTGATCAGTTAATCTCGGATTACCTCCCAGATGAACTGATTCAATTATTAAGCTATTAACTATCTACCATTGTTATAAATCCTTAACAAACTGCTAACAAACACTTAACAAATCATTAATAATCATTAATTAAGAGTTTACTAATGATCTATTAACGAGTTACAACGGATAGTTATTATTAAGTGTTACCAATGGTTCAAAAAAACTTAATGGAAAATCAAGTTAGAGGAAGAGAGACTCTGCCCGGAGGAAGCCTGGGGCCCCCGTCTGGAGCCAGGCCCAGAAAGGCCTGCGAGCGTCTGCCACGGGGCCCGGCCGGGCACAGCCCGACGAAGCTACGTGGCACCAACAGAGTAATAGGAGAGATATACAGTTGCAAACATACAAGGTTTAGTCAGATAAACACTCTAATGTACATTTTGGACATTTGATTTAAACTAGTACGAAAGAAGAAATGTTATGGAAGATAAATAAACGAAAAACTACGTTTTTACCTGCAGTGTCTTGCGTTATCGAGCAGGGTTGCTGCGTCACGCAATAATGTATCTTTAAATGGATAACCTATGATCTGAGCCCTGTTTCAGTTAGCTGATTTTGAGGCAACCCCGAGTTTGGTCGCTCTGAGTTAGTGGAAACTAACGGAGAAGCAGAGAAGTTATTTTCATGTAATCATGTTATCAGCAATCCATTGACAATGGCTTTTACGCACACGCTCAACCCACAGTGAACACGCTCAGAGTTGATTGACTCAACGCTGAAACCGATAACCCAGAGTTCCTCATCTCTGAGTTGAGCAACTCAGAGCGCAGGATTAAACCCAGAGTTTGTAAACCCTGCTACCTGAAACAGGGCTCAGGACAGTTCTTCAGAAGTCAGTTATCTTTTCCTTTATCATAATTCTTTATATATCTGTCATATGCACTGGCAGATCTAGTATTTTGTACAGTTTTGTACTGTGTCTTATTTTATCTTTCTAGGAGGGAGCGTGGATGTGGACCGATGGCTCAGTGGTTGACTACACCAAGTGGCACACCGGACAGCCGAGCAACTCAGGCGGAATAGAACACTGTGTGACGATCAACAGACACGGTACAAACATTATGTCTTTATTCCATTTCAATTGAACCAAAACAAAAGAAATAGCAATATGTAGGCCCGACCCCATCACCCCATTCTCATCAACAGCTAAACATCTTCAGATACCTCGGACACACACTAGACTATTAACTCACTTTTTAATTAATTAAAGCACAGAAAGGAAATCTTAAAGAGAAGCAATGAAACACTGTCTGCCATCCGTAATGCCTCGTTTCCACTGTCAAAAGTTGGGAAGGGTATACCAAAATAAACCTATTTTAGCCCCCTTTGGTTGGGGTTCCAAACTGTCCCAAAGAGTTCCAAAAGGTGGAGCTATACCTTGCGTACGTCGTATGATATTACTTGGCGATGACCTACAGTCCCCTCCAAAAGTATTAGAACAGTGAGGCCAATTACTTTATTTTAGCTGTAGAATGGAAAGATTTGGGTTTGACACCAAAAGATGAATATGGGACAAGAAATCAACATTTCAGCTTTCATTTACAGGTGTTTACATCTGGATCTGATACACAACTGAGAAGATAGCATTGTTTGTAAAGGGACACATACTTTTTAGGTTTGCATAAGTATTGGAACAGATAGGCTTAAAAAAAAATAAAGTGAATAATAATAATATTATAATTAATATTTTGTTGCAAATCCTTTGCTTGCAACAGCAAAAATAAAGGAATTGTCCTCACTGTTCCAATACGTTTGGAGGGGACTGTACTTGTACTAAAGGTAACAGTAGTAACCATGCTTAGGCCTGGTTGGACCTGGAGCAGCGTGAGTGCAGGCCAGCGGTATTGGACTAGTCGGAGTGAGCTCTTTAGATGCATTCTGTTCAGTTGGACAAGTCATCAACTTTGAAAACTTTTATGTCGATTAACTTATTGATTATTTTCCCTCTATAGGATCCACTTGGAATGATGAAAGCTGTGAGAGGAAGAGCCCATTTGTCTGTGCCAGAGAGATAGGATGCCTGGCAGAATGAAGCACGCCGAGGACCCTTCCAGCAGGACGACGTCACTACGATATTACATTTACATATTAGAGAACTTGCTCTAAATGATTCACTTTCTAATGCGTGCTATTCAAATCAAATCCCTCCTTAATCAGTAACACAGGGTTCCCCGATCAGGCTGAGATATTTAGTGTTGAAAACAGCATCTAATTTGGCTCCTCCGTATGAAAACAACCAGCGATGAGACGGACATAAAAGCAAGAGGCAACATCAAGGCGTAATGTTATGATGAAATAGATAAGTAAAAGTATGTCCCAATTGTAGCAAACTGCATCCTAACTAGATTATTTTTATGATGTGTATGACATGATACAAGTGAAGTTTAAACCATCACTCTGGATTTTAATCAAAAGTAATTCAAAACATTCAGTTGATACCAAACAAGTTTCAGGCACACACACACACACAGACGTACACACACACACACACACACACACACACACACACACACACACACACACACACACACACACACACACACACCCACACACAACTTTCTGACTCTGGGAACCCTGTTTATATCACAAACTGTAAACCAGTCTTTTTATTGGAGGGAAACGTTCATGTGATTTGTTCCATTTCCTGTCGTATAACCATTTACATCTCAACCAATGAAAAAAGAAAGAAAAGTGGATTCCACAAATAAAAATATTCTGCACCATAATGTGTTTCTGTTGTCAAGTCCTTATCCAATGTTAATTATGATAAAAAAACTCGAGCGTGAACGTTTACAAAAATGTGTAAACTGTCAGAAAGTATTATATCGTTCATGTAGTCATCAATCTAGCCTCCAGTCAGACCGGACCCTCCCCACTGTCTGTCTGTTAGTGGAAGGCAGCCCCTGATTGGTTCATGTAGTCATTAATCTAGCCTCCAGTCAGACCGGACCCTCCCCGCTTTCTGTCTGTTAGTGGAAGGCAGCCCCTGATTGGTTCATGTAGTCATCAATCTAGCCTCCAGTCAGACCGGACCCTCCCCACTGTCTGTCTGTTAGTGGAAGGCAGCCCCTGATTGGTTCATGTAGTCATTAATCTAGCCTCCAGTCAGACCGGACCCTCCCCGCTTTCTGTCTGTTAGTGGAAGGCAGCCCCTGATTGGTTCATGTAGTCATCAATCTAGCCTCCAGTCAGACCGGACCCTCCCCACTGTCTGTCTGTTAGTGGAAGGCAGCCCCTGATTGGTTCATGTAGTCATCAATCTAGCCTCCAGTCAGCCCGGACCCTCCCCACTGTCTGTCTGTTAGTGGAAGGCAGCCCCTGATTGGTTCATGTAGTCATCAATCTAGCCTCCACTGGGTTACATGAAGATTTTTTGACACGCCCACACGCACGCACGCACACACGCACACACGCACGCACGCACGCACAAGCACATGAGTATCACCTGCACATCGTATCAAGTCTACTCTACTGGCCAATTTTGCTTATCAACTAAGCAACATATGAACATTTAAAAGTTCCTCTTAGGGGGTTTAAACTATAAACCAGACA
>OX442352.1:34847288-34857288 GCA_949357725.1 Hyperoplus immaculatus
AACTTTGTAGAACTTTCTTGATGATGTCATATTACACACTGCACCTTTAAAGAAAAGTTACATAATATTGTTGTCTAACATATCAGAATGCATCAAAAGTGAGTTGATTGCCCAGTGTGTGTCCGAGGTATCTGAAGCTGTTTGGCTGTTGATGAGAATGGGGTGATGGAGTCGGGCCTACATATTGCTATTTCTTTTGTTTTGGTTCAATTGAAATGGAATCAAGACATATTCCCTGCTTTCCAAATC
Organism: Hyperoplus immaculatus; assembly: GCA_949357725.1. Taxonomy (NCBI): domain Eukaryota; kingdom Metazoa; phylum Chordata; class Actinopteri; order Uranoscopiformes; family Ammodytidae; genus Hyperoplus; species Hyperoplus immaculatus. The sequence goes on from OX442352.1 coordinate 34,847,538, forward strand.
ACATACTCTTTCTTTTTTCTATTCTACATACTACATCCGACCATAAAAATAATTTAGTTAGGATGCAGTAGGCATACTATTGGGACATACTTTTACTTATTTATTTCATCATAGCATTGCGCCTTGATCTTGCCTCTTGCTTTTATATCCGTCGCATCCCCGTTTGTTTTCATATGGAGGCTTCGTCGATGTGACGTCACTTCACGTGCGCACCGGATTGTGGGTCAGAATCGCCCAAATAGGATGCAGTTTTCAACACTAACAATCTTGGCCGGATGAAGTAGGACATCCGGGTACTTCTAACCATCCTAAATCTGGCCACAAGAATCGGGACATCCTAAATCTTTTTTCCGCCATACTATATAGTAGAAAGTATGCGATTCAGAACGCAGGGAGTGTTTGTACCGTGATAGTTGATCATCACACAGTCTTCTCTGCCTCCTGCGTTGTTGGGCTCTCTGGTGTGCCACTTGGTGTAGTCAACCCTTGAGCCATCAGTCCACATCCACTTTCCCTCCTGGAAAAGAGAACAAAGTTAAGTTAAGTTGCTTTATTAGTCAATGGTTACATGGAAATTTGTCTTTCTGCATATCCTCTCTCAAGTTCCCACACTCCAGAGGGGGTCAGAGCGCAGGGTCAGCCATAGTACTGCGCCCCTGGAGCAGTTTGGGGAAAGGTGTCTTGCTCAAGGACACAATGGTAGAGATGGTGGGCACTGTAGATGTAATAATTTAAGTGTGAAATCGCTCTTTATTCGCACAGTGATCACTTATATAGTGTGTGCTTTTCATAAAGCCGATCTCTCAGTCAGCTGCTCTGCATGTAATCGGCAAATAATGGGGATGCCGAAAAATGATATCCAATCACAAGAGAGAACGCTGCAAACCGGAACCTGTAACACTGCCGGTGCACGCGCGGAGCGACAGATGGGTGACTGTGTATGGCCTACAATGGCGGAGCAGGTACAAATCCATCCCAATGTCTGTTTTGATGGTTTTAAGTAAGGGATAATGTATAGCAAACGGGTCACTGCGCGTCAGGCTCTTGTTCAGCTTGAAGGTCTTTATTTCTAGCAAGTGACCCGTTCGCTCTACCTCATCCCGCTTATTACATGGCTACTAAAATAAATACAAAAATAAAGCAATTCATTGAAGCAATATGTTGTTTTAACAGCCAAAAACAGTCAGCTACACGGTCGGAGCTCACTCAGTAGCAACGGTTACTATGTCAAGCTGCGGCAAACCTAGAAGAGTTCAACAAAAAAACAACGTGTTTCCCTAGCAACCCTGAGACCTTGTCTAATAACTGGAATAGTCATTGCAAACCCACTAGGTTCTTATGTAATGAAAATGTAGTTTAATACACCAGTAAATAGGAACGACCAAGGATACGACCTAGTAACGAGAGAATAGTCTGCTCGCCACGCTAGACTGTCTGCTTCAGCTGACTGAAGCAACAGAGCTACTGTTTTGCTAACACAACTCAAGACTCGCACACTGTACAAACAGTAAATGTAATCGGCCAATATGTTCAACAAGAGCTCCATCTAACCATGACTCCTGTGTTCCCTGCTCTCCTGATACATGCAAAGTCATGTTGAAAAAGTATTCCATTGTTTTCTGAACGAGTAGTAAACCTGTTTGTAGACGTCTATCCATCAAAACTATGACGTAGGTCCATAGCAACGGTCATTATACCCTTGACAGCGGTCTGTCTTGCTGGAAATAACAGACCTGTAGAATGCCGTGATTTACATAGGATTTCCCAAGTGCCATGTAATAACATGTTTTATCACACTTACTTATCTGAGATGATGCTAGATAACTCGCTGCTTGAAGACCGCAGTGCATTAATGTGGTGACGTAGGGACGAGCGAGGGGGACTGCTAACTGCAGTCACTGACAGGAAGTTAGCTAAAAGAACCATTCCGCTTACAGCACCTTTAATACTGGGCATATAATATTTTTTGATATTACCATTTGAGCGGGCGTTAAATCAAACTAGCACTGTTCCCAAAAACGTTAATTCGCAAGTAACACTTGAAGCGGGACAAAGCTTTTTGTCTGAGCTGAAAAATCTAGAATACATTTCTCAGGAGATTTCATTATTGGTTGTATTAGTAAACATGTGCTAAATACAGTCATATGAAAAAGTTTGGGAACCCCTCTCAGCCGGCAACATTGCACTGATTTGTTGAACCATGTACAGATACACAATCTGCAGCCAGATGTTCTTGCAGGTCTTTGGAGGTGATCTTTGGGTTGTGTGCAACCATTCTCACAATCCGCCGCATATGCCGCTCTTGTACTTTTCTTGGTCTGCTAGACCTGGGTTTAACTGCAACTGTGCCTGTGTCCTTCCATTCCCTGACAACGTTCCTTACAGTAGAAATTGACAATTGAAACCTTTGGGAAAGCTTCTTGTAGCCTTCCCCTAAACCATGACAATGAATAATCTTTGTTTTTAAGATCTTTTGGGAGCTGTTTTGATGATCCCATTCTGTCTCACTTCAGCAGAGTCAAAGAGAAGTGCAACTTGCGTTTAGGCACCTAAAATACATTTTCTCATGATTAAACAGACATTTCTATGAGGTTCAAGGCTTAACAACATAATCCAACCAACTTTGTGTTTAAAGTCATCAGTTTTACATGCTGTTACAGGCATTAAAATCAACAAAACCACAAGGGTACCCATATTTTTGCACAGCCAGTTTTTCACATTTTATTTTATTTCACACAACCAAATACTGCTTTTCAAAAAATCTTTGTTTGGAAAACATCCCAGTACTTAGCTGTTCCTGGTAAATTAAAGACATACCACTTTTATCTTTTTTTTGTGAAAGCAGAGTCAATTATAATGCCGGCTGAGAGGGGTTCCCAAACTTTTTCATATGACTGTATGTCTCACCTTTAGAACATCAACGAGCCCGATCCAGAAGTGAGCATTGGAGCCAGTCAGTGTGTGAATCAGTTTTCTCACAAGGTTGTGCTCTGCCAAGCTGTGGATGGAAGCCAGGTTTGCACCGAGGGAAACGCATTCCAACTGATCAGGGAGACAGACAAACAGAATCATTATGCAACTTCTGAAGCTTTGTAGAGAATGGAGGATGGTCGCTTTAAAGCTGGGGTATATGATTTCTGATTGGTCAAAGTTAACATGAGCTGTACACTTTGACCAATCACAGCGAGGCTCCGATTCTCTGTTCTTATTGGCTGTTGCCGGGACTGTCCATTCACTTTGGCACGACTTTGTTGGTGTGTAGAGCGTGTCAGGGAGGGACCATAGGGGAGGGACCAAAGAGAACAAGTGGAGTGGTTGAGGTATTTGGATTCAAATCCCTATCCCAACTGCCATTTTCTCCCCAAATCCTCCACCCCAGCTTTAACTAAATTAAATTAACTAATAAAGCAAATTTAACTTAACTAGAATAATGAGATGTAGAGGAGAAAAAAGGCCAACCAACCAGATACGTACCTCTGCATCGGCCACGGCCTTGGGACAGTCTTTAGCGATGAAACAGCGAGAGCCATGAGTTGTCCAACCAGTGGGACAAGCTGTGTACACAAAGAAGGGGATATCATGGTAAGGCTCTCATTTTACTATTCATAGGCATAATGTTTGAGTAGAATGAACGTTTTGGTTTTATAATATAAACTACTGACAACATTTCTACCAAATTCACAATAAGAATATTGTCATTAAGAGCATTTCCATGAAGTAATGTAGAGATGAAGATTGAAGAAAAATCCGGAGCTGCAGTATATAATGAGTATCAGGGTTGTTTACGTGTAACAGGTTAGCAAACTGAATTAGTGTCGCACTAAATCCTGCACCCCGGAACCTTTGTGCCAATACCTGTGTACCTGTGTGTGTGTGTGTGTGTGTGTGAGTGCTTGTGCCTGTGTGTATGTGTATTTGTGTGAGAGAGAGAGAGAGAGAGAGAGAGAGAGAGAGAGAGAGAGAGAGAGAGAGAGAGAGAGAGAGAGAGAGAGAGAGAGAGGTATGTGATTTGGAACACAGGGAGTGTTTCTGGCATGTCGCAATGGCGGCATTTCTTAAAGAGGACCTATGATGCTTTTTGACTTTTATGACCTATAAACGTTGTTATGATGATTCATAGTCATGCTTAACCATACTAAATTATCAAATAATGACTTACATGCATTTCGACATATTCCCTGCTGACCGTCTGGGGTGTCTGTGCAGAGCACTAAACACTGTTCTAGCCAGTCGAGAAGTCACGTGTTCAAAGCGGTCTACCCTTTCATAATTTGTGACGTCGCATAAAACTTTGTGACGTCTCCACGCGGATGTTTCCATGTATGGTAATGCTGTCACTTCCCTGTTCGCGTCTGCCTCGCGTCTGCCTCGCGCCCTTATAGGTCCATGCTCGCGCTTCCCGCCACTGAAAGTGTTCCGGAAGGAAGGTAACCAATCACAACGGAGTGGGGTTTGCAGGAGGGGGGGGGAGGGGAGCGGAGATGGCCGAAGCACAGGCGGAGGGAGCCGAAGCACACACACTCAAGTGTTGACAGGATGTGCTGGATCGCCAAAATAAGAGAAAGAGCTTCCCGAAAATCTACATAGTTTTTTGTGATGTGATTCGTGTCAGGTTGCTCTATAGCAGTGTAAAACAAGAAATTAAGACCAGAAAAGTAGCATAATAGGTCCTCTTTAAGGGCATGTCACCATCCTATCTAGCTCTGTGTGTGTGTGTGTGTGTGTGTGTGTGTGTGTGTGTGTGTGTGTGTGTGTGTGTGTGTGGGTGTGGCTGGCTGTCTTGTGCTCTGCAATCACAAAAAGAAAAAGGACAGTAACAACTTCACCATACGTACCTTTAATGGTTGCAGACCACTGTGAACATGAAAAACACATTTATTTAAGGTGAGACATACAAGGCAAACATCAATATTCCAAGCACTGATCAATGTGTAGATTTTCGTCTATTTTTCTTCCATAACATGTCTTCTTTCATACTAGTATAAATCAAAGGTCAAACATGTACATTCAGGTGTTTATTTGACTAAACCTTGTCTGTTTGCGTCTGTATATTTCTCCTATACAACCATCTTTAACAGACACTATCTCAACACTATACGTTTCTATACTCTGAACCATAAATCTCAAATTCTAAAGCACTTACATCAACTAAACGTATCATTCTTAGCACTATTCTGAAGGTTATTACAGAAGGATTTGTTCATATGTGGTTAATTGTCTGATTTATGAGACATTTTCTTCTTGAAAACATGCTGAAAATGCCATTTTAAGATCTGTACATAATATTGTTTGTTTTATAAAATGATAAAAAGGCCGTGTCCAAAATCTGTCCTGTAAAAACTTTGGACCGTAATAAATTGTACAAATTAAAATGAAAATTAAGATTTTAACTCAATCCAATTTTTATTTAATTTTTTTAAGAGATGCAAATACACATAATTGGTTTGATTTTGCCAAATTTACACATTTATTCAAACTTTTCTAATTTTTTTTTTAAATACGATAAGTTACTGTTTAAATTTAAGAAATCAACTGGCAGAGTTTGGTTTTAGCAAAGTTTTATACAACTGGTTATTAAACCTGCAGTGTGTAGAATTTTGGGTTTTATTTCCTAGCAGATTTTGTAGAAAGTAATTATAATATCCATAAGTACATTTAATTTAGTGCATAATAGCTGAAAAACATTTTTTGAATTATAATTTTTTCCCTTAGAAAGGGTCTCATATATGTCCATATTTCTGCATATTTTGGACCAAGACCAGAGATATGGACATATATGAGACCCTTTCTAAGGGGAAAAAAATTATTAAAAAAATGTTTTTCAGCTATTATGCACTAAATTAAATGTACTTATGGATATTATAATTACTTTCTACAAATTCTGCTAGGAAATAAAACCCAAAATTCTACACACTGCAGCTTTAAAACAAGAAAAGATAAAGATAAGATAAACTTCTGACATTTTTTTTTTCAATTTTCTTTCTTTCAAATTTTCAATTTTTTTAATTAAATGATAAAATTGCAAAGTAATTGCAGTACAATGGATTATACATTTTTTCCCCAAACATACCCCACCCATATCCCACCCTCACTCCCAATTACAAACAATCCTGCAATAAGAAATTAGTACACAAAATAGAATAATACATACATGTTGAAAAGGTAAAGAATCTTCTAAATAAACTGGCAAAGTTTGCTTTGAGCTTAGTCTTATACAATTGGTTATTACTTCATACTGGTAATGTTTGGATACTCACAGCTCCTGAAATCAACAGTCCGCCAGTCAGACTGAGGAGGAAAACCAACTGGAATCCTAACCTCATCTGTAGACAAGCATTTACAGAGAATTTACATTTAGGTCTTTATTTGACTAAACCTTGTCTGTTTGCGTCTTTATATATCTCTTCTATTACTCTGAACCAACAATTTAAGTTTCAAAGTAGTAAACCAAATGTTACCTTTGCTGTAGTGCAGACAGGTGATGTGCAGACAGGTGATGTGCAGACAGGTGAAGTGCAGACAGGTGTGTTGTGAAGGAATACTCACCTGTATTTATAACACCTTTAACCATGTGTGTGTGTGTGTGTGTCTCTGTCTGTGTTTTTCCCCTTAGTTTCCCCCTGATCTCGTGGTTTTGAGAAACTTCCTCGTTCGTGAGATTTTCTTGATTACAGTTGTCCGTGTGAGGAGGAAATAAATGTTATTTTTCTCCTGGTTGCTTCAGGCTAAATGGACGTACACGCACACACACACACACACCCACACACACACACACACACACACACACACACACACACACACACACACACACACACACACACACACACACACACACACACACACACACACACACACACACACACACACACCTGAACTCACCTATTCACTGCTTCCTTTCCCCTTAATTTAGTTCTGCTTAACGAACATAGATATATATGTTCTATATATCTATGTTCTATTTTAAAGATGCCTTTTACCCAAATGACTCTCCTCCTATAAGTTAAGTTACTTTATTAGTCAATGGTTACATTGAAATTCATCTTTCCTCATCTCCCCTCTCAAGTTCCCACACTCCAGAGGGGGTCAGAGCACAGGGTCAGCCATAGTACAGCGCCCCTGGAGCAGTTTGGGGTTAAGTGTCTTGCTCAAGGACACAATGGTAGAGATGGTGGGCACCGTAGATGTAATAGCAGACACCACTAGTTTTACTACTGACACCCTCCTGTCCGGTGCCGGGGACCCAACCAGAGAGACAGGTAGGTTGCGTTCCGAATCGCATACTTTCTACTATATAGTATGTAGAAAAAAGATTTAGGATGTCCCGATTCTTTTGGTCAGATTTAGGATGGTTAGAAGTACCCGGATGTCCTACTTCCTCCGGCCAAGATTGTTAGTGTTGAAAACTGCATCCTATTTGGGCGATTCTGACCCACAATCCAGTGCACACGTGAAGTGACGTCACATCGACGAAGCCTCCATATGAAAACAAACAGGGATGCGACGGATATAAAAGCAAGAGGCAAGATCAAGGCGCCATGTTATGATGAAATAAGAGAGTAAAAGTATGTCCCAATAGTATGCCTACTGCATCCTAACTAGATTATATTTATCGTCGGATGTAGTATGTAGAATAGAAAAAAGAAAGAGTATGCGATTCGGAACGCAACCTTATTGTTTCATTGTCCTTTTTTTGAACTTTTTGTCAAACTTCCTCGTTTGTGATTTTTACATGAGGAGGATACAAATGTTGTTTTTCTCATGGCTGTGGATCTGGTTTCAGGCTATGGTGTGTGTGTGTGTGTGTGTGTGTGTGTGTGTCTTTGTATGTGTGTGTGTATGCATGTGTGTGCGTGTGTGTGTGTTTGTGTGCGTGTGTGTGTGTGTGTGTGTGTGCCTGTGTGTGTATATGTGTAAGACAGAGAGAAAGAGAGAGTGAGTGTGAGAGAGAGAGACAGAAACAGATAGACATAGAGAGAGAGACAGAGAGAGAGAGAGAGAGAGAGACAGAGAGAGAGAGATAGAGACAGAGAGAGAGAGAGAGAGAGAGAGAGAGAGACAGAGAGAGAGAGAGACAGAGAGAGACAGAGAGAGAGAGAGACAGAGAGAGACAGAGAGAGAGAGAGAGACAGAGAGAGAGGGAGAGAGAGACACAGAGAGAGAGAGAGAGATAGAGACAGAGACCCCGTTTCCACTTGGCATTAACATCTGACTTTTGTAATCGGATCACATGAATACAGCTCTAACTACAGGTGAAAACACTCTCAAGACGCATTGAGATCGGATCACACAAACCACATTCGGAGGTGGTTTACGTCTGTTGTGACCATTGTGTCCGCATTCATTTGGTAGTGGGAACACCAATGTGGTTTTTATCCACATTAGGGACCTCCTACTCAACTGCCGCCCCCTGCCTGAGCGGAAAAACATTGAAAATGCAGCTTTTATAGAAGCCTCATGAACGTTAGTTGTATCCGCCAGTATTGTAAATGACAAGCTTTCTGTCCTCTGTTTTCTTTTCACTGCGTAAAACTGAAAACACGGAAATCGCTGCTATTGACTGGAGAGCTGCAAGGCAACGACTTCCTGTTCTTATCTGCTTAAGAATAAAAGTCAACTTGCGTTTGGCTAGTAACAGGCTTTTAATGTGAAGGCGCACAGGAAATATTCTGTTTGCAAATGCAGTATCTTAACTGCATACAGAAAGCCGTGTAGGCTACTGGTGGTGGTGACAAGAGTGTAGCAGACGTTAGAAAAGCCGCCCGGCAAACACACATCTTTCACCAGCCAAAGAGGCGTAATAACTTACTCGCCTAAGAGTTTTTACTTTTATATAGGCCTACTATCTATGATATTTCCCGCATTTGGCGAATGTAGAGCCCTCTAAGCAGTGTTGTGCATCGCTCCTCCTTGTCTAAATGAGACAGTAGCCTATCTCGTCAACCTAGACTTATAATTATCTTCGCATGTAATGCATTTTAATAGCAAATGCGATTAAAACTGTAGCCCTGTACATTGTTTGAACCCCACCGGTTAAAAACAGCAATGCAAACGGAAATGATGTAGGCCTACGTGTTGATTTAAATACAGCGCGGGTAAATGGAATCGGATCACAAGTAGACAGAGAAGTCACATTTGAAAATACAAGTGGGAACACACGGACTGAGAGCTGGCCACTTGTAACCAGATTCAAAAAGTCAGATGTTAATCCCAGGTGGAAACAGGGTCAGAGAGAGAGAGAGAGAGAGAGAGAGAGATAGAGAGAGAGGACTGAGAACAGTAGGATAGAAGAGTGTTTTGTGATGATAAGACAGCTCTTTGTTTCACCTTAACGGGGCCGCTCAGCCACACACACACACACACACACACACACACACACACACACACACACACACACACACACACACACACACACACACACACACACACTGAACATAAAGTACCTTTGTACCCACTTAACCCTCCACTCCAGTGACATATATCCCGTTTGGCAAAAGGGAACATCAGTTTTCTGGAAGTCATCATTCACAATAGACTGCTGAACAAATTGAACTTTTTTTTTTGCGATTCAAGGAGCGAGAGGGAGAGAGAAAGAGAGAGCGAGAGAGAGAGGGAGGGAGGGAGAGGGAGGCAGAGAGAGAGAGAGAGAGAGAGAGAGAGGGGGGATAGAAAGAGAGAGAGAGGGAGGGAGGGAGGGAGAGGGGGGATAGAAAGAGAGAGAGAGGTAGAGAGAGACAGAGATAGAGAGAGGGAG
>OX442352.1:34868390-34873390 GCA_949357725.1 Hyperoplus immaculatus
CCCACGCACTCACACACACACACACACACACACACACACACACACACACACATACACGCACACACACAGGAGTTCGACGTGATTAAAGTGCCAACCTGTTCCGTTCTCGTCTTCAGAAACACACACTCTTTATGTTTCCATCATTTTATAACAATGCTTCTGTAAAACACACACACACACATCGAATTTGACAGTGTGTGTGTGTATGTGTGTGTGTGTGTGTATGTGTGTGTGTGTGTGTGTGTGTGTGTGTGTGTGTGCATGGTTCCTACAGCTTAATGCAAGTTAAATTTAAGACTTTTTAAGACCTTTTGAAATGAAATGTAAAACCAACAGACCAAAGGAACAAGGTCTTGTCTCGGTGGTCAGACACCACAGTAACTCTGCTTTCAGCGTAGACGTCTTTATCTGTATCTGTTCAACCAACAAAATAATCTGTATCTGTATCTGTATCCGGATATGAAGCCGGAAATGGCCGGAGCTTATGTGTGATTTTTTTTTTTTTTTTTTTTTGCACTTATTGTCCCTTCAGTGCATCCAACTGATTTAATATTGGCATATCATTAATTATGAGATACATTTCTACCTCATGCTGTACTTTTCATCCGTTTCTCTCTCTCATTATAAGTTATATGAACTGTCTGAGCCCCACTAGCCGTCTGACTGGGGGATACAATGAACATTCAGAATCTGAAACAGAACAGTATTACATCACAGTAATTCACTTTGTCTGTTTTATTTAATTTTTTCATCTCTTTTTATTGTTAACTCGACAAAGTTTTATGATGTATCGATCCGAGATCTAATCGATCTATTTTGCTCAATTTATTTCTCTCTACTCTCTCACTCACTCTGTCGCTCTATCTCTCCCTTTTTTTTCTAACTTGGTTCAATGAATAATTACTTTGGATCAGGAAACAGCGTTTAGTGCTCTACAAGTGTTCAACGCACAAAGATTATACTTTTTTCATCTTATCTCTTAGTTATAAACAGCTTGTATGAACTAAACAGGCGAAGCGTCACATATCGATTATTTAAAGATCGATTTTGTCTGTTTAATAGCATTATACAGCCCGCTGCCCGCTACTAGAGAGACGTGGTCCATGTTCAGAGGTCTGAAATAAATGAAAGGCAGGAAGGGCTGACGGTGACACGGGCTGCAGAAAATTCCAGCGGAATGGAGAGAGACCGCGGGTAACGGAGCCATGCGAACATTGTCTGGAGATTTGGTGCTGCTGTCCCGGTTGCTGATATGGTGGAGCATGGAGGGGTGGAGATGGAGCATGGAGGGGTGGAGCATGGAGGGGCGGAGGTGGAGCATGGAGGGGCGGAGCATGGAGGGGCGGAGCATGGAGGGGTCGAGGTGGAGCATGGAGGGGTGGAGCATGGAGGGGTGGAGCATGGAGGGGCGGAGCATGGAGGGGTGGAGCATGGAGGGGCGGAGCATGGAGGGGCGGAGCATGGAGGGGTGGAGCATGGAGGGGTGGAGCATGGAGGGGTGGAGGTGGAGCATGGAGGGGCGGAGCATGGAGGGGTGGAGCATGGAGGGGTGGAGGTGGAGCATGGAGGGGCGGAGCATGGAGGGGCGGAGCATGGAGGGGTGGAGCATGGAGGGGTGGAGGTGGAGCATGGAGGGGTCGAGGTGGAGCATGGAGGGGTCGAGGTGGAGCATGGAGGGGCGGAGCATGGAGGGGTGGAGCATGGAGGGGCGGAGCATGGAGGGGTCGAGGTGGAGCATGGAGGGGTCGAGGTGGAGCATGGAGGGGCGGAGGTGGAGCATGGAGGGGTCGAGGTGGAGCATGGAGGGGTGGAGGCACGGCACGAGGAGTAGAACAGAACAGGGAAATACCTGGCGTTTGTTGACAGCTTGATTTTGAGGCTTTGTGTTTCGCGCTGTGCATGTACAACGTGCCTCGTATAAATTGCCGGGTACCGGTTTCAGCCAGGCAGAAAAATCCTTGATGGATAGCCAAATTTTGCTGAATTTACACTTTCCCATGATGCGGGCCGACTGCTACTCATGCTGCTACTGCTACCTGAGCGACGTGCGTCTGCTCTGAGTCACGGCCGCAAACAAATGTTTTGTTGGTTCCGCTCCTTTCTTTATATGTCCATGTTCCGCTCTCGTGATTGCGCGACATTAAACTGTTCGGCAATTTATTAAAAAAATAAAAAATGTTACGTATTATTTTTAGATTTGAGACCAATTACAGTCATAACATCCTACTTACCATGTGTTAACATTTTTAAGACCTTTGAAAGATGGATTTAAGACTTTTTAATGCTATGAAAGGCCTTATTTTTAGATTTATGAATTTAAGACTTTTTAAAGGGACACTGTGTAACATTTTAAGTAATTAATTAGCTAAAATCAATATCCTCCTTCATAAATATGTCCTCATTGGTGTAAAATCACCTCTGCCAATAATCTGAATTATCCTCCTGAGCGGAGAATTACAAATATTAATATTACATTTTCTACATTGAGCAGGCAAGTCTTATGGAGGCATCCATGTTTTTGGAATGTCATCAGGTGCATTGTTTAAAATTTAGAATTGTTCTTGTCCTTGAAGGCCACTGTAGCTTCTGTTATTATTCTAAAGGGTTGGGGTTACCCAGGGAGCGTTGCATTCTAGAACTTTGTAGAACTTTCTTGATGATGTCATATTACACACTGCACCTTTAAGGATCCGCGGGAACCCTGGTGTGTGTGTATGTGTGTGTGTGTGTGTCTGTTTTAGAATTATTTAAAAGTTCCGGATCACAAATTTGAAGACATAATGTTCCGGGGCCTTTTGAAAGAAAAAACAATTGTTGTAACTGCAGTGTCACTGCAGTGGTTATTCCGCCCGGCGATAGAAAGGATGCAGCGATCTGATTGGATCTAAATAATTCAGAGGGAATGGATTAACTCAGTTTCATTACTAGAGCTGCAGAAAAGGACACCGGCAGGCAGGCAGACACACAAACAATCACACACACACACACACAAACATGCATGCGCAAAAACAAACACACACACGCACACACACACACACACACACACACACACACACACACACACACACACAGACACATGCACGCTTAAACACACACGCACACACGCACGCTTAAACACACACACACAAACATGCAGGCGCATAAACAAACACACACACACTCACACACACACACACACACTCACTCACACACACACACACACACACTCACACACACACACACACACACCACTGTGCCGTGACTATGCAGTATTTACTAAAATGTAGCTTGCTGAAAAATACCCAGACGCCCTACTACATCTGGTTGTACTTTAAGTATTCAAAACCAGCAGCTTTATGGAGGTTCTGACCCACAATCCACTGCAGCAGAAGTACCATCACATGGACTGAGCCTCCCAGTGAAAACAAACCAGCGATGAGACGGATATATAAGCAAGAGGCAAGATCAAGGAGCCATGTTGGGATGAAATAAATAAGTAAATACACACTCACCGGCCACTTTATAGGTCCAGCGATTCATTTTCTTTTTAACTCATATAACGGTGTATCAGCCAATCACATGGCAGCAACTCACTGCATTTAGGCATGTAGAAAAGTTGTTGAAGTTAAAACCGAGTACTTACGTTGCCATGTTCCATCTAAACCCCCTTTCTTCCACATTCTGATGCTCGGTTTGACTTATTTGTTAGTAAATAGGTAGTAATTGAACAGGTGTGCCTAATAAAGTGGCCGCTGAGTGTGTGTCTTAATTGTATGTAGTTGTAGTATGTTGTGAGGACACGGTAGATTTCAGCCCTGTGAGTCCACGGAATCTTTCGCCTCCGTGAGAATGGTGACTGATTCTCTCACTGCAATCAGGTGTGTGTGGCACTGATGGGCTGACTGAACCCAGGTGTGAAGAGGTTATATCTGCCCTGAGACCCCAGTGCTCTGTGCTGCTCATTGTCTCACCTTCAGAGGTAGTGAGAGGTTGTACCCTAGTGCCCTCTGAGTTTAAACCTGCAGTGTGTAGAATTTTGGGTTTTATTTCCTAGCAGATTTTGTAGAAAGTAATTATAATATCCATAAGTACATTTAATTTAGTGCACAATAGCTGAAAAAAATGTTTTGAATTATTATTTTTTCCCTTAGAAAGGGTCTCATATATGTCCATATTTCTGCATATTTTGGACCAAGGCCTAGTGCCGCCATCTTGAAAGTGTCATAGTTGGAATGTCATCAGGTGCATTGTTTAAAATGTAGAATTGTTCTTGTCCTTGAAGGCCACTGTGGCTTCTGTTATTATTCAAAAGGGGTGGGGTTACCCAGGGAGCGTTGCATTCTAGAACTTTGTAGAACTTACTTGATGTCATATTACACACTGCACCTTTAAGAGAGAATAATTGTTGAAGTGTTTGTCTGTCCGTTCAGCTGCTTGGCAGTGATGGTTTTGTTCTCACTTTAGTTTGGTATTTTAAAGTAGCCTGTGTGGCTTTTTGCTTTCTCCCCCTCCCCTTCTTCGCTTTAGCGATTCAGTGGTTATCCCTCTGGGGGATAACTTTTAGAAACCCCTTGGTCCGCACCTGTGTCCCAACCCCCCCCTCCCTCCCCCAGTCCTCACATATGTACAATAGAAAAAAGAAAGATTATGAGATTTGGAACGCAGCGTGTGTTTCTCATGCTCAGAAAGTTTGCTGCTTTCAAACGTCATATCACACTCTCTCCTTTGTTCTATAGTTGTCTTTATCAGTTTCCAACTTTATCAGTTAACCTCATATTAACCTCAACACACACACACACACACGCACACACACACACGCCCCCCCCCCCCACACACACACACACTCACACACACACTCTCCCTTCAAGTTAGATATGAAAAAACATATCAAAGTTTTCTTTTAGTTTTAAAAGTTCTTTCAATATAATGTTGCCGCTTTGGGAAGTGAATCAAATATTTATATCCAGGCTTTCCTCAGAGTTACATGAAGACGTGTGTGTGTGTGTGTGCGTGTGTGCGTG
>OX442352.1:34878390-34883390 GCA_949357725.1 Hyperoplus immaculatus
TGTGCGTGTGTGTGTGTCCCGCTCGTCAGAGGGAGGCGGGGTTTAGTCGGCTCTGTGCACAGTCTTTACCACTAAAGCGGACAGGTGGAGCAGATGAGGTGATGTTGAGGAAGTAAGGCTGTGTCCGGACTGCCATACTAGCGTCCTACATCCTACATACTCACCATCTATATACTGCATACTGTCTACTCAAAGATCCATTGTGTATGCGAGGTGCGTCGAAACGTTTTCAGTTGAAGTATACTCAAGCCATGAAGAATTTCTTCTTCTTCTTGTAAGATTCAGGCCGTTTAGACGCTGTTTAGCGTATAACCGCCCTCTACAGGTTAGATATTGAACTAGATTTTTACAGTCCTGTGTTCATCATCTGTGTTTTAGACCTCTTGTTTTATAATAATTATATATTGAGGCGGAGGATCCCTCAGACGCTCTCTGTCCGGCTCATCAGCACTCAGCTGTCTGTGAGTTGAGCTGGACGAGCCGCGGTGTGTGGAACAGCGATCTGTTCTAATCTCTCTCCACTATCAGACTCACTTCACTCATTTCACTTAGTGACTCTAATGTTGTTAGGTATTTATCTTCATCTCTTATCTATTGTAAGAGTTTATGAATGACTGCACGTACAGCTGTCAGATCGCGGACCCCAAACAATGTCGTTGCCTAGCAACTTGCTCGAAAATATTTAATTTTCCTGGGCGGGTAGAATTGACCCAGTGCATTGTGGGGCGGTTGAGTAGGAAAAGTATACAATCGATTCATACCCAAAATCTTCCCGGAAGTTAGTACTCATCCGGGAATTTCTCACATACCCAAACTCGCATACCCAACCGTCACATACTCAAATTGAAGTCAAAATGAGTATGAGTAGGACGTTATATGGCTTTCCCTGTGTGTGTGTGTGTCCCGCTCGTCAGAGGGAGGCGGGGTTTAGTCGGCTCTGTGCGCACGTAAGCTACTATTCGCCAGCATGATATAAATATGATAACTTCTACAACTTCAAAATGAAGGATGAAGGATGCACACCTTCGTGCTCTATTTAATTTCCGGAAGCTCATGCCGATCTGACCAAAACTCAGAGAGATATGCGAGCCACAGACACACAGACACACAGACACAGAGACACACAGACACACAGACACACAGAGACACAGACACAGACACAGAGACACACAGACACAAAGACACACAGACACACAGCCACACAGACAGACGTTTCTTGCTTTATAGATAGATCTGTCTACAAGGGGAAGAGAGAGAGAGAGAGATTTTTTTTTTTTTTGTGACTTTCGTTACCAATAAAAACCTGAATCAACTGCTGTCAGTCATTTTCCCATGACCTTCTGTATTGACCCAGACGTGTTACACTGTTATGAAAAACTAATAAAACCTGACCTTTACACACACACACACACACACACACACACACACACACACAAAGTCTCTCTCTCTCTCTCACACACACACACACACACACACACACACACACACACACACACACACACACAGACAGACATACACACACACACACACACACACACACACACACACACACACACACACACACACACACACACACACACACACACACCTCTGTAACTCAGGAAAGGACGAATTCTTTCACAGCCTCAAATAACTTCAGATTAGATTGTGTAGAGGAACTGTTGCAGTAACCTTGGAGACAGAGTCAAGTGGTTTGTTATGAAAGCTAGCAACGGACAACAACAAAGTGTGTGTGTGTGTGTGTGTGTGTGTGTGTGTGTGTGTGTGTGTGTGTGTGTGTGTGTGTGCGCAGTAAGGACCTTCTCTTCTGTTTGAAAGGGCAGTGGAGTTTATGAACCGACAGAAATTGGAGGGAAAATATGAGCGTTAACCTGTGAATTAATATTATTGAGAATTTAATGCAAAATTGAATAAAATAAAATGAATTAGATGTTAGTTGTCTACTAATGTTCCTTAGACACTAACCAATAGGAATCCATACAAAGGGAGAAGTATTCCTCTGAGTGAATGAGTGAGTGTGTGTGTGTGTGTCTGTGTGTGTGTGTGTGAGTGTGCGTGCGTGTGTCTGTCTGTCCCTGTGTGTGTGTGTGTGTGTCTCTCTCTGTGTGTGTGTGTGTGTGTGCGTGCGTCTGTCTGTCCCTGTGTGCGTGTGTGTGTGTGTTTGTGCGTGCGTGCGTCTGTCTGTCCCTGTGTGTGTGTGTGTGTATGTGTGTGTGTGTGTGTGTGTGTGTGTGTGTGTGTCTGTGTGTGTGTGTGTGTGTGTGTGTGTGTGTGAGTGTGTGTGTGTGTGTGTGTGCTGACTCTGTGTTTCTTTACAGGGTGTTTGATCCATTATAGATCAGAGGCTGAAGGGTCCATATCGAAGCAAAAAAAAAACAGAAAATCTGTGTGTGTGTGTGTGTGTGTGTGTGTGTGTGTGTGTGTGTGTGTGTGTGTGCAGTAAGGACCTTCTCTTGTGTCTGAAAGGTATTGGAGCGTCCTTGTATCTGTGTGTTCACTCACCGGCAGATACACTGACTCTGCTATTTCATTACTAGGATTTATATTCTAGTCACGTGCATTGGTCAGTTCACAGATGGGCTGCGTTGTGTGTGTGTGTGTGTGTGTGTGTGTGTGTGTGTGTGTGTGTGTGTGTGTGTGTGTGTGTTGCCATGTTTGGAGGGGAGGCAATGTTCTTTGGCTATGTTGTGAAAGCCCTACTAACGTCCTCCATCCTATATACTCAACATGTATATACTCCATACTGCCTACAATGGGAAGAGAGAGAGAGAGAGAGAGAGAAAGAGAGAGTGAGAGAGAGAGAAAGAGAGACTGAGAAACTGAGAGAGAGAGAGACAGAAAGAGAGAGAGAGGGAAAGGGAGAGAGAGGTAGAAAGAGAGACTGAGAGAGAGAGACTGAGAGAGAGGGAGAGGGAGAAAGATAGACTCAGAGAGAGAGACTGAGAGAGAGAGAGAGAGAGAGAGAGGGAGAGGGAGAAAGAGAGACTGAGAGAGAGAGAGAGAGACTGAGAGAAAGAGAGACTGAGAGAGAGGGAGAGGTAAAAAAAACTAAAAAATCTCAGTGATTCTGGAGAACTCTTGTTGTCAAAATCAATTTTTAGTCAAAATCAGTGAATATCTCCTCACGCTTTGGGGCGCTTCGGAGAACATCGTTTAGAAAGCGTTAAATAAGTCAAGTCCATTTACCATAAACCATTTACACCAAAAAAGTGATCAATTAAGCATAGATAATATTTAAAAAATCAATTTCTCATTACGTGGGAAGCACACACACACACACACACACACACACACACACACACACACACACACACACACACACACACACACACACACACACACACACACACAAACACACACATGTTTGTACGGCTATACTTGTGAGGACATTCATTGACGTAATGCATTGCCTAGCCCCTTACCCTAACCCTAACCATCAAAACTAAATGACTAACCCCAACCCTTACACTAACCCTAACATAAACCTAATTCATACCTGAACCTTAAAACCTAGTGTTAACCCTCAAACAGCCCTTTAAAGGCCTGTCCTTAAAACCTAGTGGTAACCCTCAAACAGCCCTTTAAAGGCCTGTCCTTAAAACCTAGTGGTAACCCTCAAACAGCCCTTTAAAGGCCTGTCCTTAAAACCTAGTGTTAACCCTCAAACAGCCCTTTAAAGGCCTGTCCTTAAAACCTAGTGGTAACCCTCAAACAGCCCTTTAAAGGCCTGTCCTTAAAACCTAGTGTTAACCCTCAAACAGCCCTTTAAAGGCCTGTCCTTAAAACCTAGTGTTAACCCTCAAACAGCCCTTTAAAGGCCTGTCCTTAAAACCTAGTGTTAACCCTCAAACAGCCCTTTAAAGGCCTGTCCTTAAAACCTAGTGGTAACCCTCAAACAGCCCTTTAAAGGCCTGTCCTTAAAACCTAGTGTTAACCCTCAAACAGCCCTTTAAAGGCCTGTCCTTAAAACCTAGTGTTAACCCTCAAACAGCCCTTTAAAGGCCTGTCCTTAAAACCTAGTGTTAACCCTCAAACAGCCCTTTAAAGGCCTGTCCCAAAGTGAGAACCGGACAAAATGTCTTCACTTTACAAAAAAATTAATCCTACTTTAAGGTCTTAACCTTAAATTGATTCTCACGGAAATAGTTGTACACGCACGCACGCACGCACGCACACACACACACACACACACACACACACACACACACACACACACACACACACACACACACACACACACACACACTGGTCAGAGTTTCATAACTCATTCCTAAGCTTAAACTCCGTGATGTGGCTTATTGCACACAGTGGGCTTTAGTCAAATCCCTGTTTAAACCTTTCGGCCTCGCTGTGTTTGTGTGTGTGTGTGTGTGTGTGTGTGTGTGTGTGTGTGTGTGTGTGTGTGTGTGTGTGTGTGTGTGTGTGTGTGTGTCTGTGTGTCTGTGTGTCTGTGTGTCTGTGTGTCTCTGTGTGTGTGTGTGTCGCTGTGAAGCAGAAATTAATCATCTCTGCTACTGAGGTGGTTAATAGAATACAGGATTACTGCTAATGGCATGGAGCTTAAGAAGCAATTCAATAAACCAGCAGTTCACCTCAAATTAAGCAAAATGTTTGAATAAAATAAAATATATTTGGGCCAGAGATATACAGAAAGATTAGTTACTAAAGATGGCATCATCCACCACTGCCTCAAGTCTTTCCACAATATCAAGTGATGAGGTGAAGATGTATTTAGTTATTTATTCTATGGTACTTTTTCTTCTTCTTGGTCTTCCAACAGGTGCAGGACGCCCACTATATATACATGTATCGCAAAACAAAGTAGGTGCATACTTTTAACTGCTGTAAATTTTATTTATTTAAAATCTTATTTTGAACCTTTATTTTTCCAGGTAAAACATTAAAGGTGAAGTAAGCGGTTTATTTATGTTAATATAAGTGTTAAATCGCTCTTTATTCATACGGTGATCACTTACACGATGTGCGCGTTTCATAAAGCC
>OX442352.1:34890890-34898390 GCA_949357725.1 Hyperoplus immaculatus
TGGCTGTTAAAACTATCTATGGTTACAACACACCACACGCAGGGGGTGAGGAGGATGTTGCAGGCATTGAGGACCAAAGTAAATAAAGTAGGCCTACATATCTTGCTGCAGAGTATTCAGCATCCAGAAATATGCTTATAAATCATACACTTAGTCTTCTAAATGTAGTAAGCTTAATTAATTTAAACGTGTGAATAGTGAAGTGAATAAGTAACCTACTCTACAAGGCAATAGAAAAGTATAGAGGACACATTAAAACTGAATTGGAATAATTGTTTCTCTATCTCACATTTTCCATGTGAAATTATCACTACTTGTATCACAAACCGATAATTAGATGATCAGGTTTAACTGTGTGCTTATCCCCAGACAGTTCTGCTATACACCTTACCTCATGTGACGTGTCCAGAAGAACAGGGTACAAAGCTTCATATAACCTCATTTCAGTGATTACTTTAATTAATCACAATCACAAAGTGTCACACCATAACATTTTATGCAGTTTAGAACATGTTAATTCAGATCACGTGCTGCATTAATAAGTAGGTCTGCATGCTGCTAAAGCAAGACTAATAAATGCCCTATATCAATTATATTTATGATTTGCAGTTATCACATCAAAGCACAATCAGTACAAATGTATAGTAAAAGCTTACCCCACAAACAAATCACAAGATTTGGACTTTTTAAAATATTTGTGGATTTACTAAACATATACATACGGTCAAAATGAAAAATACAAATCAACCAGTTTAAAACTATAATGCACTCACAATTGCATACCTCCAAGTAAAGTTTTGTATGGCGTTATTTTATTAAGAGAAAATGAACAAAATACCCAAAATACTCTGGCATGTGCCAGAACAAGACTTTATAAAACAAAACATAAAACTAGTAACTTAGTCCTTGGTCTGTAGCCCAACTTTTTACCATATTTAATCAAAATCTCCCCTACCTTTTTAATATGTCAAACAAATAAACATGACTGAGTATGTCACCTCATTTACTGCAATCAATATGATTATGAATTGAGTATGATCTGACTTTGTCTAGATTTATAATAATCACAATCTAAAAATTGAAAACAAATTGTGTGTAGAGTGTAGAGTCAGACTGATGTGCTGTGACTGCCAGGTGAGTTCCACGCTGCTCCATCTTCGGAGATCTTCTCAAGGCAGCAGGAGATGTGAAGTCTTCAGTTATCTGGAGTGTCCTTCCCTCAGCAATGCATACACTAGGGACGGAAACAATTGTTAGATCCCTTTAGTGATGTTATAGTAAACATATGACGGATAATAGTTAGGACTGACTGTAGCTGCTTACTGTACAATGGCTTCTCCCTGACACGGTGGAAATCCCAGACACTTGTGCAGGCCTTGTGCAGGACAGCCTAGATGAGTCTGTGGAAAAGCAGATTGTGCCATTCAGATGTTAAGATAATGTTAAGATTTATAAAATAAATAAAATACATGTAGGTTCGAGTTGATGAAGAACACAAAGCTAAAAACTAATCAATATAGTTTGTTATAACAGCCCTGCAATTAATTCTCTTCGTGGGGGGTATCTTGTCATTAGTGACTTTTAAAATTAGTTGTAAATGTTTTTTTCAGGCTGGAAAAACAGATATAAAATATGATTTAAACACGATGGAGCTGCACAATTAAAAAAAAAATCATTTGCATAATGGGACGCTTGTCTACCTGTTTTTATTCAGAAACAGCAACATGATGTTGAGACGGGCTGAGCAGAATAGTATACTGCTCACATGTGTTTATTTGGATCTTCATAGCCACTATTAAGACAGAAAACGCTCTATATGAGGTCGACACATGCTGATGTAAAACTAGTAGGCTATGTATGAAGGTGCCGATGTCCCAGAAAAGCAGACATACAGACACGCTGATTATTATTATAGCAGCAAGACTCCAGTATTCAGCTGACTCATATTTCCCTGGCTAGCGCCGGGATTATTTTCACTGATTAACGGAAGGATTCATTGGTCAGCCTTCTTATTTTACGTTAACAGTTAATTATTAACATCCTTAGAAGTGACCAAATGCCTTAAAAAACGGTACTTCCTTTAAAAGAATATGCTAACGAACATTAGCTGTTATACCCATTATGACTTGTTAGCTAGTGGTTAGCTATGCTGCCTGCAATACATTATAACCACACGTTGCTTCTCATCATTGAACGTATTATACCGACCAACTTTGAAGTTTAAAAACATAAGAAAACCAGACTTACAGTTCATAGTTTCCGTGGGATGGCTCCGTGTCCTGTAGGCTCTAGCTAAACCCTAGGTCTGTGTCCGACCGTGTGTCCGTGACCGTCAGTCCAGACACTGCTGCGGCTCCGGACAGAGATTGTGAAGCAGCTCAACTGTTTATTAAACCACCGCAGGTCCTGGTGTTTAATGGGTATCCCCTCCTCAACTTCACCGTGTCACATAATAAGCCTCCTGTCCTGTCTAAAATGATCGGGAAACCACCTCAAAGCTAGCTAACGCGGCTTATTTACTGTTACAGACACCTTGGACTACTTTTCCTCAAAGGCTGGAGTACATATAATATAATTCTCCATTACTTAAAAAATGCAATGTAAAACTACAGAAAAAGAGTTCAATTCACTACTACCTACTACTTCGCATTAGTTTGATAGTTGTTGTTGCTCATTTAGTCATTTCCTACAATTTCTGGTGAAAATGGACGAAGGAAAAAGGCTTCTCCTCCGTTTGTTCACATGGTGACGTCACGGGTCCAAACCGGCGCTTTCATTGGATGATGCGACAATGTTGTCCCGCCCACCTTCTACGGATACAAATCTGTTCTACGCATACGAAACACTTTTGCACCACATTTACCACCTGGGCGTGGTGCAAATCTACCTGCAAAAAAACCCACAGCCGAGACTTGCAGGAGCAGATTCGAGCAGAGAAAACCCTCAGCTGAGACTTGTAGGAACAGATTTGAGCAGTTGTATCATCGATTTGTGCTCGCTCATTAAAATGCTGTGCTCGATATCATTTTATTTGTGAGGTCATTTTTCACAGATGTGCAACTTCTGATGCGTTAGTTCACATTTGGGTTTACGAATGCACAAATTGGGGGCATGTTCTCACATTATGAAACACGGGTGTGCAAATGTGTTTTGCACCAACTGTGCTGCAATGTTTGTAGCAAAAGTGTCAAGCGCATGACTCTTTGAAGTTGCGATGCACAGGATAGGATTTGTGCACCCGTAACAACGATTTGTGAACTCGTAGCCCCTATTTTGTGTCCACAATGGTAGAAAAAATATTTACGACTTCAAATTTACTGTTACACATTTGTGACTTTGGAGTACACATGCAAAACAAATATTTACGACTTCAAATCTACTGTTACACATTTGTGACTTCAGTTTACGCATTCAAAATCTGCAGTTACACGTGCTAAAGACTTATGCTACATATATACCTTCATACTTTGGACAAAAGCGCTATTGTTTTTACTACGCCAGTGTCTCGGTGGTGTTAAGTTGCTTTAGGCATGTGAAAATAAATACATTACTGTCACGAGTCACGACCCAATGTTTTTTTTTAAAACACTTTATTTATTTTTTATTTTTTTCCGAGAACAAACACACACAACTGAAAAAGCAAACACAGGCTGGTTCACAAGAAAGCAAGGGGGCGCCCTTAGCTCAGTTGGTAGGGCGTCCCCCCCCCCCCATGGGCCTCGGCCAGCAGCGGACCCGGGTTCGATTCCAGCCCGCGGTCGTCCTCTGCATGTCACTCCCCTCTCTGCCCCATTTCAACTCTGTCTCTACACTATCAATAAAGCATAAAAATGCCAAAAAAAAAAAAAGAACCGTGCCGATGTAAAAGCCCTATCCCCGAGATCACTAGTATCTGATGACCTAGGGAATAGACCACAGGCTGTTGAGGGAAGAAGACAGACAACAGAAGTCATGAATTAGAGTTTACAGAGGCTAAGCCATTGACCTTAAACCAACCTTCTACTGACCTCACAGTCTCCAGTTTACAGAGCGGACTCTCCACAAGATCAGTCAGAGGCTTCCCTCCTAAATCTGTCAGCCTGTTGCTACCCAGATCCAGCTCTCTGAGATGAGAGGGGTTGGACTTCAGAGCTGAGACCAGAGAAGCACAGCTGATCTCCAACAAACCACAGCCCATCAATCTGATTAAAGAATACATTATTTAAGTTTAGAGACAGTGTGTGTGTGTGTGTGTGTGTGTGTGTGTGTGTGTGTGTGTGTGTGTGCGTGCGCGTGCGTGTTCTGAAAGATCAATATCGATAATCAGAGTTAAGCTATCTGTATCTGTTTATGCAAACTGAACATTTTCTATAGCTCTGCATGGACTACTTTAATATCAGCCTCATTTCTGCATTTAAGTGTAAGCAAAACTGACACATCCCTTTTTATATATATATAATTGTTTGGCATTTTCAAGCTTTGTATTTGATAGTACAGAGTTGAAATGGAGAGAGAGAGAGAGAGAGAGAGAGAGAGAGAGAGAGAGAGAGAGAGAGAGAGAGAGTTGGGGGGGGGGGATGACCTGCAGTAAAGGTCCAGGGGGCGGATTTGAACCCATGACCACTGCAACGAAGGCAGGAACAAAAATGGTACGTGCTCTATACACTACGCCACCGGAGCGCCCCAACATCATATTAATCTTAGCACAGAAGTACAAGATAGTGACTGACCCCAGAGTCTCCAGTGCACATTCCGGACTCTCCAGAAAACCACAAAGCAGCTTCACCCCAGAATCATACAGCCTGTTGCTACCGAGATCCAGCTCTCTCAGATGGGAGGGGTTGGACTTCAGAGCTATGGCCAGAAAAGCACAGCTGATCTCTGACAAATGGCAGTAGCGCAATCTGAATAAAAAATACATTATGTTAATAGAGAAAAACTATCAATACAATCAGTTGAGTTGTGCTCAACATAACTTTGAGAAATTAAACTATGAACAAAGAAAATGTATACCGTGTGGATAGTAGTTAATTTTTGTACATACATTAAGTTAAATGCAATTGTGTCTAATGGTAAAAAGTCAGTGAACCCACCTCAGAGTCTCCAGTCTACAGAGTGGATTCGCCAGGAAAAAACTCAGCAGCTTCACTCCTGAATCACTCAGTCTGTTGTCGCGTAGATCCAGCTCTCTGAGATGGGAGGGGTTGGACGTCAGAGCTGAGGTCAGAGAAGCACAGCCTTCCTCTGACAAACCGCAGCCCCTCAATCTGAATAAAGAATAAATGATGTGAACACTGGTCACATCATGGAAAACAGAACACTCCATGAGCTACAGTGAGTGAACTTACCTCAGTATCTCCAGTCTGCAGTTTGGACTCTCCAGTCCAACTGACAGAACCTTCACTCCTGAATCCAGCAGGTTGTAGTTTAAGCTCAGGTCCAGTTCGACCAGATGGGAGGGGCTGGACCTCAGGGCTGACACCACAACTTCAAGGTGAGTCGTTGAGGGCTCACAGTTAATAAATCTGTAATGATACATTTGAAACAAAATGTTTTTTTTTTTTTTTTGGCATTTTCAAGCTTTATTGGATAGTACAGAGTTAAAATGGGGAGACAGAGAGAGAGAGAGAGAGAAGGGGGATGACCTGCAGTAAAGGTCCACGGGTCGGATTTGAACCCGCGACCACTGCAACGAAGGCCGGAGCCAATATGGTTCGCGCTCTATCCACTACACCACCAGAGCGCCCTAAACAAAATGTTATTATGAAAGAGGGCAACTGATGAGAGATGTAAATCAGACCTGTACTCACAGAGCCTTTCTGCAGTTCCTCACAGCTGGAATCAGTCTCAGTCGTCCCTGGTCTGATGTGGTGTATTTCTCCAGGTTGAACTCGTCCAGAACCTCCTCTGACATCTGCAGCATGTAGGCCAGAGCAGAGCAGTGGATCTCAGACAGTTTCTCCTTAGATCTGTTCTCTGACTTCAGGAACTCCTGGATGTCCCGATGAACTGAGAGGTCGTTCATTTCCATCAGACAGTGGAAGATGTTGATGCTTCTGTCGGGGGAGATCTCATCATTGTTCATCTCCTTCAGGTTTCTGATGGCTCTCTGGGCGATCGCAGGACTGTTGTCTGTTGTTGGACCCAGCAGGCCTCCCAGGAGTCTCTGGTTGGACTCCAGAGAGAGGCCATGAAGGAAGCGGACAAACAGGTCCAGGTGGCCATTTTTACTTTCAAGGGATTTCTCCATGGCGCTCTTCAGGAAAAGATCGAGGGACGAGTGCAGGCTATAATCGTACCCAAAAAAACTAAGAATCTTCCCGACAGAAGACGTTTGGTTTTGGTGCCTGTGTTTGCAGTCTCTTAGGAAACCCTCCAGCACCTCTGTGTTCCTGCTGGTGTAACAGTGGTACATGTAGACTGCAGCCAGAAACTCCTGAATGCTCAGATGGACGAAGCAGTAGACCGTTTTCTCAAAGATCACACTTTCTCTTTTGAAGATCTTGGTACAAACTCCTGAGAACACCAAGGCCTCTGTGACATCCAGACCACACCGCTCCAGGTCTTCTTGGTAGAACATGACGTCTCCTTTCTCCAGATGCTCAAACGCCAGCCTCCCCAGCTTCAGAAGAACTTCCCTGTCAGCTTCCGTCAGCTCCTCTGGACTCATCTCAAGTCCCTTTTCATACTTCTGCTTCTTCCTCTGCGTCTGAACCAGCATGAAGTGTGAGTACAGGCCAGTCAGGGTGTTGGGCAGCTCTCCTCTCTGGTCTGCGGTCAACATGTGCTCCAGAACTGTAGCAGTGATCCAGCAGAAGACTGGGATAAGACACATGACGTGGAGGATCCTGGATGTCTTGATGTGTGAGATGATTCTACTGGACAGCTCTTCATCACTGTATCTCCTCTTGAAGTACTCCTCCTTCTGTGGGTCAGTGAAGCCTCGTACTTCTGTTACCCTGTCAACACACGAATGAGGGATCTGATTGGCTGCTGCAGGTCGGGAAGTTATCCAGATGAGAGCCGAGGGAAGAAGATTCCCCTTGAAGAGGTTTGTCAGCAGCACGTTGACTGATGACTTCTGTGTGACATCAGACACGACCTCAGTGTTGTGGAAATCCAGTGAAAGTCTGCTTTCATCCAGGCCGTCAAAGATGAACAAAACCTTACAGACAGCGAGCTTCTCCGCTGTGATCTTCTGTGATGTTGGATGGAAAACATGGAGGAGTTTGAGAAGACTGTACTGCTCATCTCTGATCAAATTCAGCTCCCTGAACGAAAGCAGAATCAGCAGACTGACATCTTGGTTTTCCGAGCCCTCTGCCCAGTCCAGAGTGAACTTCTGGACTAAGAAGGTTTTTCCAATGCCAGCGACTCCATTCGTCAGTACGACTCTAATGTGTCCCTGTTGGTCTTTTAAGGCTTTGAAGATGTCGTGGCACTTGATTGGAGTGTCATGGAAGGTCTCCATCTTGGAAGCGGTCTCAAGCTGCCTCACCTCATGTTGGGTATTAACCTCTT
>OX442352.1:34908390-34918390 GCA_949357725.1 Hyperoplus immaculatus
ATAGCTGAATTTTTTTTTTTTTAATTTTTTTTCCCCCTTAGAAAGGGTCTCATATATGTCCATATTTCTGCATATTTTGGACCAAGGCCTAGTGCCGCCATCTTGAAAGTGTCATAGTTGGAATGTCATCAGGTGCATTGTTTAAAATGTAGAATTGTTCTTGTCCTTGAAGGCCACTGTAGCTTCTGTTATTATTCCAAAGGGGTGGGGTTACCCAGGGAGCGTTGCATTCTAGAACTTTGTAGAACTTTCTTGATGGTGTCATATTACACACTGCACCTTTAAAAGAGCTGACCTCTGTGTTCTAAATGAGTGATGCGTCATTTGCATTGTGCTGTGTCATCTGAATAAATGAATGAAAAGCTCAAAACACACACAACCACACACACAACCACACACACGTACACGCACACGCACACGCACACGCACGCACACATGCATGCACGCACGCACGCGCGCGCGCACGCACACACACACACACGCACACACACACACACACACACACACACACACACACACACACAACCTCTCTTGCATAAATGAATGAACAGCTAGAAACAATCAATCAACCTGTCCATCAGTAAAAAGGGTTTATTGTAGGGTTGGGCAACGTAAGGCCATAGTCCAAGAATTTTATCGAAAATAGTGAATTCTTTCTTAAATTGTTATCGATAATCATCATAATACAACTCCGGGAAAAATGAAGAGACCACTCCAAATGTTCAGTGTCTCTCGTGTGACTATTTATAGGCAAAATGTTTGAGTAGAATGAACATTTTGGTTTTATTTTCTAAACTACTGACAACATTTCTAACAAATTCCCCCCAAAAAAATATTGTCATTAAAGTCGTTAACATGAGCTGTACACTTTGACCAATCAAAGTGAGGCTTCGATTCTCTGTTCTTATTGGCTGTTGGGACTGTCCATTCACTTTGGCACGACTTTGTTGGTGTAGAGCGTGTCAGGGAGGGACCATAGGGGAGGGACCAAAGAGAACAAGTGGAGCGGTTGAGGTATTTGGATTCGAATCTCTATCCCAACTGCCATTTTCTCCCCAAATCCTCCACCCCAGCTTTAATAGGCCTAAGTGTTTTCATATTAAAGATGGAGTATGTGAGACAGCTGTTTACAGAGCCTCGGCTGTGGATAAACAACAGCCTTTTTTAATGGGCAGATACTGTATTTGCTGATTTTGACCTAAACTCCCCTTTAAACCTGCAGTGTGTAGAATTTTGGGTTTTATTTCCTAGCAGATTTTGTAGAAAGTAATTATAATATCCATACGTACATTCAATTTAGTGCATAATAGCTGAATTTTTTTTTTTTATTATTTTTTTCCCTTAGAAAGGGTCTCATTTATGTCCATATTTCTGCATATTTTGGACCAAGGCCTAGTGCCGCCATCTTGAAAGTGTCATAATTGGAATGTCATCAGGTGCATTGTTTAAAATGTAGAATTGTTCTTGTCCTTGAAGGCCACTGTAGCTTCTGTTATTATTCTAAAGGGTTGGGGTTACCCAGGGAGCGTTGCATTCTAGAACTTAGTAGAACTTTCTTGATGATGTCATATTACACACTGCACCTTTAATATCCAACCATGATGATATCTCGCTGTTAAAGGCCTACTTCACCGGTTGGAATATGAAGGTGTATTGAACTCTGAGATCCTATTTAGTATAGATGTGCAAAAAAAATAAATAAATCAGATCATCCTAGCCTGAGAAAAGGCAGAAAGAGTGTTTTATGGTCTCACTGTCTAACCCTACATTTTCCTTCTTGTGACATCACAGTAAGGGTTAGGATTAACAGGACAGCTGGGCCAAGGGAAGACTGAGGGAAGAAAAACCTCATTCATTATAATAGAATAGTGATTTTATAATGATAGAACGCTGGTTCCGTATGGGTGAAGTGTTCCTTTAAGCTCATTAACATGTTTATTACGTCCTGCTCTACATATCTTCAAACAAATATTTTTCTCTTTTTTTCTTTGATGCTTTTGAAGACACACACACTCTCTCTCTTCCTCTCTCTCTCTCTCTCTCTCTCTCTCTCTCTCTCTCTCTCTCTCACACACACACACACACACACACACACACACACACACACACACACACACACACACACACACACTCACACACTTTGATGCTTTTGAAGAAGTTCGACAATAAGTGAAAACTCATTAAACTGCTTTAATGTCCGCTCCTGTTTGGCCTTCAAAGTTTGTCTCATATTAATTTTATATATATTTTTTCATTTAATGGGTTTATTGTTGTTTTAATCTCGTGTTTTGTGTGTTTGTGTCCCGTATTAACAAGCACTTCAGAGGAAATGTGCTGAAAAAATACAGTTTAATAGTTACATATTCGGGAAGCTTAGCATTGTGCTTATTTATTTGGTGAATGCAAAGTCCTTTAGCCAAGCTTTGTGTTAAGAAACTCTGATCAGTGTGTGTGTGTGTGTGTGTGTGTGTGTGTGTGTGTGTGTGTGTGTGTGTGTGTGTGTGTGTGTGTGTGTGGTGGTTGTGTGTGTGTGTGTGTGTGTGTGTGTGTGTGTGTGTGTGGTGGTTGTGTGTGTGTGTGTGTGTGTGTGTGTGTGTGTGTGTGTGTGTGTGTGTGTGTGTGGTGGTTGTGTGTGTGTGTGTGTGTGTTACATAAACAAAATAAAATAAAATTCATGGATAAACTGTTATACATTGTGTGTGTGTGTGTGTGTGTGTGTGTGTGTGTGCGTGTGTGTGTGTGTGTGTGCGTGTGTGTGTGCGTGTGTGTGTGTGTGTTTACTTTAGAATACGGCTTTGCAGGCTACAAAAACACAATACAAAACAACATATAGACATTATTTTCTTTCTTTCTAAATTCTCTCTCTCTCTCTTTCCCTCTCCCTCTCCCTCTCTTTCTGTCTCTCTCTCTCTCTATCTCTTTCTTTCTCTCTCTCTCCCCCTCTCTTTCTCTGTCTCTCTCCCTTTCTCTCTCTCTCTCTTTCTTTCTCTCTCTCTCTTTCTCTCTCTCTCCATCTATTTCTCTCTCTCTCTCTTTCATTCCCTCTCTCTCTCTTTCTTTCGCCCCCTTTCTCTCTCTCCCTTTCTCTCTCTCTCTCTCTCTCTCTCTCTCTCTCAGCATCTCTCCATCCGTCCTGCTGACACACACAGTCCAGAATAGATGAGGTGGGAGTGTTCACAGCCAGACAGATTAGTGACACACACACACGCACGCACACACACACACACACACACACACACACACACACACACACACACACACACACACACAGATTAGTGACAATCAATTACCTCTGGGTAATACATGGAGAGTGGAGCTGAGGACAGAAAGAGTCAGAGAGAGAGTGAAATTAGACCAGAATGAATATTTCTATTGCATGTTCTTTCTTTCTTTCTTTCTTTCTTTCTTTCTTTCTTTCTTTCTTTCTTTCTTTCTTTCTTTCTTTCTTTCTTTCTTTCTTTCAGACATATCAAAAACAAAAGCATAAAAATACAATAAATGACTTTTTAAATGACTTCACAAAAAGAAAAAAAAAGAAAACAAATGATCTGTATTGATGTGATATGCCTGAAAAGGAGCAGGAAGAACTATACACTTATTTAATCCTACCCCTTTTCCACAGTAAAACAAATAAAAATATTTATTATATTCGCTTCTTGTAATCCATATAATCTCTATACAATCTATCTATACAATTGGCGATACTATAACTATTCTTGATAATAGAAGTCTCATAAATCAGACAGTGAACAACATATGAACAAATCTGTCATGACTCACGGCTCGGCAGCCTCTCCTTCTCCTCTGTATGTGTTGTATGTTTCCCCTTGTCTGTCTCTCCTTCTTGTTATTCCAGGGTTGCGTTCCGAATCGCATACTTTCTACTATATGGTACGGTAGAAAAAATAATTAGGATGTCCCGATTCTTGTGGCCAGATTTAGGATGGCTAGAAGTACCCGGATGTCCTACTTCATGCGGCCAAGATTGTTAGTGTTGAAAAGTGCATCCTATTTGGGCGATTCTGACCCACAATCCAGTGCGCACGTGAAGTGATGTCACATCGACGAAGCCTCCATATGAAAACAAACGGGGATGCGACGGATATAAAAGCAAGAGGCAAGATCAAGGCGCAATGTTATGATGAAATAAGGGAGTAAAGTATATCCCAATAGTATGCCTACTGCATCCTAACTAGATTCTTTTTATCGTCGGATGTAGTATGTAGAATAGAACAAAGAAAGAGTATGCGATCCGGAACGCAACCCATGTGTCCGTCTCCCTGTTGGCATGTGGGCGTGGCTGCACTCCGGGGCTGACTGCTCCAGGTGTGGATCGTTGGCTGATCAGACCTCTCTACTTAAAGGGACACTGTGTAACATTTTAAGTAATTTATTAGCTAAAATCAACATCCTCATTCATAAATATGTCCTCATTGGTGTAAAATCACCTCTGCCAATAATCTGAATTATCCTCCTGAGCGGAGAATTACAAATATTAATATAACATTTTGTACATTGAGCAGGCAAGTCTTATGGAGGCATCCATGTTGGTTGGAATGTCATCAGGTGCATTGTTTAAAATTTAGAATTGTTCTTGTCCTTGAAGGCCACTGTAGCTTCTGTTATTATTCTAAAGAGTTGGGGTTACCCAGGGAGCGTTGCATTCTAGAACTTTGTAGAACTTTCTTGATGATGTCATATTACACACTGCACCTTTAAAGCTGCAGTGTGTAGAATTTTGGGTTTTATTTCCTAGCAGATTTTGTAGAAAGTAATTATAATAGCCATAAGTACATTTAATTTAGTGCATAATATCTGATTTTTTTTTTTTTAAACATTATTTTTACCCTTAGAAAGGGTCTCATATATGTCCATATTTCTGCATATTTTGGACCAAGGCCTAGTGCCGCCATCTTGAAAGTGTCATAGTTGGAATGTCATCAGGTGCATTGTTTAGAAATTAGAATTGTTCTTGTCCTTGAAGGCCACTGTGGCTTCTGTTATTATTCTAAAGGGTTGGGGTTACCCAGGGAGCGTTGCATTCTAGAACTTTGTAGAACTTACTTGATGATGTCATATTACACACTGCACCTTTAAGCCTGTGGACTCCAGTCATTCGGCGCCAGAGTATGCGACGTGTCAGAGCGGTAAATTACCCGAAATCAGTATTACCTATGTTTGTTGTTTTCTTTCTTAGTCTCAGTTGGAGTTAGTTGTCAACTCTGCTCCTCTTTTTCTTCCGTGCCAGTTGCCTCCGCTGTTCACCTTTTCCCGCTCGCCTGCCTGCGGGATTCGGATATCCACTAGCCTCTGCTCGCCACGCCATGCAGCCGTCCAGTGTCCTGCCAGCCTGTTACGGATCCCTGTCTGAAATAAACATTGTTCTGAAACTGACTACCTGGGTATCTGTTTGCTTTTGGGTCATCCCGAGCTATCACAACAAAATCCTTCTGTATTAACCTTCAGAGTAGTGCTGAGAATGATTATGGAAAGTTTAGTGATTTAGAAGTTGAGATTTTTGGTTCAGAGTGAAAACTAACGTTGAGATAATGTCCGTTAAAGATGGTTGTATAGGAGAAATATACAGACGCTAACAGGCAAGGTTTTAGTAAACACTATCTTGTTTATTTCGGGAACATTTAACTTGTGCTTCCAAGAAAAAATTGTCAACAAATACATTATGACGTCCCAATAGTATGGAAATAATTCAAAACTTATTAACGTTTAAAGGTGCAGTGTGTAATATGACATCATCAAGAAAGTTCTACAAAGTTCTAGAATGCAACACTCCCTGGGTAACCCCAACCCTTTAGAATAATAACAGAAGCTACAGTGGCCTTCAAGGACAATTTTAAACAATGCAACTGATGACATTCCAACTATGACACTTTCAAGATGGCGGCACTAGGCCTTGGTCCAAAATATGCAGAAATATGGACATATATGAGACCCTTTCTGAGGGAAAAAATGATAATTAAAACATTTTTTCTCAGCTATTATGCACTAAATTAAATGTACTTATGGATATTATAATTACTTTCTACAAAATCTGCTAGGAAATAAAACCCAAAATTCTACACACTGCAGCTTTAAACTCTATAATTGAATTTATTAAAAGAGAAATTAGGATTAAAAAAACCCAGTAAGCTGCAGAATGTTACGCTTTCTGAACACGCAAAGACATGACTCACAACTGTATGAGCAAACAGACTCAAAAACGTAATTGGATAAATAATTGAAAACTCACGGGCCTTACAGTATAGCAAGAAAGGCAGCCATATTTTTTCTGTCAGAATTATTGAACACAATGTCTGTCCAAGGGGGGAATGCTCCTTGAAGCAGAAAACCTCAACAATGCTTTTGAGTGTGTGTGTGTGTGTGTGTGAGGGAGAGAGAGAGAGAGAGAGAGAGAGAGAGAGAGAGAGAGAGAGAGAGAGTGTGTGTGTGTGTGATTGACTGGGGAAAGCTTCTGAATTAAAACTGAACTGACGGCAAAGTCAGATTTGGCAAAAAAACTGTGTAAAAGTGGAAAGAACTATCACAACGAAAAGCCAGAAGTAAGATAAAAATAACACACACACACAAACACAAATACACACACAGACACACACACACACACACACACACACACACACATTCAGACACACACACACACACACACACACACACACACACACACACACACACACACACACACACACACACTCCCGAAGAAGCTAAAGTCGTCATGGTAAAGGAGCTCGAAGACCTGGATAAATTCAGATGAACAGTTATTCATGCTTTGGATGGCGAACAGAACCTAGGATGATGCGAAGGAAAAAAAAAATCAAGGTAATGGAATTCACAATTCACCATGACATTTCCTGACAGCAATCCTGTTTCTTTAACAGAACTAGAATCCTTTGCATATACAGAGCATAACTCACAAGACATAGAAAATGACATTGATCCGGATAACAACTTACTTAACAACTTCAAAAACAGCTGCAGTTATTACACAGATGAGCAATTTAATATACATTTCCAATCAGTAAACAACATGTCAATTATCCACTTTAATAGCAGAAGTTTATATGCCAACTTCCACAGCATAAAAGAATATATAAAGCTATTCAAGATTCCATTTAATATTATTGCAATATCAGAGACTTGGATCAGCACTGAGAAAGGTGTGGACTTTGGGATTGATGGTTATGAACTGAATTATACTAACAGAGGCAAAAAAAGTGGAGGAGGTGTGGCTATCTATGTGGACAAAAGACTGAAATACAAGGTTGTGGAAAACATGACAACAGCGGTTGATGATTTATTGGAATGTGTTACAGTAGAAATATGTATGGAAAAGACCAAGAATGTTATTGTCAGTTGTATATACAGAGCTCCCGGATCGAACATTGAAATATTTAAAGATTGGATGGAAAATATGTTCACATTACCATTGCAAAAGAATATTTTCATATGTGGGGATTATAATATTGACCTTTTGAATCCAAAAAAACATAAAATGACAGAGGAATTTATCAATACTATGTACAGTATGGGTCTATATCCTACAATAACAAGACCTAGTAGAATTACTTCTCATTCGGCAACATTAATAGACAATATATTCACAAATACTATGGATAGCAATACAGTAAGCGGACTGCTATACAGTGACATCAGTGACCATTTGCCTGTTTTTGTTGTTTATCACTGTAATTATATGAAACCAAAGAACACCAGTCATTTTAAATACAAAAGACTGAGAACCAAAGAAAACATAAATGCATTAAGGAATGACTTACTGAAACAGAATTGGAGTGTAATATATGAGGTAGAAGATACTGACAAAGCATATAATGGATTTCATAACGTTTTTAAATCACTTTATGACAAACACTGTCCTGTGAAACAATACAGTGATGGACACACACAGACAACTAGTCCGTGGATCAATAAGGGATTAAAAAATGCCTGCAAAAAGAAAAATACACTGTATAGAAAATTTATGAAAAATCCAACTGCAGAAGCAGAAAATAAGTATAAAAAGTATAGAAATAAATTAACCAGTATAATGAGGATATGTAAGAAAGAATACTATAATAAACTACTAGAGAATAACAAAAACAACATGAAAGGTTTATGGAATGTGCTAAATAGTATTATTAGTAATGGATCAAAAAATACAGGTTACCCTGAGTATTTTATGGAGAAAGAAAATACAATAGATAATATGGATGATGTGGTTGATGGTTTTAACAAATTCTTCGTAAATGTGGGACCAAATTTGGCAGAAAAAATTAATGACCCAGGATCTGTGAGTTTTGAAGACAATAATTATGATTTAATAGACATTAATCCAAAATCAATGTCTCTAAAAGCAGTGGAAGAGAGTGAAATTATAGAGATTGTTCATAATTGTAAAAACAAGACTTCTACCGACTATAATGACATTGACATGAGAATAGTTAAACATGTCATTGAAGGAATTGCTAAACCACTTACGCACATCTGTAACTTATCATTTCAAACTGGTAAATTCCCCAAAAAAATGAAAATTGCAAAAGTCTTACCGCTGTACAAAACTGGTGACAAACATCACTTCACAAACTACAGGCCTGTTTCACTGCTTCCTCAATTTTCAAAAATTTTAGAAAAACTCTTTGCTGCCAGATTTAACAAATTCATCAATAAACACAATTTACTAACTGACAGCCAATACGGCTTCAGACCCAACCGATCCACTTCATTAGCAGTCATTGAGCTAATTGAAAAGATATCAAATTCCCTGGACCAAAAGAATTATGCAGCCGGTGTTTTTATTGATCTCAAAAAAGCATTTGATACCATAAATCATGACAGAATAATCAATAAATTAGAAAGGTATGGTATCAGGGGGGTGGTATTAAACTGGCTGAGGAGCTATTTACAGAACAGACAACAGTTTGTGAAGATGGGTGAACATATGTCATCTTGTTTGGACATTGCTTGTGGGGTCCCCCAGGGGTCAGTATTAGGGCCAATTCTTTTTATTCTCTACATTAATGATATATGCAAAACATCAAAGATTTTACAATTCGTGTTATTTGCAGACGACACTAATATTTTTTGTACGGGAGAGGACTTGCAGCAGCTTCTGGAGTTAATTACAACTGAAATGAGCAAATTAAAAACGTGGTTTGACAATAATAAATTGTCATTGAATCTAAGTAAAACAAAAATCATGTTGTTTGGAAATTGTAATTTAAATAATGACGTAAATGTTATGATTGACGGTGTTAAAATTGAAAGAGTGTATGTAAATAAATTCCTTGGTGTGACAATAGACCATAAGCTCAGCTGGAAACCTCACATAAAACATGTTAAATCTAAACTGTCACGAAGCATCTTAGTCCTGTGTAAAGCAAAGCATATATTGGATCAAAAATCATTGCATATTCTTTACTGCTCAATGATCTTACCTTATTTAAATTACTGTGTGGAGGTCTGGGGGACCACTTACAAAAGCTCACTGCTACCATTAGTCACATTACAAAAACGAGCCATAAGAATAATCAATAAAGCTGGATATTATGATCACACCAACCTCCTCTTTTTACATTCCCGTATCATAAAGTTCAATGACCTGGTTGAATATCAAGTTGCTCAAATCATGTTCAAAGCTAGAAATAATCTGCTACCAGGTAACATTCAAAAGCTTTTCTTTGACCGAGAAGGGGGTTACAATTTGAGGCAACAGTTAAACTTTAAGACACTGGCTGTACGCATGACTTTAAAAAGTCATTGCATCTCAATTGGGGGTGTGAAACTGTGGAATGGGATGAGCATGGAGCTAAAGCAATGTCCAAACATGATCCAGTTTAAAAAAAGGTTCAAAGCAATGATTTTCAATAGGTACAGGGATGAGGGTGTGTAGTAAGAAGGAAATTATAATTATATGGATATATATACTGATTGTATGGATATATTGATTGTGTATGTATGTAAATATGGATATATGTATTGTATAAATATATAA
>OX442352.1:34940890-34953390 GCA_949357725.1 Hyperoplus immaculatus
TGCGATCAAATTAGATTTTTTTTGAACGAAACTAGATTTGTTTCGAACGAATAACAACTTGTTTCCACAGCAACGCCCGAGACCTCGTATAATAACTGGAATACCCATTGCAAACCCATAAGGTTCTTATGTAATGAAAACGTAGTTCAGTACTCCAGTCAATAGGAACTACCAAGGATACGACCTAGCGACGACAGAATTTGGCTGTAATGGTGCGTTCAAATTGTACTGAGAGTCGGACCAAGGATACGAGCAACGGGAGACTGCGGCAGCTGTTAGCAACAGAGCTACTGTTATGCTAGCAAGAAGATACAAAGTCAAACAACATTGCGCACGCTGTACAAACAGTAAATGTAATCAGCCAATATGTTTAACAACATCTCCACCGAGCTAACAATGCATTTCCCCCAAAATAAATAACGCATTTCACGGAGAATATGACTTGCGAACATGTGTATTACGGGCTACAGCCTGAAGTTACGTGAGGCAGTGACTGACAGCAGTAGCCTGTATCCAGATAGACAGTGCAGCCGGGCTTTGGTGGCTGAACACATGTAAACTCAGTTACAAACCTTTTTCAAATTAAAAAGGAGTCTTACTCACCTTTTTAACGAGATCACCATTGACGTTTAACCAGAGGACATTAAGTTTAGCCACTTTATTTTACTACTATCGTTACTACAGCTCTTGTGTTGCGAGCGCCATCCTGTGGTGTCCAGAGGCGATTGCACGGCAGGATATTTTAGGCTTTATAAATCCCTTATCAACACAGTTTAATCAGCGGCGAGCCGGCGACGCATTAAAGTGGACAGAATGTAAACAGTTCCATCTAGGTGTCCATACATCAGGGGTTAATCCACACCTATGGAATGTTCTCCAGCCAATCAGAATAGAGGATTCACACAGACTATGGTATAACACTGAATAAATGACACTTTAATACAATGTAAAGTAGTCAGTGTACAGCTTGTATAACAGTGAAAATTTACTGTCCCCTCAAAATAACTCGACACACAACCATTAATGTCTAAACTGCTGGCAACAAAAGTGAGTACACCCCTTAGAAAAAATTTACAAATTGGGCCCAAAGTGTAAATATTTTGTGTGGCCACCATTATTTTCCAGCACTGCCTTAACCTTCTTGGGCATGTAGTTCACTAGAGCTTCACAGGTTGCAACTGGAACCCTCTTCCACCCATTTATGACAGCATCACAGAGCTGGTGGATATTAAAGACCTTGCGTTCCTCCACCTTCCATTTGAGGATGCCCCAAAGATGCTCAATAGGGTTTAGGTCTGGAGACATGCTTGGCCAGGCCATAACCTTTACCCTCAGCTTTTTTAGCAAGCCACTGGTCGTCTTGGAGGTGTGTTTGGGGTCGTTATCATGTTGCAATACCACCCTGCGGCCCAGTTTACGAAGGTTGAGTGCACATGGTCAGCGTCGTACACAGAGGTTGGCTTTGGAAAATAGACGTATGAGTGCTGCCAGCATTGCTGAAGGGCTTGAAGGGGTGGGGGGTCAACCTGTCAGTGCTCAGACCATACGCCGCACTCTGCATCATACTGGTCTGCATGGTTGTCATCCCAGAAGGAAGCCTATTCTAAAGATGATGCACAAGAAACCCCACAAAAAGTTTGCTGAAGACAAACAGACTACGGACATGGATTACTGCAACCATGTCCTGTGGTCTGATGAGACCAAAATACATTTATTTGGTTCAGATGGTGTTAAGAGTGTGGAGCGGCAACCAGGTGAGGAGTACAAAGACAAGTGTGTCTTGCCTAGAGTCAAGCATGGTGGTTGGAGTGTCATGGTCTGGGGCTGCATGAGTGCTGCCAGCACTGGGGATCTACAGTTCATTGAATTCTAACATGTACTGTGACATACTGAAGCAGAGCATGATCCCCTCCCTTCATAAACTGGGCCGCAGGGCAGTACTGCAACATGATAACGACCCCAAACACCCCTCCGAACGACCACTGGCTTGTTAAAGAAGCTGAGGGTAAAGGTTATGGACTGGCCAAGCATGTCTCCAGTCTTAAACCCTATTGAGCATCTTTGGGGCATCCTAAAACGGGAGATGGAGGAGCGCAAGGACTCTAATATCCACCAGCTCCTTGATGTCGTCATGAATGGGTAGAAGAGGGTTCCAGTTGCAACCTGTGAAGCTCTAGTGAACTACATGCCCAAGAGGGTTAAGGCAGTGCTAGAAAATAATGATGGCAAAACAAAATATTGACACTTTGGGCCCAATTTGGACATTTTTTCTTAGGGGTGTACTCACTTTTGTTGCCAGCAGTTTAGACATTAATGGCTGTGTGTCGAGTTATTTTGAGGGGACAGTAAATTTACACTGTTATACAAGCTGTACACTGACTACTTGACATTGTATCAAAGTGTCATTTATTCAGTGTTGTCGCATGGAAAGATATAATGAAATATTTGAAGAAATGTTAGGGGTGTACTCACTTTTGTGAGATACTGTATATATATATATATAATATATATATAGGGGAGAGTGGCCTAAGTTGTGCATTTTGGAAGTTGTGCCACCCCTTGTTTCTAGAAAACCGTGAAAGAAAATGGATATATGACCACATATTTAAGAAGAGCCATCCATTTGACTCATCCTGTAAAGAAGAGAGACACAAGAAATAATATATAGGCACATTTAAGCTCGAAAAACTGTGTTTTGCCTTTCAAAGTAATATTTCCATGATCAAGGTTTTTTGATTATTGTGTCTGAACAATTACAGACAAGTTTGAAAACATTTGACACATGTTTTAGTGCTTTGGTATGCTACATTTTGAGTCTATACAGTTAGCACGATGTCAGCCCTAAATTGCTGCATCATGCTTATTATCCAAATTTCTGGGGTTGGGGTGATTTGTGCCAAAGGGCCTAGGTGAGTTATAAGTAAGTAAGTAAGTAAAATGTATTTCTAAAAGCACATGTATGACAGTTTGCACTGTCCAAAGTGCTGTACATAGTGCATTCAGTAGGTAAACAATGAAGGTAAAATAACAATAACCAAAATAAAAGACATAAAGCCCATATATCCATATAAACACAGATAGTAGTGCAGAGGTAAGATAGTTAATGGGGAGGAAACACCAGGGTGTACATATGGGTTTTGAGCCTTGATTTAAAGGCAGAAATGTAGGGGGAATCACATTTGTCAGGTGGCAGAAAGTGATCGTCTACAGTAGCTCAGAAGAGACTGACATCCCCATTCCACTTAACGACACCACTGACAAGAGTTCAGATGGCCAGAAAGATGATGATGGTGACTTTGTCATTGTGAGCTTTGCAGGTAAAACCACCTAGATCTGCTAGGCCTTGCTTAAGAAAATGTACCTTTAATCTTTGTAAAATATTTATTTTATTTACTTTAAATAAACCTTAAATAAGTAATTGTCTTATGAATTTGTCTTGCATTACAGTTTATGAGATATATATCAATGGCACAATTTATCCCATGGTATTCTCTCTTACACCACACCGGGGGCAAGTTGTGCCACAAGACAACTTTTTTTCCGAAAGCTATATTTCTTAAACAGTTTATTCCAGATCCAACGTTGTTATTGCCAGGGATGCACAACACTCTGAAATATATGTACATATTTGAGTTGGAGACTTTACTGTCAGGGCCTTACTTTAAAGTCACTTTAAAGAGTAAAAAGTTTCACAACTTAGGCTACTCTCCCATATATACTGTATATACACTGTATATATAAACAAAGGATTAAATAAAGAATATACAATACATAAAAAATAAATAAATGTAATTAAATTAAAAGTCATACTAAACTGGTGGTTCTTGCGTTTTCTTTTTGAAAAAAATAATACAAATATAGTTAGCAATTCATTAAAAAAAGAGACATACACACCCATGTGGTGCCTTGCCATACAATGTGAAAAAATATATATATTTTTGTTTGTTTCTAACAATGTATTTTTTGGCATTTTTATGCTTTATTGATAGTGTAGAGACAGAGTTGAAATGGGGCAGAGAGGGGAGTGACATGCAGAGAACGACCGCAGGCTGGAATCGAACCCGGGTCCGCTGCTGGCCGAGGCCCATGGGGGGGACGCCCTACCAACTGAGCATATTTTTGTTTGTTTAATTGGACTAACCCTTTCAATAAAAGATCAAGAACTGTGAGTTTATCTGGCTCACAGAGTTCTCTAGTACTTTATATATGGAGAACATTTTATTATGAGATTCAGGGAAAGCACAACAATTTAAACATATATGGCAGGCTTGACTACAGCCTATGCTTTGTAAATTGGTATGTAAAGAAATAATATGTAAACAAAGGCGGCCCACCATAGCTAGCAACATAGCAGTTTACAGAGCCTAGGCTGTGCATTAACACTGGATTCTTTTTCAGCGCACACACAGTATAAACAGGTAGTGGATCATGAGGAGATATTCACTGATCCTGACAAAAAAGTGATTTTGACAACAAGCGTTCTCCAGAATCACTGACTGCACCTTTAAGACCAAAACAGTTAAAACACGTCCAAACAAATCGTACTACTCAAATAATAACAAGCCAGAAGAGTCTAAGTAACTGATAGTTTTTTGTCAAAATCAGTGAATATCTCCTCACGATCCGCTACCCGTCTGTACTGTGTGTGTGCTTTGGTTCAAATACCAGTTCACAGAGCCTAGGCTGTGTATTAACATTGTTTTTGTATTCTTTCTCATAACCAAATCCTATGAATCGCTAAAATAAATGTTAAAAGCCTTTCAACACTTGTTTTTCTCCTCTCCTTTGTCTTAGTAGCATATTATTACATTCTCTATAAACTCACTTTTAGCTCCAGATAACAAAATCACACAAAATACCTCAAATGTGAAATATGCAAATGAGCTACTCAAAACAAATTCAAACACACATTGCCTGTGTGTGTGTGTGTGTGTGTGTGTGTGTGTGTGTGTGTGTGTGTGTGTGTGTTTACTGTTGTTTTTTCTACCCTTTTTAAGACGTCAGTTTGTGATGTTCAAGAATAGGTTTTTACAGATTTACTGAGCAACTTTTCTCATTTAAATGAACATGTGTTTAAAGCTGCTGCGAGGAACTTTTAAATATTTTCTGAAACAGTCTCAGTTTTCCTCTGATGATCATACATTACATGTAACAGCAAACGAGACCATCAGTGCAAAGAAAGAATGCTATTTTTATATAGTTTTCAGGGGCGCTGTACTATGGCTGATCCTGCGCTCTGACCCCCTCTGAAGTTTGGTCACCTGAGAGGGGAGATGGAAAGAGTAAATCTCGATGTACCCTGTGTAAATTAACAAATAAAGACACAAAAAATACAAAGACAAATTTAAAGTAAAGTAAGACAATTTGAGGTGAAAATATAAAAAGAGACATACAAATAATAAATATATAAATTACACCCCCCCCCCCTCATCTTATCTGTCACTTCA
Source organism: Hyperoplus immaculatus (assembly GCA_949357725.1). Classification (NCBI taxonomy): domain Eukaryota; kingdom Metazoa; phylum Chordata; class Actinopteri; order Uranoscopiformes; family Ammodytidae; genus Hyperoplus; species Hyperoplus immaculatus. Next base: position 34,946,338 of record OX442352.1, read on the forward strand.
ACCTGGACTTCCCCTGCTAATGCGACAACTCACACAGATTTGCATCAGCAGCAATAATTTCCTGTTCTCGTGAACTCAAGATAACAACTCAGGATGTTTTTGAGAAGTTGCCTCACAAACTATTGACCTTAAATTCTCTGAAAAGGACACAGCCTATACACTGACTTGATAAGGATTATACCTCGCGCTTGAAAGTTTTCCATGACATAGAGACCTGCTTTAGAGCGTTGACACAGAGCTGTTGGCGTCAGTGTTTGAGTGACAGTCACACTGAGACCTCGGAGCAGAATGGCTGCAGTCGCACTCCTCGCCTTTCTGCTGTTTGCTTTCATCAGCAACATTCACTCAGAAGATCCTATCATCATCCGAAGGCAAGGAGACTCTCACACCTTCAAACCCGATTACGAGGTCCAAGCCAACTCCTGCTGCCTGATCTCCAGGTCTGTTGGAGAGGAGAAGCTTGTCCTATGGAACACCTCTGACTCCTCGGCCGAGAACTCCACACTACCGGACGGCTTGAAACAACGACTGACAGTTTCCATCAGAGGCAAGGTTTCTCATTACAGGATCCACAATCTGACCCATTCAGACTCAGGTCTGTACCAAGAGGAGTGTTGGACTGATGGCAATGTGACATTGGAGAGAAACACCAGTATTATTATTTGTAGTCGGGTAGATGAGCTAAAAGGTTTCCCACTGGGAGGTGGAGACACAGTGAACCTGCCATGTGAGGACGTGGCTGACAGTCTGGAAATCCAGTGGCTCATGAATAATATGGACAGGAGCATTAGGCTTGGTTTATACTTTGGAACAGAGACATTGTGGACGAGAGTTTTTAAGGACGGTGCGACATCGGTGACGGACATTGTTAAAGGAGGATTTCAGGTGGTGAAAAAAGCATCAGGTCCTCATCAGTCCAACATCACGACAGCAGTCGCGGAGATTTTCACTTGTCTTGTGATGAACCAACAGCAGTGTGTCAGCAGTCAGCCTGTAGAAGTATACGTCCCGATAGAGACAATCTACCACTCGGTGGGAGAGACGGCCATGTTGCAGTGCAATGGCTCCGGTGATGACAAGCCACGTTGGAAGAAGACTCAAATGATCAACAGCACTTCCCAAGAAGTAGAAGTTTCCCAAAACCAGTCACTAGTGTTTTCATCGTTAGCGTTAAGTGACTCAGGTGGGTACGAGTGTGAAAGCTATTACAGTAGTAATCACTTTGTGCTGCTGGTGTGCCCCAAATTCGGCCCCCCTGATGTAGAGCTCTTCTCTGGAGGAGAACATGTCACTATCAGATGTATCGGAGATGTGAGTGAGGTTGACAGATTATTTTGGTTCATGAAGTCTAAACAAACACAAGGCCGAGTCGTTTATCAAGATGAGTTTGATCGGAACAGAATAATTACCTCTAACGGGTCGGTTACTATCTTAAATGTCTCACTGGAGGACACCGGGGAGTATTGGTGCACAGCAGTTATGGACCTATGTCTGTCAACATCCAAAACTCTCCTGATGTACAGAGATCCCTTTGGGGTCTACTCCACCTTCTACACAGTGAGGTGCATAGTGCTCAGTATTCTGCTGGGGGTTCAATGTGTCATTGTGGTGATTGTGGACTATGAGACCAACTGAGTAGAGGCTTAAAGGGATAGTTCAGTACTGTTGAAGTGGGGTTGTATGAGGTACTATAATAGTTAGTGTGTGTTACTTTATGGAGATGGCGAACAGCGCAGTTATTTTAAAACGTTTTGGGGAGACGTGGCTGTAGCAGAAGTCAGCCTTGTACTGTTGCAAAGGGGGCCAGAAGAAAACCTTTTTTTTTTGGCCCCATATATAAATTCTTACCTAAAAACTAAATATCTGTCCAATAAATTCTCTAAATTCAGGATTTTTTCATTGCCGATTTGCGGACAGATACGCTGCACATCATTGGCAGACAGACAAGAGATAATTCTGGATCTTAATACAAGGGAGATGTAAAGAAAGATTGAATTGGGTGTGGGGGAGTGTGTTAAAACCTGTGAATTAATACATGACATTGCAATGACGTTTGTTTACAGAAACTCAAAAGATAATGTTTAAAAAGTAACTATATGAATTAAGTTTATTTTTACTTAATTTTTTTTATCTTTATTTTTTTTTTAAATCGAAATTAATACAATGTGGAAGTGGTTCTAAAGAAACTTACATATCATAATTATTAAAGGCCTACTTCACCAGTGGGAATATGAAGGTGTATTGAATTCTGAGATCCTATGTAGTATACATGTGCAAACAAAATTGAAATTGGTTCATCCTAGCCTGAGAAAAGGCAGAAAGAGTGTTTTTTTTAACCCTATACTTCTCTTTCTGTGACATCACAGTAAGAGAAATATAGGGTTAAAAAAAACGTACTTTGTAAATATTACTGTGATGTCACAGTAAAAGACATATTTTTTTTTTCAATTCTTTTTGCACATTTATACTACATAGGATCTCCGAATTCAATACACCTTCATATTCCCACCGGTGAAGTAGGCCTTTAAGTAAAAAAGTAAAAGCGGGTTTAATTATTGTAGAAAATAATGCTGATGAAAAAAATGTTACCCTTTAGATGTAGTTTGTGGGTATATATATATATATATATATATATATATATTAAGATTATTTTGCAGCCTTTATGCTTTTTGTTGGACAGCTTTGTAGAGACAGAGATGAAATGGGTCAGAGAGGGGAATGACATGCAGAGAGCGACCACGGGCTGGATTCTAACCCGTGGTCCGTGAGACAGACAGTCAGGCAGTGATCAAGGTTATTCTCACATCAGAAAATATTTACATTGTTTATTTTTTTTATCATATATTATTGAGTATTTTAATCCATTTTATTTTTGTATTATTTCAGTTGCTCGATTTGTATGTGCCTCTTTGCCTCATGGAAAAATGTTTAAGTCCTGGCACAACAATGAAAAAAACTGTATATAATATTGCTATACCTGCACCCCAACAATCTTCATTTGAGTGTCAAAGTATATGAATCTGTTGATTTGGCTGTATCACTGCCAAAAAAAAAGCTATATATATTCCTTTTTCTTAATTTACTTAACTTGTATTAAGATATTTTTCCAGCATTTTTATGCTTTTTATTAGACTGTTTGGAGAGACAGAGTTGAAATGTGTCAGAGAGGGGAATGACATGCAGGGAACGACCACGGGCCGGACTTTGTTTTTTTTCTTTCTTTTTTTGCACGCTCACACATATATTGGGGCTGGTCTATTAAATGATTTTCTACTTTTTTAAAAATCTTGTTTAATTGTAATTTACAAAAAAAAAAAGAAAAGAAAAGTGCATTCATTATTTTTTTGCTTTAAATCTCACGATAAAGTGATTTATTTTGTGAGGGAATTTTTCCAACACATATATAATTGTTGTATCTAGCAGTGTTATTGGCGGAATATGATTATTATTTTTTTAAATTATATATTGTCTCTCTTTTATCTTTCAATAAAGGCTTAAAATTAAAGACTAAACCTGCAGCCCAGTTTTCACTGTTTTGATTTATAATTTGTATTATTTTAAGCATCTTTAGTGTGTATCACTCTAATATTTTGAATCAGATGAAGTCCAACACCCACAAATAATTATTTTCTGTGCCTTCACGACTTTGAGCTTTGCAAATAAAATGATATATAGACATACACTTGTTCTTAAAATGGAAAAAACAAAGAATCTTATTGTATGACCTATATTAAGTTAAAGGCCTATTTCACCAGTGGGAATATGAAGGTGTATTGAATTCTGAGATCCTATGTAGTATAAATGTGAAAAATACTTTTTAAATTGGTTCATCCTAGCCTGAGAAAAGGCAGAAAGAGTGTTTTATTGTTTCACTGTGACATCACAGAAAGAGAAATGTAGGGTTAGACAGTGAGACCATAAAACACTCTTTCTGCCTTTTCTCAGGCTAGGATGAACCAATTTAATTTTTTTTGCACATTTATACTACATAGGATCTCAGAATTCAATACACCTTCATATTCCCACCGGTGAAGTAGGCCTTTAAGTTTTGATTTGTGATTAAATAAGATATATTGATTATGGTTTAATTTAAAATATATTGTTTGTATTGAATCAGATATTCAACTTGGTAAAGATAATGAAACTTCTTGTAACAAAATTACAGAATTTTAATTAGTTACCGAAGAGTTAAAATGTTGTGCCAAAGTAAAAAAGAAAAAAAAGGTTCACAGTCTCTAATAAACAATATTTTTACTTTGTTAATGTCGAACTGTAAGAGCAAGTGTGTGGGTGTGTGTGTGTGTGTGTGTGTGTGTCTGTGTGTTTGTGTGTGTGTGTGTGTGTGTGTGTGTGTGTGTGTGTGTGTGTGTGTGTGTGTGTGTGTGTGTGTGTGTGTGTGTGTGTGTGTGTGTGTGTTAATTTATATCATGTATCAGGTTATCTGGGTAATCTCTAAATTAAGACATGCAGGCCTCAGTGACCACAAGCACAAGAACACTCATGCATATTAAGTGTGGTGTGTGTGTGTGTGTGTGTGTGTGTGTGTGTGTGTGTGTGTGTGTGTGTGTGTGGTTTAATAAGCACATTTAAGCTCACAAAACTGTGTTTTGCCTTTCAAAGTAATATTTCAATGATCAAGGTTTTTTGATTATTGTGTCTGAACAACTATAGACAAGTTTGAAAACATTTCAAACATGTTTTAGTGCTTTGGTATGCTACATTTTGAGTCTATACAGTTAGCACGATGTCAGCCCTAAACTGCCGCATCATGCTTATTATCGAAATTTCTGGGGTTGGGGTGATTTGTGCCAAAGGCCCAGGTGAGTTATAAGTAAGTAAGTAAATAAGTAAGTAAAATGTATTTATAAAAGCACATTTATGACAGTTTGCACTGTCCAAAGTGCTGTACATAGTGCATTCAGTAGGTAAACAATGAAGGTAAAATAACAATAACCAAAATAAAAGACGTAAAGCCCATACATCCACATAAACACAGATAGTAGTGCAGAGGTAAGATAGTTAATGGGGAGGAAACGCCAGGGTGTACATATGGGTTTTGAGCCTTGATTTAAAGGCAGAAATGTAGGGGGAATCACATTTGTCAGGTGGCAGTTGGTTCCACAAGCACGGAGCAACTAGTGCAAAGTACATTTCTGAGAGTTGTGCCAGTGGCATGGCTGTATACGCTGGTCACCAAAAGAAAGTGATTGTCTACAGTAGCTCAGAAGAGAGTGACATCTCAATTCCACTTAACGACACCACTGATGAGAGTTCAGATGGCCAGAAAGATGATGATGGTGACTTTGTCATTGTGAGCTTTGCAGGTAAAACCATTAGATCTGCTAGGCCTTGTTTAAGAAAATTGTCCTTCAATCTTTGTCAACTATTTACTTTAAATACACCTTAAATAAGTGATTGTCCAATGGATTTGTCTTGCATTACAGTTTATGAGATATATAGCAATGGCACAATTTATCCCATGGTATTCTCTCCAACTGCACAACTTACACCACACCGGGGGCAAGTTGTGCAACAAGACAACTTTTTTTCCGAAAGCTATATTTCTTAAACAATTTATTCCAGATCCAACGTTGTTATTGCCAGGGATGCACAACACCCTGAAATGTATGTACATATTTGAGTTGGATACTTTACTGTCAAGGCCTTACTTTAAAGTCACTTTGAGTGAAAAGTTGCACAACTTAGGCCACTCTCCCCTACAGGTTAAAATGGAAACAGAAAAGTCTTCAGACTCAATTTAAAAGAACTGAGGGTTGCAGCAGACCTTAAGTTTTCTGGGAGTTTGTTCCAGATTAAATATAAAAAAAACTAAAAGAAAGTAAATTATTTAATCATATCTAAAAATATATATATATATAATATATATATATATATATATATATATATATATATATATATATATATATATATATATATATATATATATATATATATTATATATATATATATATAGGGGAGAACGGGGTAATCTGAGCCACTTTTTACATTTGCCCCCCTCTAAGCAAGCTAACATGATTTATCACTCAAATTTACACATTTCCCATTAATTCAGGATGTTTCATAGAAATGGGCATTAGCAGAATTTTTTCAAGACAAAGTGCAGTGAAAATATAATAATTTTCAAAAAAGTTGTCATGTGGCTCACTTTACCCCAGCTGTGGGGTAAACTGAGCCACTTTTAATAAGATTCAAATGAAAGATAGAACCAGTTAGATTAGAACACAGTCTGGGGGTCAGAACACAGGACCCTTAGAGCCAGCTAGTGTCTGGGGGTCAAAGCATAGGAAAATCAGAACCAGCGAGAACAGCCTGGGACTCAGAACACAGGAGAAGACCCAACTGGATTATAACATCAGCCTGTCATACTCTACAACTAGGCCTAATCTACATTCCAGCCCTGAAGGTTACAGGGAAAGATGAGAAGGTGCTCTTTCCGTGTGGTTGCCCCATGACATTAAAATAAAACATATGTTATGTAATGTTACATTAAAATATGTTTAAGACTAAACTTAACTTGTGCCTCATGGTGGGGGAAAGTGAGACAGTGGCTCACTTTCCCCCACCACCATAATTTGAGAAAAAACTACCTCTCTTAGCATTTCAGGCTAATCTTCAGTTATCAGCATCACATGGTTTCATATGTTGGTAGTTCATCAACACGTATGATGGAAGTTTTTCTACGTGAATACATTTGCTTTGGCACAACAGGTGATTAAGTTGACAGCAAGAAAATGTACTTTTACAGGCAAAATACCTATTTTGGTGAAAAAAACATGCTTACCACAGCACCATGAGGTCCTCTCTTTCAGGGCCATGGGGAAATGAGAGGGGCTTGAAAACATATATCTCACATGACCACAAATGTTTTCCGTTGCCTAAATACAGGGGGTGGCTCACATTACCCGATGCCTCAGATTCCCCCGTTCTCCCCTACTTATGGATATTATAATTCATTTCTACAAAATCTGTTGGGAAATAAAACCCAAAATTCTACACACTGCAGGTTTAAAGGTGCTCCGAGGAAACATTCGC
>OX442352.1:34958390-34960890 GCA_949357725.1 Hyperoplus immaculatus
TGGGTTATTATGGGGGGTTTCGTTGGTGCCATTTCATGTGACTATAGAGGCCGATGCGCGACCCGCATGGTTTGCCACATGTGGGGCAGATGTAGTCTGTACATGAGAGGGGGGCCCCTGCAGCGCGCTGGTGTCTCTGTGCACGCCGCTGTATTCTCCTCTCAGTGGTCTGCTCCTGGAGGTGTGCTACACCCTGGTGGCTGGCTGAGCGCCATGTGGGACGGTCGGCAGCCAGGCTTTCCAGGGATGCTGGCTGGATGTCACAGCGCTTCAGGAGGGTTTTGAGGTGGTCCTTGTACCGTTTTCGCTGTCCCCCAGCAGACCTACGACCTTCCTGAAGTTGGCCATAGAGGATCTGGCGGGGGAGTCGCTGGGTGGGCATGCGGACTACATGGCCGACCCAGCGCAGGTGTCTTTGGGCAAGGAGCACTTCGATGCTTGGTGTGTGGGTGCGGTCGAAGATGTCCACATGAGGGACTCTGTCCTCCCAGGACACACCCAGGATCCTTTGCAGGCAGCGGATGTGGAATGCCTCGAGTGTTCTGATGTGCCTTTGATATGGTGTCCAGGCTTCTGAGCTGTACAGCAGTGTGGACAGACAGACTGCCTTGTATACAGCTGCTTTTGTAGAAACTGTCAGGTTTCTATTTAGGAAGACTCTGTTTTTAAGCCTACCAAAGGCAGAGGAGGCTAGGGCTATGCGGACCTGGATGTCACTGTCGATGTTGCAGGTGGGTGAGAGGACGCTTCCAAGGTAGGTGAAGTGCGGGACAATTGTGAGCTTTTGGCCGTCAACAGTGAAGATAGGCACTTCCGGTTGATGGGATGTTTGCTGCACGATTATCTGAGTTTTGGATGTGTTGACTTTGAGTCCAAGGGCACTGTATATGTTGGCTACCACATCAAGTGCCCGCTGGAGAGCATCTGGTGTGTGAGCGAGGAGTGCGCAGTCATCAGCGTACTGGAGCTCCAGGATTTGTCGCGTGGTGATTTTGGTGAAGGCCTGCAGGCGCCGGATATTAAATAGGTTTCCATCCAGCCGGAACTGGATGTGGACACCGTCTGTGGTTTCCAGGGCTTTGTGTGAGAGGAGGGTGACTGCGGACAGGAACATGTTGAACAGGACAGGGGCTAGGACACAGCCCTGCCTGACCCCTACTTTCACATTAAAAAGGGGGGATTTCTGGCCTCCGATGCAAACACAGGCTTGCATTTCATCATGGAGATTTTGAAGAATGTTGAGGAACTTTGGTGGAACCCCCAACTTTCCCAGTAATTCCCAGAGGAGTTTCCTGTTGACGGTGTCAAACGCCTTGGACAAGTCGATGAAGGCTACGTACAGATCCTTGTGGTGTTCCCGGCATTTTTCCTGTACTTGCCTAATTACAAAGATCATGTCCGTAGTACTGCGGTCTCTCCTAAACCCACACTGTGATTCTGGTAGGATGTCCTCGGAAATGTGAGAGACCAATCGAAAGAGCATGACTCTGGCTAGCACTTTGCCAGCAACAGAGAGAAGGGAGATTCCCCTGCTGTTGCCACAGTCAGCTTTGTCGCCCTTTCTCTTGTAGATGGTGATGATCTCTGCATCCTTCCACTCCTGGGGGATGGTTTCCGAGGACCAGATGTTATTTATTAGCTGGTGAAGCCGACGGGTGAGGAGGTAGCCACCATGCTTAAACACTTCCGCAGGGATTCCATCAGGGCCAGGACTCTTGTTGTTTTTGAGGCTTTTCATGGCTTTGTGAACCTCAGTGAAACTGGGCGGGGAATCCAGATGGTGAACAAGGGGGACGTTTGGGAAATCTGCAAGTATGGATGGGTTGGAAGGGTTCTGGGAGTTGAGGAGAGTATCGAAATGCTCAGCCCATCTGTCCAGGATCTGTTGGGTGTCCTTGTGTAGGGTGAGTCCATCAGCCGATCGTACTGGTGTTGTGCTTTTCCTCTGGGGACCATATATGGACTTGATGGCATCATAGAATCCATGGGTGTTATTTGTGTCAGCGTAAAGTTGTATCTCGCTGGCTTTCCTGGTCCACCAGTCATTTTCCATGACTCTGAGGGTGCGCTGTACTTCAGCTCTGATGGAGATGTAGTGAGTCTTTGCAGTAGGGGATTGTGGGTTAGCTAGGAGAGCAGCATGCGCTTTGTATTTTGAGTGGAGGAGGTTGTGGATATCCGGTGAAGTGTTGTCAAACCAGTCCTGGTGTTTACGCCTAGTGAATCCCATCGATGTTTCTGCTGCCTGATAAATGGCAGTACGTAGGGAACTCCAGGTGGTGTTGATGTTGGGGTCTGATGGGGTATCAGGGATTGTGGAGAGGTTTGTTGCAAGCTGGGCCCTCAACTGCTCTACACAATAGTTGGATTTTAGTGCGTCACAGTTGAACCTTTTCTTTGCTGGGGTTTTTTTAAGCTGGGGACGGATATCCATCTGTAGTTTGGCTCTGATCAGTCGGTGGTCAGTCCAGCAGTCAGCTCCACGCATAGCCCTAGAGAT
>OX442352.1:34978390-34980890 GCA_949357725.1 Hyperoplus immaculatus
CTCGTCCAAATAACTAAACGTTAGGCTCTAGCAAGTTACTGTTGCCAGGTACCGGTAGATTCATAGACTACAATATGTAGTGAAGTCGGAAATTTCCGAGTTCCCTGTCCAACTGGAACGCAACGTCAAAAGCCGGCTCATGAAACACGTGACGACCAAACGTGATGCGATTGGTTGGCTAATCCAGAGTGGCACTGGGCAGATCCAATAGTTTTAAACTTCGACAGACACCCGCCTCCAAGTGAGTGAACGTTTGCCAATTACAGCAGTTCCAGACCTTCTGTACAAATGAAATGAAGTACGATGGTCTGGTAGAACCAGGCTACTGTGTTACTGTATTAACCCTGTGAAACCCAAGCATTGATTTTGTTGATGTAGGATTTTTTTCTCCTTTTTAAAATTGTTTTAGCAAGCCTCTGATCAGGAAAATATATTTAAAAAATAAAAAAAAAATTCCTGAAGATTTTGAGAAAACGTTGCAAAATTGAAACAATGGGTCTTAGTGGTTACAAATTTAGGGTATTTGGCTATTGGGTTGGGGTTGGGGTTAGGGTTAGAGGGTTAGAGGGTTAGGGTTAGGGGTTAGGGTTGGGGTTGGGGTTAGAGGGTTAGGGTTAGGGTTAGAGGGTTAGGGTTAGGGTTGGGGTTGGGGTTGGGGTTAGGGGTTGGGGTTAGGGTTAGAGGGTTAGAGGGTTAGAGGTTAGGGGTTAGGGTTGGGGTTGGGGTTGGGGTTAGAGGGTTAGGGTTAGGGTTAGGGTTAGGGTTTGGGGTTGGGGTTGGGGTTAGGGTTAGAGGGTTAGGTTTGGGTTAGGGTTGGGGTTAAAATGACATCTTGTGTTTTGGGTGCACGGGCCTACTGATCTGATGCTGTTGTGTTATGTGGAAGTGAAATGATAGGATGGCTGAGTGGTATAGTCTGTGGCTGGTGCTACCCAGGGAGCCAGTTCCAACCCTGGGGTGGTGACTCCCATCGGTGTGGGAGACCAGGACCCAGACTATTGAGCAGAGGAAGAGGCAGCGGCACAATGGTCAGTAAAATGTGGTACTTTTGTGGGATAAAACAATAAAATAAAAATAAAAACCATAAAAATGGACATATATCAATACACACATACACAATTCCAATAATAGAAAAATAAATATGCGTACCTAACATAAAATTCCATAATCATGGTGCTAAGTGTTAACATATAATGGTGGTGGTGGGGGGGGGGGGGGGGTTTGTGTGGTAGATGGGGATTGTTTTTTCCGGTGCTAAACTTAGGTTCAGGTGTGAGGGGAGGGGTGGTTAGGGTTAGGGTCAAGGGAACATGGCTAGATAGCCCAGATGGGAAAGCCCGCTCTTTCCCCCAGGAAACCCGGGTTCAAGCCCCAAGCCCGACAGTGCAAAAAAGGGGGGGGGGGGAAAAGGAGAAACAAAAACAAAAAACCTTTTGGCCCATATACATATATATGTGTGTTTATGTAAAATATTCAGATAATTAGTTAAATACATAAATAAGAGGCCCTAAAACATCAGCTAAAATCCTCCTAAAATGAGTGCTGTACCATAAAGTGTTATTAAAACATCATTTGTCATTAAAACCAAGGGGTACCATTGTGCCGAGTTTGTCAATCCATATTTTTTCTGCTCTCCTCCTCTGTCCAACAGTCCACCTATTATTTGATTCTAGACCGGAGATGATGAGGTTTGTCGGTGAATGTATTTGGACATGTCTGACTAGGGGTGTTGTAAGTCTACCTTCCCCAATGTTGTATGTGTGTTGTTTTAATCTGGTCAGTAATGTATGTTTGGTTTCCCCAATGTAATGTTTCGAACAGGAGGTGCAGGTGATTATGTAAATGATGTTGCTGGAGTGGAGTGAAAATGTGCCCAGGGTGGGGTGTGATGCTCTGCTGTGTATGTTATGTATGAATTTCCGGTTTTTGTACATACTGTCGTGCTGTGTTTGTGGTGAATGTGAGTTATCTTTAAAGGTTGACCGGACTAAAATGCTTCTGAGGTTATTATTTTTTCTGTGGGCTGAAATGACTTGACAGTTTTGTAATGCTGGATGATGTGTTTGTGTGCGGGAGAAGTTGTGTTTGAGGGTGCGGTGTAGGTTGGAAGTCCTGTGGGAAAATGTGGAGATAAATGGGATTAGCTGCGGTTGGTGCGTAGTCCGGCTGTTGGAAAAAGATGGGGGAGTGCCTCCAAGCACTGCTGAAAAGGAAGGGGGATAGGGTGGGTCGGGATGCAAACCCTGGTTAGGGTAGGGGAGGGAGGGGAGGCAAGGGGGGTTGGGATATAGACCCTGGTTAGGGTAGAGGGCGAGGGTTTTTGAGGATCTAGTTGGTGCAGTGGTTGGAGGCCGTCCCCCGCCCTCGGACATCTGGGGTGGAGCTTCCAAGGAGTGAATGGGAGCGAGAGCGGCCAAGGTGTTGTTTTTAATTTGGCGGAGAAATCGTTTAGAATATCCTCTGTGTCTGAGGCTACTGAAAAGAATGGAGGTGGTGTTGT
>OX442352.1:35026600-35029100 GCA_949357725.1 Hyperoplus immaculatus
TGTGTGTGTGTGTGTGTGTGTGTCTTCTTACTGTGTGTGTGTGTGTGTGTGTGTGTGTGTGTGTCTTCTTACTGTGTGTGTGTGTGTGTCTTCTTACTGTGTGTGTGTGTGTGTGTGTGTGTGTGTGTGTGTGTGATCTTTCTGTGTGTGTGTGTGTGTGTGTGTGTGTGTGTGTGTGTGTGTGTGTGTGTACATTTGTCACCAACAAGCAGAAAAAGCGAATACATATTAATGTAACATCTTGGCACCAAAAGCCAAGACTTAACATGATTAAGTACATTTACATCTGCAGCCACTGGCAGTGTTAATTTTACATCAAGGCAAAATACTGTAGGCGATTTAATAAATGTTTAGGGAATATATTTTGAGATTTTTGTCTGTTTATCTTCCATAACATGTCTTCTTTCATACTCTATCTCTCTCTCTCTCTCTCCCTCTCGTCCATAACATGTCTTCTTTCATACTCTATCTCTCTCTCTCTCTCTCCTTCTCTCTCTCCCTCTCTTCCATAACATGTCTTCTTTCATACTCTATCTCTCTCTCTCTCTCTCTCTCCCTCTCTCTCTCTCTCTCTCTTCCATAACATGTCTTCTTTCATACTCTCTCTCTCTCTCTCTCTCTCTCTCTCTCTCTCTCTCCCTCTCTTCCATAACATGTCTTCTTTCATACTAGTATAAATCAAAGGTCCAACATGTACATTCAGGTGTTTATTTGACTAAACCTTGTCTGTTTGCGTCTGTATATTTCTCCTGTACAACCATCTTTAACGGACATTATCTCAACATTAGATTTTTTCTGAACCCACAATCTCAACTTCTAAAGCACTTACATCAACTAAACTTTCCATAATCATTCTCAGCACTATTCTGAAGGTTATTACAGAAGGATTTGTTCATATGTTGTTCACTGTCTGATTTATGAGACATTTTCTTCTTAAAAACATGCTAGAAAATGCATTTTTAAAAGCATCCTACCTCTTTAACAGTGAAAGGGGGGAGGGGCGTCCTCTTTGCACAGTGCACGAGAAAGTGCACGTGCCCATCCGGGTTCACGTGCACGTAATCCTGTAGTGCACGTGCCCCTGTCGATTTGACCGGGAGACCCTGTAGACTGGTGTTAGAATTTTTCGAAATATGTCATTGGATCGGCAAGGTGTCTGTCAAATGTCTGCAAATATTCCCTGGAAAGAGAGAGAGAGAGAGAGAGAGAGAGAGAGAGAGGGAGAGAGAGAGAGAGAGAGGGAGAAAGAGAAAGAGAGAGGTAGGGAGAAAGAGAGGGAGAGAGAGAGAGAGAGAGAGAGAGAGAGGGAGAAAGAGAGAGGGAGAAAGAGAAAGAGAGAGGGAGGGAGAAAGAGAGGGAGAGAGGGATGGAGGGAGAAAGAGAGGGAGAGAGAGAGAGGAAGGGAGAGATAGACATAGACATAAATTATCTTTGAAAAACCTGTGAAAGTCATTTTCAACAATAGAATAATTTTTTTTTTTTTTTTTTTTTTTTTTTTTTTAACCTTTATTTCTACAGGTAAATCCCATTGAGTCCGAAGACTCTTTTGCAAGGGAGACCTGTTTTCCTTTCCCACGTTACCATTCACACACACATTCATACACCGATAGCAGCAGGCTAACTATCGACATTCACACGAGGCAAGGTGGGTGAAGTGTCTTGCCCAAGGACACAACAACTATGACACAGGTGGCAGGGCGGAGATCGAACCTCCAACCCTTTGATCATCGGCCGACCCGCTCTACCACCTGAGCCACAGTCGCCCAAATAATATAATATAATGTTTTTATAACGCCAACGATTTGTGTCCGAAAGAGTGTGAGAGAGAGGGAGAGAGAAAGAGATAGAGAGAGGGGGAGAAAGAGAGGGGGAAAGAGATAGAAAGAGAGAGGGAGAGAGAAAGAGAAAGAGATAGAGAGAGAGACAGAGGGAGAGAGAGAGACAGACAGAGGGAGAGAGAGGGGGAGAAAGAGACAGAGAGGGAGAGAGAGAAATACATAGAGAAAGAGAAAGAGAAAGAGAGATAGTGAGATGGAGAGGGAGAGAGAGAGAGAAAGAGATAGAGAGAAAGAGATAGAGAGAGAGGGATAGAGAGAGAGAGAGACAGAGAAAGAGACAGGGACAGAGAGGGAGAGAGAGAGCGAGAGGGAGAGAGACAGCGAGAGAGAAATAGAGAGAGAGATGAGTGGCGGAACAGAAGGACTAGTTTGAGAGGATACATTTGTCATGCGGCGACTTGGCCGGTTAACTGACATGTTCCTACGATCAGCAAAAACCATCCATCATAACACACACACACACACACAGACACACACACACTCACACACACACACACACACACACACACACACACACACGCATTACAGGTAGAGACAGAGATGGAATGGGGTCAGAGAGGGGAATGACATGCAGAGAACGACCCGGGCTGTATCTCAACCGAAAAAATGTGTGTCTCAGTTGCTGGGAGGAAAAAGTAAAAAAGACAAACAACCAGACCATT
>OX442352.1:35036600-35039100 GCA_949357725.1 Hyperoplus immaculatus
TTGTAATGGGCACGACTGTTCATGATAATATATGGTTCTGCAGTCATTATCAACATGCTTTCAAGTTTTAAATAAAACTCTGAATAATAAACATTGAGCACATTTCTACCCCCTAAGCAGGCAACGTATCTCTGGGATACATACATTTCAAATTCTACTAAAAAACCCACAAACACAGATGGATTTTTTTTTTCTTCATCAGCATGTTAAGACAAATGTCCTAATTCAATCTATGAATTTAGATTGTTATTTTAACAAAAATAAGTATGTCTAATATATGATTACTTACACCCTGGGAAGCTGGCGCTTCGCCACTGGCGTCCATGTTGATTTCTGATCAGGCTGACTAAACAATGACAGATAACTTGAACCAAATCATGTCACCTAGAGGCTAATAACAGACAAGTATTTTGATAAATGCTAACTAGATTAGTGAAAACCTTCCAGCAAGCCCCCTACAGGATGTTACAGAGTATGTGTCTCCCAGTGCGCGTTGCCTGGGTAAAATAAAGTGTGAGTGATTCAATTTTCTTCAAGTAGACGTAGAGAGGTTTCGGTTGCCAGGTTTTAATAAGGGTTTTCAAGTAGAGGAACAAAACAAAAAAGCACTACTATCTCCTTTGCCACTTGAAATGCTATCAGCAGCAGAAGGGGCCTATGATGAAAGGAGTGTAGGACTGCGTGTGTGTGTGTGTGCGTGTGTGTGTGTGTGTGTGTGTGTGTGTGTGTGTGTGTGTGTGTGTGTGTGTGTGTGTGTGTGTGTGTGTGTGTGTGTGTGTGTGTGGAGTGTGCGTGGAGCTGCCAAGTTTGACAAAGGGCAGAAAAAAATAGGCGGTTCGGCACGAGGGATGTTATTTTTCGGTTGCCAAGTTAGATTGATATATTGGATGGCAAACAAGCAAGAGAAGGACACTCACACTGAAATAGGGGGATGAATGTCGTGTTGCCACTTCAGATTATGTTCAATTCAATGGGTTATTTGGTCTAAAATAAAAGTAGCGGTTGCCAGATTTGTTCAGTGCTGGTGGAGGATTTTAAATAGGATACGCAATCGATATAAAGGACTGTTTTTTTTTTTAAAGGTGTAGTCAGTGATTCTGGAGAACGCTTGTTGTCAAAATCACTTTTTTTGTCAAAATCAGTGAATATCTCCTCACGATCCGCTACCTGTCTGTACTGTGTGTGTACTGAAACATTTTCCAGTGTTAATACACAGCCTAGGCTCTGTAAACTGGCATGTGAACACAAAGGGTATCTCAGGCCGTGTGTATTAACACTAGATGTCGTTTCATCATGCACAAAACAGGTGACAGATCTTGAGGCGATATAGCCTGGCTGCGCCCGCCTACCTACTTCCGATCAATTGTCATTTCCCTTCAGTAGTCAGTCTGGGGACGGGGCGTATTAGTGGGATTCTGCTCGTCCAGAGTTGTGGATGTCCAATCAGCGAACAGAGCGAGTGGCTGAGAACGATGACGTCGAAGTCGCGCTCCAGTTTCAGTTGAATGCTGCGTTCCTTTATACTCGGAAGAAGGAGATTTCCGACTTGGTAGTTCCGAGTTCCGACCTGTCTGTGTTCCAGTGCATCTGCTCGCGAAAGTATGGACGCCTAAAACCTTTCTCGTCCAAATAACTAAACGTTAGGCTCTAAGAAGTTACCGTTGCCAGGTACCGGTAGATTCATAGACTACAATATGTACTGAAGTCGGACATTTCCTATTTCCCTGTACAACTGAAACGCACCGTCAGAAGCCGGCTCATGACACACGTGATGACCAAACATTATGCGATTGGTTGGCTAATCCAGAGTGGCACTGGGCAGATCCAATAGTTTTAAACTTTTAACAGACACCCATCTCCAAGTGAGTGAACGTTTGCCAATTACAGCAGTTCCAGACCTTCTGTACAAATGAAATGAAGTACGATGGTCTGGTAGCACCAGGCTAGAGGAGCTATTCACTGATTTTGAAACAAAAGTCATTTTGACAACAAGCGTTCTCCAGAATCACTGACTAAACCTTTTAATGGCAAAATCAACGATTCAGAGATACAGCCAAGGATTTAATCTGGCTTTGTATTTCTCCTCTCTTTCTGCCACAGAGATAGCCTGGAAATCCAGACCCATATCTAGAACGATAGAGGGTCTGGCCACGATCAATAGACCTTTACCAACTCAAGGGGCGGCTCCTACTCGTGCATTTCAAATGCCACTGCACGTGATTGGATAGCACTACAACCAATCAGAGCGATGAGCAAGGTGACGTATTAAGCCACGTTCGTTTAGCGGTAATCCGGTTACACCATACATAGCGCTCTGGCCCGCCCATATCAGAAAGAACGATTTGATTGGTAGCTCAGGATTTCTTGACATATTAAATGAGCTTCAATCATAGATATTAAATAATGTGGATGTAGCGTCCGGGCTGACCTCAGTTATTCACACCGCATCCAATAATCCTGGTTTGTGCGCGTCGCCATTTTGTGAGGGGGGAGGGAGATA
>OX442352.1:35054100-35056600 GCA_949357725.1 Hyperoplus immaculatus
CTGTGTCATAGTTGTTGTGTCCTTGGGCAAGACACTTCACCCACCTTGCCTCGTGTGAATGTCGAAAGTTAGCCTGCTGCTATCGGTGTATGAATGTGTGTGGGAATGGTAACGTGGGAAAGGAAAACAGGTCTCCCTTGTAAAAGAGTCTCCGGACTCAGTGGGATTTACCTGTATGAATAAAGGTTAAAAAAAAACAAGAAAATAAATTGACTGCCCACATAGTGCGTACACATATTTATTTATTATTTATTTATTTATTTTTTTATTATTATTCTTCCGGACAATTACACACAATACATCATTTTCTCATTGCATATTCATACATATTACTTTGTGTTATCGTCCGAAGGGAAGCAGGAGAAGACAAAGGCTTATCGGGTCCCGCCCCCACTGCCATAAGATTCAGATACACAGATACACAGCTACTACAGTTAGAACATTTTTTTTATTTTTTTCTATTTTTTTTTAAGAAGATTCATTCTAAAACACAGATAATTTTAGGTCTCTATTTTCCTCTCTGCCTGTGACAATGCAGATATGGCCTTGTCAATTTCTTCTCTAGTAGCCTAAACACATCTGCAAAAGTATTCAAAACAGTCAGTGTGTCTGCTGACCTCGGCTACAGTCCCAAAACATGCAGTGTATTTACAAATTCTTCAGTCAGAAAAAGTCTTCCATTTTTAAATCGGGTGTTCTGAACACACAGCTGATAATTAACATTTATCTTTCATTTGAATTTCAATAGTCACACATTCCATTAGGTTATCAATAGCAGAGCACATTGTATTTACAATTTCAAACCTTATATTATGACACAAACCAGTTTAAATCCCTTTAATTCAAAGACCATGCCATCTTTAATTCAAATTGTCCATGCTATAATGTCATTTGTAATAATGTAATAATGTCATTTGGGTCTGATAATCTAGGTTCCTCGTAAAGATTAGCTAATAACTCCAGACTATCATGATAATTTATCCCATCAGGTATGTTGCTCATTCTTGCTGCTTGGGTTGATCAGGTCCTCTTCCCTCCGGAATTGAACCAGATCCTCCTCCGTTCTGATTTGCACAATGTTAGCTTCTTCGGGTGTAGCTCCATTCGATTTGATGAAGATTCTTCCATCTCTCGTCCATGTTTGTTGGACCCGTCCACATTTTTTTAACCCTCTGGCTTGGTAGGCCAGATTAGCATTTCTCTTGGTTAAATTTTCACTCATTCCAATGTGTTCACCTTTAAGATTCTTGCCTTGACTGAGCAGATTTATCTTATGCTTTCTACTCACAAACTTCAGAATGACAGCACGCTTTTTGGCGAATTTTCCCTTCGGGAGAAGAAAACGGGGCGGCAGTGGCGAAGTGGGCAGGGAGGTCGCCTCTGGAGTGCAGGGTCGGAGGTTCGATCCCCCGTCTACCCGCCACATGTCGAAGTGTCCTTGGGCAAGACATTGAACCCCGAATTGCTCCCGAGAGTTAGCTTGCACCCTGCGTGGTAGCTGCTGCTATCGGTGTATGAATGTGTGTGTGACTGGGTGAATGTGTACAAAACAATGTAAAGCGCTTTGAGTCTGGGAAAAACCAAGGAAAAGCGCTATATAAGTGGAGTCCATTTACCATTTACAAGACTCCACGTTCTCCAGATCCAGACTAATGCCTTTGCTTCTCAGGAACCTTTCAACCTGGTTTTCCACCGACACATTCCTTGTATCGCCCTCATCATCCCCCTTCACGGCAGCTGCATACGACCTAGGTTTAATATCCATACCATTCAGTATCACATCTCTGTTTTTTGCTTGTTCATCAATTTTATCTCCAAGCTCTTTCAAGAGCTGATCTTTCTTCACATTCACGGCTTGAAGTTCCTTCAATTCGATCAACAGTGGCTTCAGACCAGCTGCAATTTTTTCTTTAATTTTTGCATCAAAACGCCCAATCCATTCGTCTATAATCCCAGCCAGCTCAGCTTTCAGCATGCTCGCTCCGTCTCCCTCTCACTTTTCATTTCTCTCATCAAGTCTGCCAACTGTTTTTTAATTTGTTCCGCATAATCTTTGTCTTCCTCCATTCCCTTATCAATGTTTTTTTCCTTTTTTGGACATCTCCAAAGATTTTCAGAGATTTTTAAGGCTGTGAATCTGAGTTCTCCGCTGCTCACGGTAAATAGCTCTTAACCCTCGGCAAGCCGGAAGTCATTATGATATTGTATTAATTATTTTTTTAATTCAGACTTTTTCCCTCTGATTTCTCACTTGTTATTCGAGTGCGTATGTGTGAGAGGATGTGTGTGTGTGTGTGTGAGAGAGAGAGGATGTGTGTGTGTGTGTGTGTGTGTGTGTGTGTGTGTGTGTGTGTGTGTGTGTGTGTGTGTGTGTATGCGTTTGTGTGTGTGTGTTCCTCAGCTCACCTTTAAATCAGGTGCAATGTCCCATTATAATGCTATACACGTATCGTGCTAGTACAATATTACAATATTATACTCTGCAAATTAGTATGAAAGA
>OX442352.1:35064835-35069835 GCA_949357725.1 Hyperoplus immaculatus
GAGGTAAAGCCTTCAGTGATGGCGCATGGATTTTATACCTTCTGCTGTATACGTCCCGGTTTTTTTCTTAGCAGTAGAATCAACAACTGAAACATTTCTTGGGCTCTTCTTGGGATTTTTCTGAGCTCCTGCACCAGTGTCAGGGGGGGGGGGGGGCACCAGTTTGTAAACGCTGCCATACTGAGAAATACAGAGAGAGTTTTGTGGAGCTGATAATAGGCTTAATCAACTTTGTGTCAACTCGTTTTGAAATGGTTTGAATGTAACCAAAATTAATTTATATTAAAAAGTTACGCACTGTAGCTTTAAAACTGCACAAGTCTGTTGCCCAAGAAATAACATAATTGAAATGCTCACACTGCTCCTAACAACACAAAGTTATTAACTTTGTGTTAAGTCATCGCTGTTGTCAAATTAATTCTGAAGGGAAAATGTGTGTGTGTGTGTGTGTGTGTGCGTGTGTGTGTGCGTGTGTGTGTGTGTGTGTGTATCTGTGTGTGTGTGTGTGTGTGTGTCTCCAGTGTTTTTTGCTGACGACAGTGAATGCTCGTATCTACAACATTATTAGCATATCATTAGGTCCAATGTTCCAGAGAGGAAATTACTGTTTAATTCCAAGACACAAAACAGTTGTTGTTGCTTTTGCAGTATCAGATAGAAAAACAATACCTTCTCTATATAGCCTCCTTCAGCCCATTGTTGGGCCATTATAATATATTTATTTTTTTATTTTTTAACCTTTTATTCATACAGGTAGATCCTGTTGAGACCGGAGACTCTTTTGCAAGGGAGACCTGTTTTCCTTTCCCACGTTACCATTCACACACACATTCATACACCGATAGCAGCAGCAGCTAACTATCGACATTCACACGAGGCAAGGTGGGTGAAATGTCTTGCCCAAGGACACAACAACCATGACACAGGTGGCAGGGCGGGGATCGAACCGCCAACCGTTTGATCATCGGCCGACCCGCTCTACCACCTGAGCCACAGTCGCCCCTCTATATAATCACGACTATAATATGAATTAATCGTTTCTTACTTCCTTTTCAATTTCAGTATTTCCCCCAAAAAAACATATTAATTAATTAACATATTAAAGATTGACTTGTTTTTTAAGGAACCGATATTACAGAGTGTACTGTACCTCCTAAACAATATTTTAGCAGTTCCTCGGAGCAACTTTAAAATGTCCTAAACTCCATATGGTGATCCCTGTATTTCTCTGTGTCCCTCACCAAATTAGTGAGCGTACCCGTGACAAAGGCATTAAGAAAAACGCTTTTTTTTAAATATCATTCTTTGCACTGATGGTCTCGTTTGATGTTACATGTCATTCATAATCATCAGAGGAAAAAAATTAGACTGTTTCATAAATATTTTGTAAGTTCCTCATATCTACTTTAACTACCGTTTAAACTATTCTAAACTCAAACATACTGACCCCTGTATTTCTCCGCCTCCCTCCACAGACTGGACAATGACTTTCAACAAGCTACTACTATTACTACATTTAAAAACCTATAAACCCTCTCTCTCTCTCTCTCTCTCTCTCTCTCCCTCTCTCTCTCTCTCTCTTCCTCTCTCTCTCCCTCTCTCTCTCTCTCTCTCCCTCTCTCTCTTCCTCTCTCTCTCTCTCTCTCTTCATCTCTCTCTCTCTCTCTCTCTCTCTCTCTCTCTCTCTCTCTCCCTCTCTCTCTCTCTCACTCTTCCAGTCTTCATGTCTCTCTGCACAAGGAACATGTTCTCAGTCACACAAATACATTCTTTGTTTTCCACAGACTGAAAGAAGAATTATATAAATATGCAATATACACGTAAAGAGAGCTGTATTTCATAGGTAATACAACATTTTATTTTCTTATTTTTATTTTTCTCTGCCCCTCTCCCCAGACTGGACATGACTTCTAACAAGCTAAAGAAGATCCCTCCGGACCCTTTGTTCCTACGTATCCCTGTGTACGCTAAGCTGAAGGGTTCCCCGCTCTCGGCCCTGGTTCTAAGCTTCGGGGGGAACCCGCTGCACTGCAACTGTGAGCTGGTCTGGCTCAGACGCCTCACTAGAGAGGACGACCTGGAGACATGCGCTTCACCCAGAGACCTCGCCGGGAAATACTTCTGGACCATCAGAGAGGTATGTTATAAAAAAGCTGTTTATAAAGCTACAGTGCGTAAATTATGCTTCCGGATCATATGAGAGGTATAAACAAGCAGTATAAACAAGCTGTAGTGTGTAACTTCTGTTGAATTCGGATTGTGAGGTGATATAATAACTGGCATGTAAACAAAGGTGACCTGGCAGGGAAATGCTTCTGGACCATCAGAGAGGTATGTTAACAAGCTGTTTATAAAGCTATAGTGTGTAACTTATACTTCTGGACCATACAAGAGGTGTGTTATTGTGTTAAAGGTGCACTGTGTAACTTTTGGGTGTGTTAATACACTGTATCTGTTTTGCTGTTGTATAAACATCTACAACAACAGTAATTTTTCAGGGAAATACTTCTGGACCATACGAGAGGTATAAACAAGCTGTTGTTTTAAAGCTGCAGTGCGTAACTTCTGTTGAATTCTAACAGATTGCATTCAGGTAGCGGATTTTGGGGAGATATTCAATGATTTTAACAAAAAGTAATTTTGTTGACAACAAGCGTTCTCTAAGTTCGCTGACTCCACCTTTAATCTTGGTTGATCACCTCGCAGGGAAATGCTTCTGGACCATACGAGAGGTTTGTTAACAAGCTGTTTATAAAGCTGTAGTGCGTAACTTATGCTTCTGGACCATCGGAGATGTTTGTTATTGTGTTAAAGGTGCATTACGTACTTCTAAAAATCCAGTATCAATACACATGCTAGGCTCTGTAAACTGGTATGTAAACAAAGGTGTCCTGGCAGGGAAATACTTCTGGACCATACGGGAGGTATAAAACAAGCTGATTTTAAAGCTGTAGTGCGTAATTCATGAGGAGATATTCACTGATTTTGACAAAAAGTGATTTTGCAAACAAGCGTTCTCCAGAATCACTGACTACACCTTTAATCTTGGTTGTTCGTTAGGAGATATTCACTGATTGCTGGTGTTAATACACAGCCTAGGCTCCGTAAACTCCTATGTAAAGACAGGATATGTAGAAAAAGGGGCCAACAGTAGCTAGGAACATACCCGTTTACAGAGGCTTTCTTAGGTGATTACCCTTCAAACGCTCACCAACTAAACGTGGAATCTGTTAGAATTTATATTCACAAGTTAGCCCTCTTTACTAAGGATCTCAGTAGACAGATCAGGCCCTTAAACCACTAAACTCTGCAATAAAGTGTGTGCGCGCGTGCGTGTGTGTGTGTGTGTGTGTCTGTGTGTGTGTGTGTCTGTGTGTGTGTGTGTGCGTGTGTGTGTGGGTGTGTGTGTGTGTGTGTGTGTGCCTTAGCTGTAGCTCTCAGCGGACTCATGAAAACTCTCTCTGACAAGGACAGAGTAGCAGATGGCGTTTGTCAGAGTCAACCTTCTGCTAAAAATGCTTAGAAAGATAGAGAGAGAGAGGGAGAGAGAGAGGGAGGGAGGGAGAGAGGGAGGGAGAGAGAGAGAGCGAGAGAGAGAGAGAGGGAGAGAAATAGGGCGAGAGAGGGAGACAAAGAGAGAGAGAGAGGGAGAGAGAAAGAGAGACGGAGACAGAGAGGGAGAGAGAGGGAGAGAGAGAGAAGATGGCATGTGTCAGAGGAGTCAACCTTCTGTTCAAAGTGTTCAGCCTAGAGTTATAAGCCATTGAGTTCAAATGCAAGAGGGTGATAGGACGTCCTACAGTTTAAGAGGCTCCTCCCTAGTCTGGAAATCCAGACACACACACACACACACACACACACACACACACACACACACACACACACACACACACACACACACACACACACACACACACACACACACACACTCTCACTCTTTTGCAAGGGAGACCTGTTCCCTTTCCCACATTACCATTCACACACACATTCATACACCGATAGCAGCAGGCTAACTATCGACATTCACACAAGGCAAGGTGGGTTAAGTGTCTTGCCCAAGGACACAACAACCATGACACAGATGGCAGGGCGGGGATCGAACCTCCAACCCTTTGATCATCAGCCGACCCGCTCTACCAACTGAGCCACAGTCGCCCCATGTCTAGAACGATATTAGGGTCTGGCCACGATCAATAGACCTTCCCAACTCAAGGGGCGGCTCCTACTCGTGCATTTCAATTGCCACTGCACGCAATTGGATAGCACTACAAAAAAATTAACTTTTTGTCAAAATCAGTGAATATCTCCTCATGATCCGCTAGCTCATACTGTGCGTGAGCTGGGGTTTTGCCAATGGGCGATGGAAAGAGAAAGACAAACAGACAAACAAATTTTGACAACAAGCGTTCTCCAGAATCAGTCAGTGCGGTTACATGGCACAACTAGATTGGATTAAGACATATATCGAACTAGACACTTGAACGGACCGTGTCACTTGTCTGAATATACATGGCCTTTCAGGAATCGGATAAATGTCCGATGCATGGCTGTCTCCACTATGCTAGGTGGCGCTGTAGCCCTTTCAACCATGCTTTCAACAAGTGGTTTTAGAGCCACGTCCGGTTCCCTTCCGGCAATAACCCATGGTGTGTAGCCTATAACGCGCAGGCACACAAGCACAGAACGAGAAGTCCGATATGCGATGTCCGATCCCTGTATACATGCAGAGAAAATGCCGACTATGAACGAGTTATCTGGGTGTTCTTATCCGACTTCTCTTGTCCGTTATTGTGCCGATTTGTGTGCGAAGTAGATCGGATAAAGGTGTTTACATGCAGTTTAAAAGTCCTGTTGAAGTCTTATTCCTTTAGTTATCCGATTATGAGTCTGCATGTAAACGCACCGAGTGACTCCACCTTAAAGGACACAATCTGGTTTATCAAGCATATTCTAAAATTAAGCCATAAGATGCAAAAACAAAAATAAACAGATGTGTCCTC
>OX442352.1:35079835-35109835 GCA_949357725.1 Hyperoplus immaculatus
ACTACAGGGGCCACACATCCAACCTCGCGGGTCTCTCTGCTTTAACTATGGACAGTCATAGTGACTTCATACTGGCAGCTTTCACTGTAGTAGAAAATAAAAAAAATAAAAAAATGCAATAGGGCGCACGGATTACTGTCGAGACTCAATATTATACTCAATATTAATCATATGCATCATAAAATGACATGAAACGACTTCATATTATTATCAATGCAAGTTCTATGTAGAAAGACTGGGCTCTTAGAAGCAGCAGCAGCAGTTGAGATGTTCCATGTGTGTCTGAAAAAAGGGCGGGAGAGGCAGCAGTAACTCATGCAGTAAAGGGTTAATGTTCAGTTTTTCTGAGGCACACCCAGAATCTCTCTTCTGGCTATGGTAGTTGTGTGTGTGTGTGTGTGTGTGTGTGTGTGTGTGTGTGTGTGTGTGTGTGTGTGTGTGTGTGTGTGTGTGTGTGTGTGTGCGTGTGTGTGCGTGCGTGCTTTGACCCTTTCCATTCAGATGCAGGAAATGGCCAAACCAGATAAAGATTTTATATCCTATTGTACTAATAAATGCAATAGGATATACATGTTTGCTTTATGATGGATTCAGCACATAACATAAAAGGTTGTATGTTAAATATGGCTTATAGAATGTCCCATGTGATTTTAGTAAGTATTCTAGATTTTTGTTGTTGTTGAGACAATACCTTTGTTGCCGAGATCCTTTTTTTCAAAGTGGCACTAATATGCCTTTACATCAAACAAATATAATCAACACAGAGAACCTACTGAGAAGGCTTTTAATAATTCCTGCTGTTGAGATTCCAGCATTCACACTAATAATGAGACAGCAGGAGGACAGTATGCTGAAGATAAAGAAGATAAATCAAGATAATTTTCCCTGTAAAGGGGCACTTTGTAATATGACATCATCAAGAAAGTTCTTGAAATGTCTAGAAAGTTTTGGAATGCAACGCTCCCTGGGTAACCCCACCCCTTTAGAATAATAACAGAAGCTACAGTGGCCTTCAAGGACAAGAACAATTCTAAATTCTAAACAATGCACCTGATGGCATTCCAACCATGACTTTTCCAACATGGATGCCTCCATAAGACCTGCCTGCTCAATGTACAAAATGTATATTAATATTTGTAATTCTCCACTCATGAGGATAATTCAGATTATTGGCAGAGGTGATTTTACACCAATGAGGACTTGTTTATGAATGAGGATATTGATTGTAGCTAAAACAAATACTTAAAATGTTACACAGTGCCTCTTTAAAACATAAACACCAGAAAGTAATTGTCATCATCTCAGTTTTATTTACATCTTTAATTCATATTTAATTCCATAATAAAACATGTTTAATACATACAAGACGAACGTAACACACCAGTCCACCCCCCCCTCCCTGCCCAAAATGCCCATGAAACAAAACATGGTGTGGGGAAGTTAATTCAGATAATTTAAAATACACAACCCATATGATTACATATATACTGTATGTACATACACCAGAAATACTTATACACATCATGTTATTTAGCACACTCTCTTATCTAAAGTGACCAACAACTGAAGATAGGCTGTTAGTTTTAAGGGTTTTGCCTACGGAGCATCACATTATTTATCCGGCCTTGACCAGGAGCTGATCCCTGGTTTCGTGTACCTTAGTCAGTGGTGTTACCTACTGAGTTATCCAGCTGATGTGGACCAGGGAGTAACAAGTTGATGTTATGTAGATTGAAGGAAGAATGGGAGAAAAGTGAATGGGAGTTGTTTGAATACTACAACCCAATGTACCAACAAATCAATCATTTAAATCTATCTAAATTGACTTGAAAGACAAACCCAACCACCACACTCCTTAAAAGAATGAAAAGGAGAAAACCACAACGAAGCCGGCGCAACTCACGAACCAAAATGCTGCAAAATGGCACAAACCATGAAGTCACAGTTCTCCTGCAAAACACATGGCAACATGTTTTTATTTTACTATACGACATACTTCAGATGTCCATAAAGAGTGCTAGTCTGCATGCAGTATGCTTACACATGGGACATACTAATACCCACTGTGCAGTGGATTGTGGGTCAGAACCTCCAAAGAAATGCATGCAACACCACATATAGCAAATGGATGTAGTAGGACATCTGGGTATTTTTCAGCAAACTGCATTTGACATCATGTTTTGGGACATCCTAAAATAATTCTACCGCTCTAGATAGCAGGAACGTTTGGGGAATCGGTACGCACCCATCATCTTTATTTCTAACTGCTCTGGTCCACTGTCACACAGATCTTCACAGGTAATATCTTCAGAGGGAGTTCCTCGTCCACAGTGCCAAAGTATGGAAACATCCTCTCAGTGAAAGTGTGTGTGAAGGTGTGTATGTGTGTGTTAGTATCAGGATCAGAGAACGACAGCTTTCCTCCGTTCCAGTCCAGATTCACTCTGATCCTCTGGAACTTCTGCACTTGGAGATCAGTGGATACATCTGGTGGTGACCGTGTTGAGTATTTACCTTTGATGAACAATATTTTCCAGAATCCAAAACATATGTCTCCTTTCATCTGGACAGACTCTGCTGCCACACCCAATCCCCATCCTGTACTGTTTCCAACCTGGACGTCCCAGCTGTGAGTCCCTGAGTTAAAGCCCTCAGAGCTCAGGACAGAGCTGTAATGATCAAACCTCTCTGGATTATCAGGAAGCTGCTGTCTCTCACCTCGTCTCAAACTGGTCAAATCTTCAGACAGGATGAGAAATGGAACAGCAGTGTTTGGGTCCAGAACCAGAGGAGTGTAGGAGACCATGTCCTTCATCTTGTTCCAGATGTTGAAGGTCAGGTTGCCCAGGTGTTTAGCCTCGTCTATCAGAGATCCTGAGAGCAGCTGTGGATCATCTGGCAGGGCGCGCTGCTGGACTCTGTCCACTGCAGCCTTGTAGTTGAGCAGGAATGAGACGTCTTCCGCTCTCAGCTGCTCCTCTGTGGTTCTGACTGTGTCTGAAAGAGCTGCTATCTCTCTGCTCAGAGCCTCCATCTTCTGACTCTTCTGCTCCTCTTCCTCCCTCAGTGCAGCCATCCTGGCCTCCTCTTCCTCTTCTAGAAACTTGTGAAGCTTCTTAAACTGATCCTTGATCTGCGTCTCTGTGCGTCGGGCCTGGACCTTTATGTGTTCTGCTATTTCTTCAGAAATCCCTTTAACTTGTTCCAAACGCTCTAACCTCTCCTTTAAGGGCTCCAGAGATACCTCAAGTTCCCTCTTGTGTTGTCGTGCAGCTTCATCGATGGGTTTGAATCTGTGGTTGGCGTGTGTTTCTGAGTGTTGACAGATGAGACAAACTGGCTGCTGATGGTCCAGACAGAAGAGTTTGAGTTTCTCAGAGTGCAGACTGCAGAGAACCTCTGAAGCTCTCTGATCTCTCTCCAGTAAGAAGGCCTCACACAGGTTCTTTAAGGCCAGGTTACTAGGTGGTGGTTTCTTTGAAACTCTTCTCTTACAAACTGGACACTCCTGAGTTGTTTTCTCTCGCCACCAG
Source organism: Hyperoplus immaculatus (assembly GCA_949357725.1). NCBI lineage: Eukaryota > Metazoa > Chordata > Actinopteri > Uranoscopiformes > Ammodytidae > Hyperoplus > Hyperoplus immaculatus. Next base: position 35,083,369 of record OX442352.1, read on the forward strand.
TTCTTCAGACAGTCTCTACAGAAGCTGTGGCTACACGACAGAAGAACAGGATCTCTGAAGACGTCATGACAGACCGGACAGCAGAGATGCTCCTCTGATCTGGAAGCCATTTTGTTTCAGAGTGCAGCTGAAAACACAGCAGACAGAAAGTACAGTCAGTCATGGCTCCCCTCCCTCCTCTACTAGTCAGGTTTGATATTAACTTTTAAATCAAAACGTTATGAACCTGACTTGTCCTTAGGTTTTGATGTTCATATGAACTTTTGCTTTGCTTCTACAGAGGCTGCATGAGATTGGTTTTGATAATTCTGCATGCAGCTGTTTTACAGATTATCTGTCAGACAGCAATCAGTAAAACTGGGAAGCTTCCAAACTGAGTGTTTAACTGTTAGAAATGGTGTCCCACAGGGCTCAATTTTGGGTTAAGTTCTTTTCACAATTTATATCAATAACATCGTTTCATCGCTACAAAGCTGTCACGCCCATCTATACGCTGACGACCAGGGCTGCAACTAACGATTATTTTGATAATCGATTCATCTGTCGATTATTTTCTCGATTAATCGATTATTAATCGATTAGTGTTTTGGTCCGTGAAATGTCAGAAAATGGTGAAAAATGTTGATACATTTTCCAAAGTCCATGTTGATGTCCTCAAATGTATTATGTCCAAAACACACAGATATTTCAGTTTACTGTCATAATAGAATTAAAGAAACCAGAAAATATTCACATTTGAGAAGCTGAAATCAGAGAATTTGGAAATTTTTTATTCAAAAATTACTCAAAACGATTAATCGATTATCAAAATAGTTGGCGATTATTTTAATAATCGACTCATTGATTAATCGTTGCAGCTCTACTGACGACACAGTATTGTATTGAATTTCTGATTTGGTGCAGCAATCTATTCAGAACATACAAAGCTCTTTCAACACCCTGCAAGACTGTATAGACTCTAGTGGACCTCAGGCTTGTTGTTAATACAGACAAAACCAAATATATGTGTTTCTCCAGAGCAAGAGCTAAAAATGTCAACAATCTCAATATTTTCACAAATAGATTTCTGATTGAAAGAGTCAAAGAATATAAATATCTCGGCATCTGGATAGATGATACACTCACTTTTAATTTTCACATAAAAAAATCTTGTATGTTGTGTGCGACAAAAAAATTGTTATAGGAACAAAACCACCTTCCCTTTATTTAGTAGGAAAAGGATTCTTGAGGCAGTTTTTATGTCTGTTCTTGATTACGGTGATGTGGTTTATCGGCATGCATCTCATTCATGTCTTAAACTCCTGGGGCCTATTGCATAAAAGTGGAATAAAGACATCCAGGATGATTGATAAAGCCAGCCTTGACAAAGTCTAGCCTGGGCACTTTGGATCAGTCAGTTGCATAAACACCAATCCAGGATGAAAAGGGGCCGCTTTGTCAAGCCAGGTGTAAGTCATTCTGTTAAGTGCCAGCCCACAGCTTTCAGAAGTAGACCCAGAGATCGAACACAGATTTACTGATGTAAAAATGTAAAAGACGGACAATTTTCCCACAATGCCTTGCTAGTTTAAACCGTAAGTCAGGGGGCAGTTCATTTTATACAGGGGATGTCATCTCTGCCAACTAATCTTGATGTCCCTGCATTGTTTTATGATAAAATAGTTGACAGTGAGCAGTCTGCAGGTGCATCTAAAACATTGAATATCATGGAAAGTCCATTCAAAAAGTTAAACTTTCATTACACAAAGTGAAATATGTCAGGCCTTCTTTTTGGATGATTGATTGATCATGGAATAAAAAATCCAGTATCTCAAAATATTTGAATATTGCATACAACCAATCAGAAATGTCGACCTTCTGAAAAGTATGTTTATTCTAGATTAATTTCACTTCATGTGTAATGAATTTATAGAATATATTTAAGTTTCACTTTTTTAATTCAATTACAGAAAAAAGGAATTTTTCATTGATGTTGAATTTTGTTTTAGATGCACCACGATATAGTGATAAGTACAAAGTGAATTTATTTGACCCACATTTGCAACGTCATCTACCATCGATAATCAATTGTATAAATATAGCCTGCAATATTAACAGACTATCACATAAATTATTATAATTTATATCATTTCATCTTAATGCAATTAAGTTAATTATAAATGGTTCAGGTTAAATAATAAAAAAGAAGAACTATTTAACTAAATGACAATGCAGTCTTGTATGTGGTACTTTAAAACAGGCTAATGAAAATAAAGTAATACACAGAAGATCATGGAATAACTGTTAAACACCTTGATTTCAGATCGGAGTGACAGCTGACTGAGCCAATCAGGCAACAGAAAAAGTTTATCCTTTACGTTTAGCCTGGTCGGGACCAGGCTAAACGTAAAGGATAAATCTCCATGGTAACTTATGTCCCTCCGCTTTTATGCAACCGGATCATGGCTAACGCAAGCCAGGATAACCGAAAAATCCTAGGTTAATCCCTTATCCTAGTTTTATGCAATAGGCCCCTGGGTTAATCCCGTATCCTAGTTTAATGCAATAGGCCCCTGGGTTAATCCCTTATCCTAGTTTTATGCAATAGGCCCCCAGACTCTGTTTTTCATTCTGCTTTAAGGTTCATCACAGGAGATGCTTATGACACCATTGTGTTTTATATGAAAAGGTTGGGTGGTCATCTCTTAAAAAATGACGTGACGCACATTGGCACATTTTTATTTACAAAGCACTGACTGGGAAGCTATCCCAATATTTGACAACAATGCTGCACATTTCAGATGGGCTTTATCAAACCCGCTCAACTGACATGCTCATGTTATATGTTCCATACGCCCGGTCTGACCTTGGTAAAACTGCTTTTAGCTTCAGTGCCCCTGACTCCTGGAACAATTTACAACTTCAAATTAAAATAAATACATTCATATCTTTTAACAAATTTAGACGTATTATTTTGAATCTGCCCCACATAAACTGTAACCGTTTTGGCTTTTCTTCTTTTCCATTTTCAGAATGTTTTAATTGTTTTTGTCTCTTTGTAAACTGTTGTGTATTTGTAAGAACTTGACGTCATTGTAAAAGAGGGTCACCCCTCAATTGATCTTTCAAGGTTAAATAAAGGAAAATGAAAATTAATGAAATGAATACAGCATATCCTTTAAGAGGTACCAAATCCTAATCTTGCCTAGGGCCTCAAAACTGTTTGAGCGTATTTGTCCTGCAGAGTGAAGCCTGTACCAACGTGTCAGTGCAGCACCCAGAACAATGATGATGTCCTACTTGTGAAGTAAAATAAGATAAGATAAGATAAGTCTTTATTGTCATTGTAAAGTCACCTATACAACAAAATTGGGAGTGCCAACTGGAAGTGCATTACACACACACAGAAAAAACAGACAAGCAATTTAAGTTAAAAACAGTATAAAAACAAGACACAGAAATAAAAATAAGAACAAGACAAGGACAGGCAAAATAAAGTGATGATGGTTATTATTATAATGTATGGAGTTTTAAGAAAGACGTAGCTTAATCAGAGATCAAGTCATGGCAAGAAAAAACAACCTCACTGGATCATTCTGGACCCACTCATGCAGTAAAGGGTTAATGTTCAGTGTTTCTGGGGCACACCCAGCATCTCTCTTCTGGCTACGCTAGTGGAGTGGACATGGCCTGAGATTAACTCTGAATCCTGTTTTTAGTCAAACTCACCTTCAGTGTGTGGAGTGTCAGCAGGTTGAAGCTGTGTGTGTGTGTGTGTGTGTGTGTGTGTGTGTGTGTGTGTGTGTGTGTGAACTCACTCAGAGGAAGTTGTTAGTTTGGTCTGAAGGTGAATCTGATCGTCTGCTGTTCAGTCCATGTCTCTGCAGTGAGGAAGGAAAACAGACTATTTCCTGGTTTGTCTCAGGTGAGTCAGGTGATGGGTGGAGCTCCTCCTCTGCTTCATGCAAATGGTGTGTTCAGGGCCACCCCTTCGCTTAACTCACATTAAATTGGCTAGGGGCAGTTTTTGAGTGTGTTTGATTCCAATGTCCTGACTCATTAATGGATAATTAAACTGGTAGTGAGCAGCAGGCCGTCACAACACAAACCTTTATGATCAAAAGCAGATGAGGATTGTATATCTTATTGCACTGATAAGTCCAATAGAAATAGGTTATGCATTGTTGCTTTTTGATTAATCAAGTACATAAAACAGTAGGTTTGGCTTATAGAATGTCCCATTTTAATTTAAAAAAATAAAAAATTAAATCTTAATGTTTCTCAGTAAGACAAATATGCAGCCCAGTAGAGTGTGTTGCTGTATAATTATGATTATAAACTTGGGCCTTATTTAACTTATTCATGGCATCATGACAGGACAGAGCATCATACAATCAAAAAGTATTGTAGATGTCGTTTTATTGAGACAATATTGTCGCCTAGATCCTTTTTCTTTCCACAGTGGCACTAATACACCTTTACATCAAACAAATATAACCAACACAGAGAACTTACTGACAAGGCTCTTAGTAATTCCTGCTGTTGAGATTCCAGCATTCACACTAATAATGAGACAGGAGGAGGACAGTAGACTGTAGACAAAGAAGATTAATCTAGATAATTTTCCCTTTAAAAACATAAACACCAGAAAAGTAATCATCATCATCTCAGATTTATTTACATATTTAATTCATATTTATTCCCAAAATAAAACATTTATAATACAAACAAGAAAAAAGTCACCATCAGTACACCCCTCCCCCCCACCTCACCCTCCTCCCTGCCCAAACATACCATTATGCAAAACATGGTGTTGGGAAGTTAATTCAGATAATTTCAAATACACAACCCATATGATTACATATACTGTATGTACATACACCAGAAAGACTTATATACGGGCCGCCCTTAGCTCAGTAGGTAGGGCGCAACACCCCATGTTGCACCGTGTGTCTCTGTAGTGAGGAAGGTAAATAGACTATGTCCTGTTTTGTCTCAGGTGATGGGTGGAGCTCCTCCTCCGCTGTATGCAAAGGGTGTGTGTGTTTGTGTGTGTGTATTCAGGGCCGCCCCTCTCAATACACATAACTCGCACTACATTGGCTAGGGGCAGTTTTGAGTGTGTTTGATTCCAAAGTCCTGACTCATTATTGGATAATTAAACTGGTATTGTGCAGCAGGCCGAAGCAACACAAATGTTTATGATCAAAAGCAGATGAGGATTGTATATCTTATTGCACTGATAAGTCCAATATAAATAGGTTTTACATTGTTGCTTTTTGATTAATCAAGTACATAAAACAGTAGGTTTGGCTTATAGAATGGCCCATTTTAATTTAACAAAAAAAAACAAAAAAAATTAAATCTTAATGTTTCTCAGTAAGTCAAATATGCAGCCCAGTAGAGTTTGTTGCTGTATAATTATGATTATAAACTTGGGCCTTATTTAACTTATTTATGGCATCATGACAGGACAGAGCATCATACAATCAAAAAGTATTGTAGATGTCGTTTTATTGAGACAATATTGTCGCCTATATCCTTTTTCTTTCCACAGTGGCACTAATACACCTTTACATCAAACAAATATAACCAACACAGAGAACTTACTCTTAGTAATTCCTACTGTTGAGATTCCAGCATTCACACTAATAATGAGACAGGAGGAGAACAGTTGGCTATAGACAAAGAAGATCAATCCAGAGACTTTTCCCTTTAAAAACATAAACAACACCAGAAAAGTAATCACCATATTCTCAGATTTGTTTCCATCTTTAAAATTGTTGTTTATTTCCATAATAAGTAATGGATAATGTAGAGCGAACGGGTCACTCGCGAGAAATAAAGTCCGACAAGGTGAACAGGAGCCCGACGCGCAGATGTAGTTTACTGAAATACATTCTTTTGATCCAAAACTTTATTTTTAATTTTTTTATTGGAATCGTCGAATTGATTGGCGGGCTGGATCAACTATTTAAACGGGACGGATTTGGCCCGCAGACCTTGAGTTTGACACGTGCTCTAACTGCTCTGGTCCACTGTCACACAGACCTTCACCGGTAATATCTTCAGAGGGATTTCCATGTCATAACGACACCAAGTGCCAAAGCGTGGAAACATCCTCTCAGTGAAAGTGTGTGTGAAGGTGTGTATGTGTGTGTTAGTATCAGGATCAGAGAACGACAGCTTTCCTCCGTTCCAGTCCAACTTCACTCTGATCTTCTGGAACTTCTTCTGCACTTCGAGATCAATGAATGAATCTGGTGAGTGTGCTGAGTATTCACCTTCTTCAAAGCTCATATACCATAAACGAGACCTAATGTCCATGCCTCCCTTCCTATCAGCAGACACTTCTAACACACCCAGATCCCAGCGTGTATTGTCTCCAACCTGGACGTCCCAGCTGTGAGTCCCCGAGTTAAAGCCCTCAGAGTTCAGGACAGACCAGTTATGACCAATCCTCTCTGGATTATCAGGAAGCTGCTGTCTCTCTACGTTCTGTCTTAAACTGGTCAGATCTTCAGACAAGATGAGGTCTAGACCAGCAGTGTTTGGGTCCAGAACCAGAGGAGTGTAGGAGACCAAGTCCTTCATCTTGTTCCAGATGTTGAAGGTCAGGTTGCCCAGGTGTTTGGCCTCGTCTATCAGAGCTCCTGAGAGCAGCTGTGGATCATCTAGTAGTGCCCCCTGCTGGACTCTGTCCACTGCAGCCTTGTAGTTGATCAGGAATGAGACGTCTTCAGCTTTCAGCTGCTCCTCTGTGGCTCTGTCTGTGTCTGAAAGAGCTGCTATCTCTCTGCTCAGAGCCTCAATCTTCACCTCCATCATCTGACTCTTCTGCTCCTCTTCCTCCCTCAGTGCAGCCATCCTGGCCTCCTCTTCCTCTTCTAGAAACTGGTGAAGCTTCTTAAACTGCATCTTAATCCGTGTCTCTGTGCGTCGGGCCTGGACCTTTATGTGTTCTACGATTTCTTCAGAAATCTCTTTAACTTCTTCAGAATGCCATAACTTCTCCTTGAAGTCCTCCAGAGATTCCTCAAGTTCCTCCTTGTGTTGTCGTGCAGCTTCATCGATGGGTTTGAATCTGTGGTTGTTGTGTGTTTCTGAGTGTTGACAGATCAGACAAACTGGCTGCTGATGGTCCAGACAGAAGAGTTTGAGTTTCTCAGAGTGCAGACTGCAGAGAGCCTCTGAAGCTCTCTGATCTCTCTCCAGTAAGATGAGATCCTCCTCTGATCTGGAAGCCATTTTGTTTCAGAGTGCAGCTGGAAACACATCAGACAGAAAGTACAGTCAGTCATGGCTCCCCTCCATCCTCTACTAGTCAGGTTTGATATTAACTTCAGTTTATGGTGTTGTAAATTCCAATACAACCGCCACATAGACATCTGGGCAAATCCCAACATTGATTATATGATTCCTCAAACAATACAATTTTCAAGAATATATAAAATTACAAATCCCCACAAATGACCACAGAATTTAAAATCAAAACATAGAAACTGACTTGTCAGGTTTGCTATTACCCTTCCTGGGAATTGTTGCAGGATTCAGAAAACTATATAATTACAGAAAGGGTTTTGTCTGAGGAAAAAGAAAACAAGTTAAAACTGTACAATATTAAAACAACACAACAATTAAAATCACACAAAGTAATTTAAACCAGATGACAGAATAGACAAATAGGTGTATTGGTCTGTTAGTCCTGAATTTTTTCTTTAAGAATCTTTGACCTGATGGTAGCAGTGGGTGGTTTGGGTCGTTTAGGATTAGCTGGGATTTTCATAAGGACCTAGAGTGATGTGCTAGCAATTTTACTCGACACTTTGACCATTTCCTAACTTTGGGTTGTGGTTTGAAGTTTTTTTTTACCCATATGGAGGATTATGTATTTTATTGGGATGATATAAACAAAACTGTTTTTGAGGAACATCTGGAATATGAAATTATAACTTTTCATTACCAAGATATTGCAAGAAAATAACCTCACCGGATCATTCTGGACCCAGTCCTGCAGTAAAGGGTTAATGTTCAGTGTTTCTGAGACAAACCCAGAATCTCTCTTCTGGCTACGCTAGTGGTGAGGACATGACCTGAGATTAACTCTGAATCCTGTTTTTAGTCAAACTCACCTTCAGTGTGTGGAGTGTTAGCAGGTTGAAGCAGCAGAATGAACTCACTCAGAGGAAGTTGTTAGTTTGGTCTGAAGGTGAATCTGATCGTCTGCTGTTCAGTCCGTGTGTCTCTGTAGTGAGGAAGGTAAACAGACTATTTCCTGGTTAGTCTCGGGTTACGGGGTGGAGCTCCTCCTCTGCTGTATGCAAAGGGTGTGTGTGTGTTCAGGGCCGCCCTATATAAACATAACTCACACTTAATTGACCAGGGGCAGTTTCTGGTGTGTTTGATTCCAAAGTACTGACTCATTGTTGGATACGTAGACTGATAGTGTCGGAAGGCTGTCGCATCACAAACGTTTATGTTCAACAGCAGTTTAACATTGTATATCTTATTGTAATAATAAGTCCAATAGGATATACACGCTAGCTTTTTGATGGATCAAGCACATACAATAACAGGTTGTATAATATTATAAATGGCTTATAGAATGTCCCATGTGATTTAAAAAAACAAAACATCTTAATGTTTCTCAGTAATTCAAATATGCAGCTCAGTAGAGTTTGTTGCTGTGATAATAATTCAGATTATTTGAGGACTTGAGGGACTGAAGTGTAGCAGAATCTAGAGCCTGGTAGGGGAGAACGGGGTTATATGTTACACGGGTTGGTCGTCACAATCGTTATATCTCGACAACAGAAGGTGCTGTCATTGAAATTTTGTTATGGAAATATACCAAATTACTTAAAATGGCATCATCCACCACTGCCTCAAGTCTTTCCACAATATCAAGTGATGAGGTGTTAGAATTAACAAAAAAATAACAAGAGAAAGTTGTCAAGTTTGAGCTTGTATTTTCAAAGCTGTAGTTTTATTTAAAAGAGATCACTGCAAAGGCAAGAGATGTTTACACATCGGGGTTGAGTAAAAAGTATCCCCTTACATTTACATCTTTGATTTATATCAGATCTACATGTCTCTCATTGGTTGTTAATAGTGTCGGTAAGAGCCGTGGTTTTAAACTTAGCTCCCCATAGGCTGCCAGGCTGTTCAAAGCCTCGTGGCATCCCAGATCCTCTTCTTTATCCAATAGAATCAAACCTTTTCTTCTCTCATATGCGGAAGGATCATAGCTATTTATTTCTTGCTCTTCTCCTCATGCTACGTGTGTCATGTGTTCTATTTTGTATCTATACTTCTTACGGGTTGGTCAGATGATCAGGATTGATCAACTATTCCATTGTGTTAAGCAGCTACACACCTCTCTCTGTGCTGGGAGAATTCTCTATCTCAAAAGTTGGCTAAGGTCAAGGGAATCAACATGACTCCAACCATGAGACAGGATGTGAGATACATGAATGAAAAATATATATATATATTTTTTTTCCAAAGAATATTATAACATTTGATCTATACAGCGCTTCTCAAGGTACTCAGAGACAATTGAAAATAAAACCAGAACTCAATAATAATAATAATAATAATTGATTGGATTTATATAGCGCTTTATTTCGCTGTTGTTGACTCAAAGCGCTTTACATGGTTCCAGGTTCCATTCATTCACACACAGTCATACTGGTGGTGGTAAACTACGAGAGTAGCCACAGCTGCCCTGGGGCAGACTGACGGAAGCTTGGCTGCCATTCAGCGCCAACGGCCCCTCCGACCACCACCTCAAACATACAGCAATCATACACATTCACACAAGGCAAGGTGGGTGAAGTGTCTTGCCCAAGGACACAACAACCATGACACAGGTGGTCGGGCGGGGATCGAACCGCCAACCCTTGGATCGTTGGCCAACCCGCTCTACCACCTGAGCCACAGTCGCCCCGATCTCAGGTTAACATATTGTATGTATGTGTCTTAATTTTATTTAAGTAAAATAAAAGTAATAAAGTTTACAGTGTAGCCCTGTTTGTTGTGTCACCAACAAATGACCAGAAGTCACCCCAAAAAAGTGCCAAAGAAATTCACACCAAAAAATATCTACCAAAAATAATAGTGTGAAAAACCACGCAAAAACCCACAACCAAACACTAACCACGCAAAAACAACCCAAAAAAGCATTGATAGTAAGTGGCAGGTTACACTGGAACAACACTAGAGAGACAGTAGCTATGGTAACGTGTGTAAGGCCCTAAAACAATTGGCCAGATGTGACCCCAAAAAAGTTAAAAAAAATTGCCCATGAAGTTCACCCTAAATAAACTCCACCAAATATAATGGAAGTTTTTTTATTTTTTGTGAAGTTGTTTAACACCCAAAAAGGCTCATGAATTTCTATTCTCCCAAAAGTGTAATAAAACAACCAACATGAAAAGGATCAAAAAACGCCTCAATAAATTGTCAAAAAACACCCAAAAACCACAACAAAAAAAAAAGATGTACAAAATTCTAACCATAACCACGCAAAAACTACCCACAAAAGTGTTGTGGAAAAAAAAGGACCAATAGTAAGAGACAATAGCTCTGATAACGTGTGTTGTGTCACCAAAGAAATGCCACCAAAAGAAGTGCCAAAAAATCGTCCAAAAAGGCATAACAAAATGCCCCAATTGGACATTGTTTTTAGGGGGATGTTTGTGATGATTTTTACGTCGAAAAAAAACGCCAAAAACTTCTGAGGAAATGCACCATAGAATGCCCCAGAAAAAATAGGATTATTTTTTCTCCTAACATTTTTCTTATGCCCCCGAAAAAAAAACAATAATGAAGGGCTTTGTGAGTTAGGAGGAGGACCTTGACCTGGATGGAAACGCTCAAGTCATGATGGTGATATACTGTAGCTATTAATTACATTTTTAATCAGACTCCCCAAATTACTTGTACATTTTATGAGACTGATTAAAATGATAAGTTGTCAATGTTCTCAATTTTCTCAGAGTGGTGCCCTGAGGCGAGTTCAATATTTAACCCTCTGCTAAAACACATTTAAGGCAAACTTAACGCCACAGAATAAATAAATAGACATCGCGATTACGCACGGCGGTTTATCTCTCACACATGATTCTGTCAGAAATATTATTCTGTCGACCAATCAACAGACTGCAGCGTGTAACTCCTCTATTTTGGGACACTTTGGGTACCCCAACGAAAACGGGGACAACAGTATGTACGGTGCGGTATGCAAATTTTGGTACCCTCCCGAACTGTTGGCTATGGAAACGCAAATAAATGTGTGCCAAACCGCACTGCTATGCTATCCAGCTGATCGAATAGTCCAATCTCCTAACCTATAAGCCTCCTTTCCTATACCTTAACCCCTAAACGTCATCGGGGTTAAGGAGAGATGAAAGGTGCTTCCTATCGAACATAGGAAAAGACAGCACTCTTTCAAATGAATTCGACTCCACTTTTCCTAACCGACGTCATTGCGCGACGGCGAGTATTGCTGACGTGAGTCACTAGCGTGAAATTACACTATTCTCCGAAAATTGACTACAACAAGCGCTCGTTTGATCCATGCGTTCTTTTCATATTGATTTTAATCAGGTTGTCGCCAACAGAGTGAGAATCACTTTGATCGGACTTGGCCAAGGGGAATATGTAAGGCCACTTGAATCCCAATTCACATGTGGAATAAAAAGAGGCTACACTTATGTTGATGTTGAAATGAACTGCCCCCAGTAATCTTCATTAAGTGTGAAGTTGGCATTTTATTTTCTTACGGTGTAAATTATGTGCTACGAAAATAACTACTAGGATGTTGGTCTTATGAGTTATTATTATCTTTATGGGGGCGGGGTGGTGGTATTTTGCTTTAGCCGAGTTAAGTCTTCCTCTCTTCTCTTCTCCTCTCCTCTCTTCTGTCGGTAAACTCCGGCGGTGGCCTGTTGCTTTAAATCTTGCCGCCGTAAAGGATTATGGGATACCACTATCTCCTTTCCTTTAGCATAGGTTGGTCCGGAGTAACCTATGCTAAAGGAGGGTTAAAGGATGAATCAAGGCTCCTATCCTATGCCTTTCGTAAGCATTTTGAGAATTTCGAAGCACCTATCCGCCGAGCACTTCCGGTTCATCTCGATAGGAAAGGAAACTTCCTATGCAAAAATGACTATTCGTATAGGCCCCTGGTCCACTGTCACATAGACCTTCACTGGTAATATCTTCAGAGGGAGTTCCTCGTCGAAATTGGCAAAGTATGGAAACGTCCTCTTAGTGAAAGTGTGTGTGAAGGTGTGTATGTGTGTGTTGGTATCAGCATCAGAGAATGACAGCTTCCCTCTGTTCCAGTCCAGATTCACTCTGATCTTCTGGAACTTCTTCTGCACTTTGAGACCAGTGTTTACATTTGGTGATGACTTTGTTGAGTATTCACCTTCTCTAAACTTTATTGTCCACAATCCAGACTGCATCCATTCGTCCCTCGCTAACCCTTCTAACACACCCAGTTCCCAGTCTGTACTGTCTCCAACCTGGACGTCCCAGCTGTGAGTCCCTGAGTTAAAGCCCTCAGAGCTCACGACAGAGCAGTACAAACCAAACCTCTCTCGATTATCAGGAAGCTGCTGTCTCTCTCCTCCTGAACTCACACTGGTCAGATCTTCAGACAGGATGAGACTTGGTTCAGCAGTGTTTGGGTCCAGAACCAGAGGAGTGTAGGAGACCATGTCCTTCATCTTGTTCCAGATGTTGAAGGTCAGGTTGCCCAGGTGTTTGGCCTCGTCTATCAGAGCTCCTGAGAGCAGCTTTGGATCATCTGGCAGGGGGCGCTGCTGGACTCTGTCCACTGCAGCCTTGTAGTTGAGCAGGAATGAGACGTCTTCAGCTTCCAGCAGCTCCTTTATGGCTCTGTCTGTGTCTGAAAGAGGTGCTAACTCTCTGCTCAGAGCCTCCATCTTCTCCTTCATCATCTGACTCTTCTGCTCCTCTTCCTCCCTCAGTGCAGCCATCCTGGCCTCCTCTTCCTCTTCTAGAAACTGGTGAAGCTTCTTAAACTGATCCTGAATCTGTGTCTCTGTGCGTCGGGCCTGGACCTTTATGTGTTTTGCTGTTTGTTCAAACTGCACTTTAAATTCCTCTAATAACTCTAAATTATCCTTGAAGTATTCCAGAGATCCCTCAAGTTCCTGCTTGTGTTGTCGTGCAGCTTCATCGATGGGTTTGAATCTGTGGTTGTTGTGTGTTTCTGAGAGTTGACAGACGACACAAACTGGCTGCTGATGGTTCAGACAGAAGATTTTGAGTTTCTCAGAGTGCAGACTGCAGAGAGCCTCTGAAGCTCTCTGATCTCTCTCCAGTAAGAAGGCCTCACACAGGTTCTTTAAGGCCAGGTTACAATGTGGGTTTTCCTTTGAAGATCTGCTCTTACAAACTGGACACTCGTCTGTTTGTTTCTCTTTCCACCAGTTCTGCAGACAGACTCCACAGAAGCTGTGGCTACACGACAGAAGAACAGGATCTCTGAAGACGTCATGACAGACTGGACAGCGGAGATGCTCCTCTGATCTGGAAGCCATTTTGTTTCAGAGTGCAGCTGAAAACACAGCAGACAGAAAGTACAGTCAGTTCATCATGTGCTCATAACTTTTCATTGGTTGCACTGGCATATATTTTGTGCTGCACAATTTGGATAATGTGTGCAATTGCGATTATAGTAGCCAATATTGCGATTTGTGATGCTATATAATAGGGATGGGAATTGATAAGAATTTAACGATTCCGATTCTGCTTATCGATCCGATTCCGTATCGATTCTCTTATCGATTCTCATTGGGTGAGAAAATAAGTACAAATTAGTTTGTTTGTATTATCTCTCTTTGATATTTGATCAGAGGTGTGTCTAGTGTGTGCCTTGAAAGATTATCAAGAGTAGGCTACTTTAGGATTAGGAAATTGTCAATTTTCACATTAATTGGTCCAGACAAAAAAAATAATGTTTGGCCTTTAAGCCCAAATGCCATTTGGTGCCCTAAAAATTAAAAACAGACTGAAAACAGTCAAGGAAGAGCTTGTGCCTTTTGGAATATTAACCCATTGATGACAGCTGCTGCGCGATGCCACATTGGCTCTCCTGCCTGATGCTGCGTCGCGCAGCATTATTACTTTATCTAATTTTCATGGCATTCCCAGCATAGAATGCACCGTCATTGGTTCAAATACACATGAGGTGGGTTTTGTTGATTTTTTTAAGACCACGTGACGACCCAAAGGTTGTGTGGTTTGCCGAAAATCCCGTCAATCAAAAAAATAAAATAAAGTAAAATAAAACAAAATAATAAAAAAAATACGCCGGCTATGTCGGCGACAGAACAGTTAGTGGCGTTTGGTGCGCAGAATCAAGGTCTACTATAGACTACTGACGAAAATCACACAACACATTGCATCTATTTATTAACAATATTTAATAATTTTCTAATTCATCTCATTTGGACGATTTTTAGAAATATGTGTTGGTTTGTAAGCACTAAGGGATGTTTAAATAAAACCTGTGAACCTTAACTTTTAAATGCATTTTATTTCATGTGTCTATGTGCTACACAGGCTTAGATATTAAGGTTTTGGTAGACTTGACAATTCGTACTATTTTTTCAGAAAACCCTCAGGCATTAAAGGATTACTTCACCGATACAGAACCTGCTTTCTATCATTATAAAATGGCTATTATAATATAAGGAAAGAGGTTTGTCTTGACTCAGTCTTCCCTTGGCCCAGCTGTCCTGATATTCCACACCCCACACGCTCCAATGGATGACGCAAAATACGTCATCCATTGGAGCCGTGGTCTGCGTGCCAGAGGGCCCGAAGACTACAGGCCTTTAGTTCCGCACATTTTTATGCCCACCAATAAGGAATGAGGGAGGCGGGAGCTCACGGACGCGATGTAAACACAGCGTCCGCCATGTTTCTCCCCCGCTTAGCGAAGAAGCAGACTCCTGAAAAACTCCGACCATGGCAGAAGGATATTTTCAATTTGTAACGCCTGAACGGGATTTTTAATGTTTACTCTAGTGAACGGACATTCGTGTCAACCTGTATAAACCGGATTACAGCGAGGAAGAGAGGTGATAGTCGTAAGGAGGAAGAGGAGAAGCTAGCTACAACACTAGCAGCTACTCCATGCTGAAGAGGAGCCCTGCCGCTGTGCCTGGTGGATTCGCGGTGTTCACTGTTAGAAACTTCACTGTAGCTTTACTCCACATATGGAAAGAGGGACCCCGGAGACATATTTCAGTATTGAGACGGTGAACTGTAGGCGCCAGCCACAGGCCGCGGGGAGAGACGGACGTCGACCACAACACAGTAAGTTTTTATTTTTACTCATTCATCACCGCCACACTTCTTGCATTTGCGTCTGCCTTTCTTTTTTCCCCTGGCGCTTGTGTTAGCCGATCAGAGCAGCTACACAGCACTGTATTAATGTGAATGATCAAAGAAAAACTCATGTAGCAACAGGCTGGTAAAAGCAGCGCTGCAGCAGTGAGACACTGACTGTGTGTGGGGGGGGGGGGAGAAACTGCGAGCTAGATACACTGCACAGACGTAGGATGTGACCCGGGCGTAAACACGGCACAAGTGGTCTTATTGCAGTTTTGAATCCTGTTCTAAAATGTCTTATTGGCACTACGTTTTCCTGTGGTTGTTAACATGGGCAGCAAAGCTAACGTGACGTAACCTTGCAGTTCTTTTTCATGTATGCGAGCTACTGCAGACTAAAATTAGCTGGCCTTACTAATGTTTTGCTCAATATTTTATAGACAATATCGCTGATTCATGCAGTTTCCTGGCGTGAATCCTGCAAAGAGAGAGAGACCCAGCACCTGACCATGCACGTGATGAACAGGACCGTGGCTATCAAGAAACAAGAGCAGCTGTGACCAGAATGACCTGAACCAACACACTACACATTTTATTTTTATAAATAGTTGTTCATGTTCATGTTTGGATTAAAACTTTGAACTCAAGTTGGTTGGTGTGGTTTGTCTACTAACCAGAGTGCTGTTCAACTGGAGTACTATTAGAAAAATACAAATTTCTACTGGGGAAAAAGGTTGAGGACAGACTTCAGATGCTGAGCTACTGTATTTAATAAATAAGCAAATATTTTGTATCCTATCAATATAGAAATGTGACCTGAAGTACTCAATTGAAATATATTCTGGCTAGCTTTGGTAGTAAAACTGATGGCTTAGTTATTTTTCTGTGTATCTGTTTTTCCTGTGCTTCAGTATGATGAACCTACCTTGAATCCTTGTGAATTTATAACATTTACCTCATAGATTGTATTTTAAAAACAATACATACAGTAATCTGTGCATCAAAATCAGTTCAGCCAACAAGTCTGTACTGGTGAACATGGGTGTAGACAGGAGTCCAAGGTAAGGTAACAACATAAGATGTTTTATTGTTTACAAAGGAACATATTGTGGCATCATGCTCAATGTTAAATAAACCAGGTAACACACAATGAAACAATTCTTAAAAATAAACTGTCCAATATACGAACATGATAAATATAAGATACAAAAGATGAGCTATAAACACAAAATATTTACAATTTAGCCTTAAATGAGTGGCTGATAAGGCACAGGTTGAGATGTGAGGACATATTAGCAGAGCTGGGATGCTCCTGAATTTGACATATTTCCTCTCAGAAGCGTCACTGCAGCTGCCTTGGTTGCAGTTGAAGGGGAGACAGCCATTGATCAACTTTTTACCCCACTATCACAGCTGATATTGAGGGTGTAGACATCGGATTCTGAAATGTCACCAAACAATACAACAGTTAGGCTTCAAGTGAAACGTTAGCTGTGAGCACTCACTAAAAATGATAGTCTGATGAATCTTTTTTTCTTTAGTTGCATTACAAACACACCAAATGGTTGCTGCATTAGTTTGTTTCTGAAAGAGTTTAGCAAGCCCCCCCCCCTGACAGCAGCTATAATTGCATACTGTGTGAACAGAAATAGAGTCAATTACGTTGAAAGTCTTACCTGTACGCGAGTGCATTTTGCAGGCCCGGTCCACACAACCTGTCCACAACGAAGATACGTCAGTCCCGTCCAGATTGTCCTCTTCACGCCCAGGCTAGAATATTTAGTTTCAGTCCTCCGGTTTGTTTTGAAGGCTAGGCTAGTTTTTTTTTTAGCCGCAGGCATTGTTGAAAACAGCTCACTATCTTGTAAACTGAAGAAAAGTTAGACTAGTGCGCATTTCCTTCCCTCCGTTTTACAGTGAAACCGAAACTAATACATTCATATTTTTAAAAAAATTATTAATTGTGGAATCTACATAGAGTCTGTATTGGTCGAGGTATCGCCAAGAACTGTAATGGGAAGTAGTGTGTTTACAAACTCTCATCGGAGTCAGAGGTCAGACGAGACGAGACTATGGAAATGTGGGCGGGGCCTTGGAGTGCTGCTAGCGCAGTGCATTGTGGTAGCCGGAGGATTTCTGACTTTACAGGCAGAGACCGGCAGAGAGACCATAAAAACACTCTTTTTGCCGTTTCTCAGGCTAGGGTGAACCGATTTCCAAAATTTTTGCACATTTATAACACATAGGTTTTGCTCTACATAGGTACATTCATATTTCCACCGGTGAAATCATCCTTTAAGGACATGCATCCTAGATTGCCATAGTCATCAATGGGTTAACAGTGCTCATGTGCACTTGAAACAAAATTCAACTGACAGAAAAGATAAGACCAACTATCAACTTTGGCAAATTAACCATTTTTATGCAGAAAAATCATCATTTTTGCCCTCTCAGGAAGGATACGAGATATTTAATGTACGTTAAGTGTTATTATATCATGATTGCGCCCTTACTCTGAAAGGGCAACGTGATGATGTCACTACGTTCAAGTGAGGGAACCCTTTCTTTATAGGTCCGTGGAATGAACGCCTCAGGTCAAACTGTCACGCTGTACGTTGTTGTTGAACTGACAGTCATGTAGGCTATTCAAGAAGAGAATAAATACGCCAGAAAGGCTAAAAGAGAATGTATCGCTTTGCTTATTCTTCATCACACCAGCGATGAGGAGTCACCGCTCCATCTCAGCTTTACAATGTACACTGGTCATATGTGAAGCGCGGTGTTTATTATTAATATAATGGCCCGTCATCAGACACACGTAGCGAATGGTTTTATACACATCGATCGCTCCATCAAGTAATCCAAGGCAGAGCTTTTTGTATCGGGCAGAGATCGTTATTTTAAGTGTGTCTTACTGTCTTTATAAAGTGTCTTGTTAAACGTTTTCTCATCACCGGACCGCCGAGTCCCGCTGTGTGTTGTTTTGGGTTCGTCCCCACCGCCGGGCGTAAATGCAGCAATAACAGCTGATGAACAAGAGTAAACAGCGCTCAATAAATCCTTTTTGCTTTGCTTTATGCTGCTCTCGCCTTTTTATGTATCTCCCTCTTTTATCAGCCCACTCCTAGGCCTACACACACGTTAATTCTCATAAATGTTATGTTCAAATCCAATTGATGGGCAATTCTGGTGCCGACTAGTAAGGCAGCGGAGCGGACGTTTAACCGTCAGGATCACCGTCTGCTCGCTTGCGCTCGTGCTTGTGCACGTGTCGTTTGACGACATTTACAATTGTTGCAAGAGGCCATATTATCACCTTTTTGCTTGAATTACAACCAAACTTTAGAGCGCTACTGCCTCGACGCCATGTTTGCTGCGTTCTGAACCAAAACAAAGCAGCGCAAGTGTGAAATCATGACGCATTTGCAACGAGCGGAACCGTTAAGCAGAACCGTTAAGCAGGCATGTTAACGATTCCAAGGAATTGGTTGACTAGGCACCGGTTCTGAACAAGAACCGGTTCTCGATTCCCATCCCTACTATATAATAAATAAATGGTATTATGATTATATTTGTTTGCTTTACAAGGAAAACTAACTGCAAGCAGATTTGAAAGGAGGCCAAACCTCCTACGCAACTTAGGAAGTGTTCACTTCACAGAATCTGGGGATAGAAAGTTTTTGAATGTGGGATGTTCGCTTTGGGAGTTATAGACCAAAAAGCAAAAAAATTGCAGAGAAATAGGCCGAAGTGGATAAGGAGATGTATACTTTTTGTGTTTTTTGGTGCCCCCTTTTGGAGCAATTTAACGAAACTGTAGAACCAAACTGAGAACCGTAGGACAAACATGTGATAAGTTTGGTCTTAATAGGATTCATCTTTTTGGATTTAGGAGCATTAACGTAACACATAGCTAATACGCAAATATTCAAAGCGCTACCGTTTCGTCTTCGATGGTAGTAGCAAAATTATTTTCAAATTCATTATTGTCGTGCGCATCCTTTGGTGTCAATTGTGCAAAAACAGTTGCAGCCCAAATGAAAGGTCAGTTTTGCGATTTTGTGAAAAATGTATAGTGCTGCAAATGGGCGTGGCCTACGTCAAAAGATGCTTAATCAGAAATCAAGATACTACATGAAAACAGCCTCACCGGATCATTCTGGACCCACTCGTGCAGTAAAGGCTTAATGTTCAGTGTTTCTGGGGCACACCCAGAATCTCTCTTCTGGCTACGCTAGTGGTGAGGACATGGCCTGAGATTAACTCTGAATCCTGTTTTTAGTCAAACCCACCTTCAGTGTGTGGAGTGTCAGCAGGTTGAAGCAGCCTGCGTGTGTGTGTGTGTGTGTGTGTGTGTGTGTGTGTGTGTCTGTCTGTGTGAACTCACTCAGAGGAAGTTGTTAGTTTGGCCTGAAGGTGAATCTGATCGTCTGCTCTTCAGTCCGTGTGTCTCTGTAGTGAGGAAGGTAAACAGACTATGTCCTGGTTTGTCTCAGGTGATGGGTGGAGCTCCTCCTCCGCTGTATGCAAAGGGTGTGTGTTTGTGTTTGTGTGTGTGTGTTCAGGGACACCCCATATAAACATAACTCACACTTAATTGACCAGGGGCAGTTTTTGGTGTGTTTGATTCCAAAGTACTGACTCATTGTTGGATACGTAGACTGATAGTGTCGGAAGGCTGTCGCATCACAAACGTTTATGTTCAACAGCAGTTTAACATTGTATATCTTATTGTAATAATAAGTCCAATAGGATATATGCTTTGATAAGTATAATTGGATATACACGCTAGCTTTTTGATGGATCAAGCGCATAAAATAACAGGTTGTATAATATTATAAATGGCTTATAGAATGTCCCATGTGATTTAAAAAAACAAAAAATCTTAATGTTTCTCAGTAATTCAAATATGCAGCTCAGTAGAGTTTGTTGCTGTGATAATAATTCAGATTATTTGAGGATTTGAGGGACTGAAGTGTAGCAGAATCTAGAGCCTGGTAGGGGAGAACGGGGTTATATGTTACACGGGTTGGTTGTCACAATCGTTATATCTCGACAACAGAAGGTGCTATCATTGAAATTTTGTTATGGAAATATACCAAATTATTTAAAATGGCATCATCCACCACTGCCTCAAGTCTTTCCACAATATCAAGTGATGAGGTGTTAGAATTAACAAAAAAATAACAAGAGAAAGTTGTCAAGTTCGAGCTTGTGTTTTCAAAGCTGTTGTTTTATTTAAAAGAGATCACTGCAAAGGCGAGAGATGTTTACACATTGGGGTTGAGTAAAAAGTATCCCCTTACATTTACATCTTTGATTTATATCAGATCTATATGTCTCCGATTGGTTGTTAATAGTGTCGGTAAGAGCCGTGGTTTTAAACTTAGCTCCCCATAGGCTGCCAGGCTTGTCAAAGCCTCGTGGCATCCCATATCCTTTTCTTCATCCAATAGAATCAAACCTTTTCTTCTCTCATATGCGGAAGGATCATAGCTATTTATGTCTTGCTCTTCTCCTCATGCTACGTGTGTCATGTGTTCTATTTTGTATCTATACTTCTTACGGGTTGGTCAGATGATCAGGATTTATCAACTATTCCATTGTGTTAAGCAGCTACACACCTCTCTCTGTGCTGGGAGAATTCTCTATCTCAAAAGTTGGCTAAGGTCAAGGGAATCAACATGACTCCAACCATGAGACAGGATGTGAGATACATGAATGAAAAATATATATATATTTTTTTTTCCAAAGAATATTATAACATTTGATCTATACAGCGCTTCTCAAGGTACTCAGAGACAATTGAAAATAAAACCAGAACTCAATAATAATAATAATAATAATTGATTGGATTTATATAGCGCTTTATTTCGCTGTTGTTGACTCAAAGCGCTTTACATGGTTCCAGGTTCCATTCATTCACACACAGTCATACTGGTGGTGGTAAACTACGAGAGTAGCCACAGCTGCCCTGGGGCAGACTGACGGAAGCTTGGCTGCCATTCAGCGCCAACGGCCCCTCCGACCACCACCTCAAACATACAGCAATCATACACATTCACACAAGGCAAGGTGGGTGAAGTGTCTTGCCCAAGGACACAACAACCATGACACAGGTGGTCGGGCGGGGATCGAACCGCCAACCCTTGGATCGTTGGCCAACCCGCTCTACCACCTGAGCCACAGTCGCCCCGATCTCAGGTTAACATATTGTATGTATGTGTCTTAATTTTATTTAAGTAAAATAAAAGTAATAAAGTTTACAGTGTAGCCCTGTTTGTTGTGTCACCAACAAATGACCAGAAGTCACCCCAAAAAAGTGCCAAAGAAATTCACACCAAAAAATATCTACCAAAAATAATAGTGTGAAAAACCACGCAAAAACCCACAACCAAACACTAACCACGCAAAAACAACCCAAAAAAGCATTGATAGTAAGTGGCAGGTTACACTGGAACAACACTAGAGAGACAGTAGCTATGGTAACGTGTGTAATGCCACCAAAACAATTGGCCAGATGTGACCCCAAAAAAGTTAAAAAAAATTGCCCATGAAGTTCACCCTAAATAAACTCCACCAAATATAATGGAAGTTTTTTTATTTTTTGTGAAGTTGTTTAACACCCAAAAAGGCTCATGAATTTCTATTTTCCCAAAAGTGTAATAAAACAACCAACATGAAAAGGATCAAAAAACGCCTCAATAAATTGTCAAAAAACACCCAAAAACCACAAAAAAAAAAAAGATGTACAAAATTCTAACCATAACCACGCAAAAACTACCCACAAAAGTGTTGTGGAAAAGAAAGGACCAATAGTAAGAGACAATAGCTCTGATAACGTGTGTTGTGTCACCAAAGAAATGCCACCAAAAGAAGTGCCAAAAAATCGTCCAAAAAGGCATAACAAAATGCCCCAATTGGACATTGTTTTTAGGGGGATGTTTGTGATGATTTTTACGTCGAAAAAAAACGCCAAAAACTTCTGAGGAAATGCACCATAGAATGCCCCAGAAAAAATAGGATTCTTTTTTTTCCTAACATTTTTCTTATGCCCCCGAAAAAAAAACAATAATGAAGGGCTTTGTGGGTTAGGAGGAGGACCTTGACCTGGATGGAAACGCTCGAGTCATGATGGTGATATACTGTAGCTATTAATTACATTTTTAATCAGACTCCCCAAATTACTAGTACATTTTATGAGACTGATTAAAATGATAAGTTGTCAATGTTCTCAATTTTCTCAGAGTGGTGCCCTGAGGCGAGTTCAATATTTAACCCTCTGCTAAAACACATTTAAGGCAAACTTAACGCCACAGAATAAACAAAGAGCTGTGTGCCGTCATTGCTCTCTAAACACAATACTCTACATTCTTGCAAATGTGACTACGCACGGCGGTAAATCATGATTCTGGCAGGGATATTATTCTGTCGACCAATCAACAGACTGCACTGTATAGCTCCACCCCTTTGGGACCATTTGGGACTGATTGGTATCCAGACGAAAGGGGGACAAAAGTAGCTACGGCACGGTTTGCTAATTTTGATTCCCTTCCGAACTGTTGGCTATGGAAACGCAAATAAATGTGTGCCGAACTGCACTGCTCAGTGGAAACAAGGCTTTACTCTGCTATCCAGCTGATCTCACAGTGTTTAACTGCTCTGGTCCACTGTCACACTGACCTTCACTGGTAATATCTTCAGAGGGAGTTCATCACAACACCAATTGTTAAAGGACGGAAACATCCTCTCAGTGAAAGTGTGTGTGAAGGTGTGTATGTGTGTGTTAGTATCAGGATCAGAGAACGACAGCTTTCCTCCGTTCCAGTCCAGATTCACTCTGATCTTCTGGAACTTCTTCTGCACTTGGAGATTAGTCTCTGAATCTTGTGGTGACTCTGCTGAGTATTCACCTTCACAGAACCTTATTTTCCATAATCCAGACTCCATGAATACCTTCCTATCAGCAGACTCTTCTAACACACCCAGTTCCCAGCATGCACTGCCTCCAACCTGGACGTCCCAGCTGTGAGTCCCTGAGTTAAAGCCCTCAGAGCTCAGGACAGCGCAGTAATCCTCAATCCTCTCTGGATTATCAGGAAGCTGCTGGTCCTCTCTTCCTCCTCTCACACTGGTGAAACTAGTCAGATCCTCAGACAGGATGAGCCATGTATCAGCAGTGTTTGGGTCCAGAACCAGAGGAGTGTAGGAGACCAAGTCCTTCATCTTGTTCCAGATGTTGAAGGTCAGGTTGCACAGGTGTTTGGCCTCGTCTATCAGAGCTCCTGAGAGCAGCTGTGGATCATCTGGCAGGGGGCGCTGCTGGACTCTGTCCACTGCAGCCTTGTAGTTGATCAGGAATGAGACGTCTTCAGCTTTCAGCTGCTCCTCTGTGGCTCTGACTGTGTCTGAAAGAGCTGCTATCCCTCTGCTCAGAGCCTCCATCTTCTGACTCTTCTGCTGCTCTTCCTCCCTCAGTGCAGTCATCCTGGCCTCCTCTTCCTCTTCTAGAAACTGGTGAAGCTTCTTAAACTGATCTTTGATCTCTGTCTCTGTGCGTCGGGCCTGGACCTTTATGTGTTTTGCTGTTATTTGAGACTTCACTTTAACTTGTTCAAAACGCTGTAACCTCCTCTTCAAGGGCTTCAGAGATTTCTGAAGTTCCTTCTTGTGTTGTCGTGCAGCTTCATCGATGGGTTTGAATCTGTGGTTGGCGTGTGTTTCTGAGTGTTGACAGATCAGACAAACTGGCTGCTGATGGTCCAGACAGAAGAGTTTGAGTTTCTCAGAGTGCAGACTGCAGAGAGCCTCTGAAGCTCTCTGATCTCTCTCCAGTAAGAAGGCCTCACACAGGTTGTTTAAGGCCAGGTTACGAGGAGGTGGTTTCTTTGAAACTCTTCTCTTACAAACTGGACACTCACGTATTGGTTTGTCTTGCCACCATTTCTCCAGACATTCTTTACAGAAGCTGTGGCTACACGACAGAAGAACAGGATCTCTGAAGACTTCATGACAGACCTGACAGCAGAGATCCTCCTCTGATCTGGAAGCCATTTTGTTTTAGAGTGCAGCTGAAAACACAGCAGACAGAAAGTACAGTCAGTCATGGCTCCCCTCACTTCTCTACAAGTCAGGTTTGATATTAACTTTATTGTATGGTGTTGTAAATTCCAATACAACCGCCACATAGACATCTGTGCAAATCCCAACATTGATTTCATGATTCCTCAAACAATACAATTTTCAAGAATATATACAATTACAAATCCCCACAAATGACCACAGAAGTTAAAATCAAAACATAGAAACTGACTTGTCAGGTTTGCTATTACCCTTCCTGGGAATTGTTGCAGGATTAGTAAAACTATATAATTATAGAAAGGGTTTTGTATGAGAAAAAAAAAACAAGTTAAAACTATACAATATTAAAACAACACAACAATTAAAATCTCATGAAGTAATTTTCATTTCATGTATTTATTACGGCTCACGGCCATAGCACATGGCATGGAGCACACAATTCAACTGAAATCATTACAAAACAAAACAATGGTGCACGGCAAGGAAAAACAAAACAAAAACAAAACAAAAACATTACTTAAACAATGGCAAAACATTTCTCAAAAAGGCTCCTGTTTTAACAATAACCCCTGGCCTACTTGCCCTCAAAAGCGAAATCATTTTGATCATGAATGGAAAATAAACATAATAATTTGGCAGGTACTTTTTTCTATAATACATTACATCCACATTTTTACACTCAAAAATGTAAACCAGATGACAGAAGAGACAAATAGGTATATTGGTCTGTTAGTCCTGAATTTTGTGTTTAAGAATCTTTGACCTGATGGTAGCAGTGGGTGGTTTGGGTCGTTTAGGATTAACTGGGATTTTCATAAGGACCTAGAGTGATGTGCCAGCAATTGTACTAGACACTTTGACCATTTCCTAACTTTGGGTTGTGGTTTGCAATTTTTTTTTTACCCATATGGAGGATTATGTATTTTATTGGGATGATATAAACAAAAATGCTTTTTGAGGAACATCTGGAATATGAAATAACTTTTCATTATCAAGATATTGCAAGAAAACAACCTCACCGGATCATTCTGGACCCAGTCCTGCAGTAAAGGGTTAATGTTCAGTGTTTCTGAGACAAACCCAGAATGTCTCTTCTGGCTACGCTAGTGGAGTGGACATGACCTGAGATTAACTCTGAATCCTGTTTTTAGTCAAACTCACCTTCAGTGTGTGGAGTGTTAGCAGGTTGAAGCAGCCAGTGTGTGTGTGTGTGTGTGTGTGTGTGTGAACTTGTTAGTTTGGTTTTCAGTGTGTCTCTGTAGTGAGGAAGTAAAGGTAAACAATGGGCTTGTTTATCTCAGGTGAGTCAGGTGATGGGTTGGGCTCATCCTCCGCTCTATGCAAAGGGTGTGTGTGTGTGTGTGTGATTCCAAAGTACTGCCTCATTGGTGGATATGTAGACTGATAGTGTCGGAGGGCTTTTGCAACACAAATGTTTATGTTCAACAGCAGTTTAACATTGTATATCTTACTGTAATAATAAGTCCAATAGGATATATGCTTTTTGATGGATCAAGCATATAAGATAACAAGTTGTATGATATTATAAATGGCTTATAGAATGCCCCATGTTGCTGTGATAATAATTCTGATTATTTTTAACTTGGGCCTGTTGAAACAATACCTTTGTAGCCTAGATCCTTTTTTCCACAGTGGCACTAATACATCAAACATATATCATCAACACAGAGAACTTACTGACAAGGCTCTTAATAATTCCTACTGTTGAGATTCCAGCATTCACACTAATAATGAGCCAGGAGGAGGACAGTAGACTGTAGACAAAGAAGATCAATCCAGAGACTTTTACCTTTATAACATAATCAACACCAGAGAAGTAATAACCATTTTCTCAGTTTTATTTACATATTTAATTCATGTTTATTTTATGTATTTCAATAATAAAACATGTATAGTACATACAAGACAAATACAACACACCAGTGAATCTTTTTCTATCATACTTAATAGCAGGAAAGTTTGGGAATTTGAAAGGACCCATCGTCCGTATCTCTAACTGATCTGGTCCACT
>OX442352.1:35114835-35125452 GCA_949357725.1 Hyperoplus immaculatus
TCCTCTTTTGGCTTCTGGACAGCCTGAGGACTCCTCATGAGGAATCGATTCTCTGGGATGGTTGGTATTTCCTCAGGATGAAGCCAACTTTTCTTGTTCTTACAGGTCCTTTCATTGAAGTCATGCATGTATTGGTTGTCCAGTAGTTTGGTCAGTTCGCAAGCATTGATCCTATTCACAGCCGCTACAGTGAGACCAGATCTTGGGTCTGTTCTTTCGCTGTCTTGCACGGGACCGTTAACCACCCAACCAAGCACAGTTTTCATTGCGTAAGGGCCTCCTCCATGGCTGTTGACAATCTTCCAGGGCTCTAATAACTCTGGGGCGTTGCTACCAATCAACAAGTCAACGTTGGCGCCTATGCGAGGGACATCAATGGCTGAGAGGTAAGTCCACTTTTCCAGGTCTTCTGGTGTGATGATATTGACCGCTGTAACAGGCATCTTCTTTTGAGTGAGCACATCAGGTAGTTGGTAATAGCACTCCTCGTTAAGACCAGACACCTCAAGACCAGTGAGCGAAAATGCTGGAACAACCTTCTCCTGTCCCATGGTGTGTAATAGGAAGTTTTGACGTCTGCCTCCAATATCCAGCTCATGCATCAAACTTTCTGAACAGAAAGTGGCAGAACTGCCAGGATCCAAGAAGGCATAGGTATGCACCACTCTGTCTCCTTCGCTAGATTTAACTTGAACGGGCAGTATGGGTAAGGCGTACTTGTCTTTTCCGGCCCCTGTATGTCCACAAGTTCCTTGAGACACCTGTTCCCCATTGGATGGCGGCCCCTGTGCCTGTTCCAAGCCTGAGCTCGATATCTCCCTCTTGATATGAAGTGCAGTGGGGTGGCTACGACCACAACTGTTGCAGGTAAGGCGCATTTCACAATCCCTGCTCATGTGTCCAGGACACAGGCAAGCAAAGCAGATTCCTTTCTCCTTTAGGAAGGAGATCTTGTTACGATGTTTCTTATTGCTTAGTTGTGGACACTCGTCCAATGGGTGTTCATGAGAGCAGCACACACAGGTGCTGGGATCCCTTGCCTCGCTCATGGTTGGTTTCCGTGGGGCATTTGCATCCACTCCTGGTTCGTCTACATAGTCCGCCTGTTGTACTGTGGTAGCGAAGCTATTCCCTCTCCTGTCATTCCTTTGCAGCGACTTGTTCACACTCCTCAGGTCAGGTTTCTGAAATGCAGTGTCTTGAATATCACCAAAGACAGGATCAGACTGTATCCTGACTTCACGCTCAGTAAAGGTGACAAAGTCTGTGAACCGTGCCCTGCGTTTGTGCTTATCTAACACATTGTGTGCATCGGCCCTCCATCTTTCCCTTAGTTTGAATGGCAGTTTTGACATCAGTGTCCTCATGGTAGTTGGTGTATCCATTTCGTGCATGTATTGAAGCTCCCCCATCACGTTACAACAACCACGCAAGAACAAGGAGTATGCCTGCAGCGCCTTAACGTCCTCTGTTTTGACTGCAGGCCATTCCATAGCTTTCTGTGTGTATGCAGCACCAACCTTGTATTCGTTACCAAAGTGTTCATGTAGCAGCTGTTTTGCCAGTGCATAACCGGATTCAGGAACCAGATGCTGACAGCTGCGTACGAGTTCCCTTGGCTGACCTATGGTGAACTGCTCCAAGAAGTACAAGCAATCAGCTTTGCTGGCTTTAGCTTCCACACCTTGCTCAAAGGCTCGAATGAAGGGTTTGTAGTCAAGTGGGTTTCCATTAAACACCGGAATGTCTCTAGGTGGTAAAGACAGTGACTGTTGTTGTTGAACGAGAGCTGCTGTTATCTCATTCTGTCGTTGCATAATGTCGTAGATGCTTCCAAATGATTCCTCGTTTTGCAGTTGTTGAGGTTGTGTGAAATACTGTGGTGTTGGATCAAAGGGAACATAGTGGGCATGCGTTGTTTCTGGCACCATAGGCTCAGGTTGATAGCATGTGTTGACGTTGGCCTCTTGGTTTGGTTGGGATGGGATTTGTTTTCCTTTTCCCTTAGGACGTGCACCCAGTGGTAAGTGATTCATCCATGTTGGCATTTGCTCCCTTTCATGCCTTACTGCTGCAGTAGGTTCATATTCATTTGCCATGGGGTTGAGAGTGTTCCTTTTCAGGTAAGAATTCATGCCATCCTGGCTTTTAGCCACACTTCTGCTCTCTGAAGCTTGGAGAACTGCTATTTTAGCATTGGAAGCACTGATTTCAGCTGCTAGCTTCAGCTGTTGCCTTTTTCTCCTTAGCTTGTCTTCTTGTTCCTCCAGCAGGTGTGTCTCTTTTAGCGCTGCCGCGCGTACAACTAGTGCAGCGTTCTCCGCCTCTGCTTTAATGCATGCAGATGCTATGGAGCTAGTGCTTTTCCTGCTGCTAGTGCTGTGATTGCTATGATGCTCACTAGCAATATTTGACATACTGTCTTCTGGTAAAACGTCATCATCAACCTCATTTTCTTTCATGTGATTTTTGGTTTCAACCTGTGATGACCCCTTTTTGTCATAATTTTTATTTCCACCTTTGACATTGTGTGTCAACCATATTTGAACTCTGTCAGTGAATTCACTGTTTGCAATCATTTTTGCTTTGAACCATGTTTCTTGTTTTTCAAGCTCTTCACCATGCAGCAGACCCACAAATGACTTATGCAAAGATTTAGCTTCATTAGACAGAGCAGAAAATTTGGCAAAAGTGCATTTTACCTCAGAATCACAATCATTTTCTGTCAGTAATTCCTCCACAACCTTTCTTAAATTACTTGCTTTGTTTAATTTAGACATTCTTTCGTTTTGCAGCCTTTCTATTTTTTCACGAAATACCTTAGGAGTCATCTTTATAACCCGTTTTGGTCTGTCTGTGTTCTTTTTACCATTGTCATAACCGTCATTGAACGCCCCATTGTCACTCGCGTCACCAGCGGTAGCCGCCGTAGCCTCGTCAGGCAAGTTTGCAACACTGTCAACATTGTTTACATTCTCCATTGAAGCGATCGCGCGCGAGCACGGACACGAACAAAGTCAAGTGAAGCCACAGTTATGTTTAGTCAGCAACCAAGCTTGGATTTATGCCCCAAATGTGTGCACACAGAGTCAAATGGCCGTTAATTGTTCAGCAGCGCTACTCATACCTCCATAGAGAGAAACAGCTGATCGGCTTCCTTTCACCGGTCCCGAACAAAGGCAGTCGGCGTCCTTCCCTCGATCCCGAACAAAGGAGGTCGGCGTCCTTCCTTCCCCGCAGCAGGGCAACTCCAATCCGGTAAAGTACCTCGTATCACGCGTAGCCAGTACGTGAAGATGTTAGGTCCATTGAAGCATGTTTTCGACTAATGTAGCGGCTCCCCATTAGCCACTAGGCTGCATGTCGTTAGGTGTCTGTACGCGTGCGTATAGCCTACAGTTAACATCTTGAAACTTTGAATGTCCACTCGTTCTATAGGTTTTAAATGCTTCTTTATTCATAGGCTTCAGGTGGCTTGTACATACAACTATCGTTCGATGTTAATCTGAGCTCCATGAGCACGGTCGAAAACATTTGCCTTCCGGCATGCAAGCACCTGGCTAGTGTGAGTGCGCCTGATTAATAGCCTTGCATCCGGTACAGTCCCGCAACCTGGCGGTCAAGTGGTGCATTACAAACAATATAAACAAACAAGAAAGAGGGTCAATGGCTCTTACACTGATAAAGTCCCATTTTTTAATTTTTTACCCTTTATTTCTACAGGTAAATCCCATTGAGACCGGAGACTCTTTTGCAAGGGAGACCTGTTTTCCTTTCCCACGTTACCATTCACACACACATTCATACACCGATAGCAGGCTAACTATCGACATTCACACGAGGCAAAGTGGGTGAAGTGTCTTGCCCAAGGACACAACAACTATGATACAGGTGGCAGGGCGGGGATCGAACCTCCAACCCATCAGCCGACCCGCTCTACCACCTGAGCCACAGTCGCCCCATTTCAAATGTATCTTTCAGCTTTTGTTATCAGTTTCACACACACTCAAGCTTCCAGGGCAACGTGCAGAAAAGTCTCGAACTTTTGAGAAACTAACACGTAAAAAAAATCTCTTTTTCCCAGTGGAGAAACGGGAAGAGAAAGAAAGGATTTATTTTTACCAGAGAACCTCCTTCTCTATTCTGCCTCAAGGCAAGAATAACCTAAGCAGCTTTATCCTTCACCTCTCTCTCTCTCACACACACACACACACACACACACATAGACACGCACAAAGACGTGCATGCACACACACGCTCACTCACTTACATACATACACACACACACACACACACACACACACAGCCATGCACATGCACACTCACACACATACACAGACTCATACATGTACACATATAGACTCACACACATACTCTCACACTCACTCACTTACATACATACACACCAAAAAAACATGCGCACACACACACACACACACACACACACACACACACACACACGCACACACACACACACGCACACACACACACACACACACACACACACACACACTAAGGATTATGCGTCCGTGGAGAGATCAACCTGTGTCAGCAAAAGCGAAATTAATCTATTGATTATTCCTCCTTTAATATTCTCTTCTGCATTTTGTCTTTCTGTCCAGTGTGTGTGTGTGTGTGTGTGTGTGTGTGTGTGTGTGTGTGTGTGTGTGTGTGTGTGTGTGTGTGTGTGTGTGTGTGTGTGCTTTCTAATTACCATCCAGCCTGACTCTCAAAGGAGAGATTAAAGAAGAGAGACGGCGAGAGAGAGAGATAGAAAGAGAGAGGGAGATGGAGAGAGGGAGGTAGAGAGAGAGAAAGAGAGAGAGGTAGAGAGAGACTGATAGATGGAGAGAGAGAGAGGGAGGGGGAGACGGATATATATAGAGAGAGAGAGTGTGATAGATGCAGTGTTGTGAATAGAACAGGATGTATCTTTGACTCAGCTGATCCACCGATACTGTTTAGTGGAAGGAAGACAAGCGGTCGACTAGACAGATAGATTAAAAGGGAATCAGATACAAGTGTGTGTGTGTGTGTGTGTGTGTGTGTGTGTGTGTGTGTGTGTGTGTGTGTGTGTGTGTGTGTTTGCTACACTCTCACCTCCCTGTCTGTCTCCCTTACTTCCATTTTTCTATCACAGAAATGTACAATCTAAGTCTCTGTAATGTTGTGTTTTTTTTCCCTATATCTACATTACATATTCGCTATGTCTCATCCAGTGATAACGTAGCCTGGCACCGCCCGCCCACCTACTTCCACTCAATTAATTCATTTATTTTTCATTTAATTTAACTTTTATTTATCCTCAAGAGATCAATTGAGGGGCGACCCTCATTTCCAATGATGTCGAGTCAGCAGTAGTCAGTCTGGGTGGGTGTGCGGTATATTAGTGGGTTTTCTCCAGCCAGATTTCTGCCGGTCCAATCAGCGAAAAGAAGGAGTGGCTCCCTCCTTCTATGCCATGTGTTATATGTGTTATGCTCATTCTCATAAGAGAGACCTTGGGAGAAAAAGGAGCACACACTCCCTCCACATTCTTTCTTTTTTTTTTTTTACCTTTATATCTACAGGTAAATCCCATTGAGACCGGAGACTCTTTTACAAGGGAGACCTGTTTTCCTTTCCCACGTTACCATTCACACACACATTCATACACCGATAGCAGCAGGCTAACTATCGACATTCACATTCTTGGACATTGTACGAAGATAACGTGTGCTGATATGAGTTAACCTTGGACCAAATGTGTGGCACATACACATATTTGAAGACATAAATGCTCTGCTTTTCTGTTCAGGTCTTTGTCTCAATTCATGTATGCTTAACAATGTAAGACTTGTGACGCAAATGACTGAGCACCCTTGTGTTCTGTTGCAAGTGAAAAACCTCACCTGCTTTGAAGACTGCCTGACTCAGAGTGTTTATTAAGATACTTGGTTTTAATAAAAAAGATATAAGAATTCCTGCAACACCATGTTCCATACAACCATATTTGGTCATAAAACACATATTTTATCTAGATTTGGAGTGCTGGAGTAGTGTTGGGTTTTTCTCTGTGTGTTCAGAGAGCTTCCAGTCTGCCAGGTGTTTCCCTCAGGTGTTCTGCTAATTATCAAGCTCTGACTCACTGCTGTCAGCTACACTCTGTGTGTGTGTGTGTGTGTGTGTGTGTGTGTGTGTGTGTGGTATAAATGTGCAAACATGTTAGAAATCGGTTCATCCTAGCCTGAGCAAAGGCAGAAACAGTGTTTTATGGTCTCACTGTGAGACCATAAAACACTCTCAAACATGTAGGGTTAGGATTAACAGGACAGCTGGGCCAAGGGACGACTGAGGGAAGAAAAACCTCATTCATTATAGTATAATAGCGATTTTATTTTAACGATAGAACGCCGGTTCCGTATGGGTGAAGTATTCCTTTAAGGGTCACTGCAGTTTCAGAGGAGGGGGATTTGTTTACATTCACAGAGCCTGCAGTTAGTTTACAAAACATATTTTCTCTACATGTAATTAATATTAAATAATTATATTATCATAAATCGAAACTAACTTATTTTGAGGAACCTGGAACCAAACGTTAAGACTCGAACAAGTGTCCCTGGACACTGAACCTTAAATGTCTCCTGATAGTTAGCTTGCACCCTGCGTGGTAGCTGCTGCTGCTATCGCTGTATGAATGTGTGTGTGAATGGGTGAATGTGTACAAAACAATGTAAAGGGCTTTGGGTCTGTGGAAAACTGTGTCTGTATGTTCTCTAAAACAATCGATCAATAGTGTTGAATAATTATTTTCAGATAGTGATGCTACGATGCCCCTAGCAGCTGTTTGTCCACTAACAATATCACGGCTATCTCTCTCCCTCTTTTTCTTTCCCTCTCTCCTTCCCTCTCTCTCACTCTTTGCCTCTCTTTCTCTCTCTCTCCTTCCCACTCTCTACCTCTCTCGCTTTCCCTCTCTCTCCTTCCCACTCTCTCCCTCTCTTTCTCTCTTTCTACCCCTCCCTCTCTCGCTTTCTCTCTCTCCCTCTCTCTCGCTCTCTCCCTCTCTTTCTCTCTCTCCTTTCCACTCTTTCCCTCTCTCTCTCGTTCTACCCCTCCCTCCCTCTCTCTTTCTCCCTCCCTCTCTCCCTCTCACAGCTGTTCGTCCACTAACAATATCATGTCTTCACTCCCTCATCTGTACCTGACAGACTACAGTCTTAACTCACTCAGACACGGGTCGTTTGTCATGTCAGTGGCTCTGACCTCACACCATCAAACATGGACACAGAAGTTAATGATCCAATTCATAGTGACAGCCTGGCCTTTCGTTAGACAGCTAATGCAGGAATTAAACTTGCAACCTCAATGTTGTGAATGTTGTCTATTTATCTTCCATAACATGTCTTCTTTCATACTGGTATAAATAAAAAATGTACATTCAGGTGTTTATTTGACTAAACCTTGTCTGTTTGCGTCTGTATATTTCTCCTATACAACCATCTTTAACGGACATTATCTCAACATTTTTTTGATTTACCTTTATTTATACAGGTAAATCCCATTGAGTCCGAAGACTCTTTTGCAAGGGAGACCTGTTCCCATTTACACATTACCATTCACACACACATTCATACACCGATAGCAGCAGGCTAACTATCAACATTCACACGAGGCAAGGTGGGTGAAGTTGCCCAAGGACACAACAACTATGACACAGGTGGCAGGGCGGGGATCGAACCTCCAACCCTTTGATCATCGGCCGACCCGTTCTACCAACTGAGCCACAGTCGCCCCAGTTAGTTTTTTTCTATACTCTGACCTAAAAATCTACAACTTCTAAAGCACTTACATCAACTAAACTTTCCATAATCATTCTCAGCACTATTCTGAAGGTTATTACAGAAGGAACAAAGATAGCATCATCCACCACTGCCTCAAGTCTTTCCACAATATCAAGTGATGAGATGAAGATGTATTTAGTTATTTATTCTATAGTACTTCTTCTTCTTCTTCTTGGTCTTCCAACAGGTGCATTTCCCCAGGACGCCCCACTATATATAAAAACGTTTAAGGCCGTTAAGTTTGTCCATTCTGTGCTACTGTAGAAACATGGCGGTGCAACATGGCGGCCTCAGCGCCCCGCTCCTATGTAGATATAAAAGGCTCATTCTTAGGTCGAAAAAAAAAACGTCAATAAATTCAACCCACTGCACCTTTAATAATTTAGCATTAGAGAGAGAGGGACAGAGCGTGTGTGTGTGTGTGTGTGTGTGTGTGTGTGTGTGTGTGTGTGTGTGTGTGTGTGTGTGTGTGTGTGTGTGTGTAAAACGAATGGATTACATACATAGTGAATGTGAACTGTGAGCTAAATGTAAGTTTGGATTTAGTGTTGTGTGAAATGTTGAGTGTCCCTTTTTCATTTGGTCTGCGGTCACTGAATTATTCACTAAGCTGTCACACACACACACACTCTCACACACACACAAACACAGACACAAACACAAACACTTTCAAAAAACACACACACACACAAACACAGAGACAAACACACACACACACACACACACACACACACACAAACACTTTAAAAAACAAACTGTCAAACACACACACACACACACTGTCAAACACAGACACACACACACACAAACACGTTCAATAAACACACTGTCACACACACACACACACACACACACACACATAACATTCAACCTACTTCATGTCATTACAACCTTTTGCATTATTTACAACCTTAAACGATGCAGTGCACTGATACAGCACAGTTCAACTGCAATTATCTCGGGATCTCTTCAGCAAGATTTAAAATTATCCCATGCCCGAGGCGAGCCTATCTATATATATATAAATATATGACTTAAAGCTTGAATGAAGCATGAAGAATGACCTACATGGGCTATACAATGCTCTGGTTATTGGGTGAGTCATCATTTTAAGCTTGTTTCAACCATAGATAGTAGATCAAATGGATGGAGCATCCGGGCTGACCTCAGTTAACTATAAGACTGTTTTCCATTACACAGAGGAGATGGATTATATGGTGATCGTTAATGAGCATATGTGTGTAAAGTGTTTTATTGTTATATTTGATTTGATTCAATTTTATTTCAGACATACAAAACAAAATGAAATGCATGGAAATACAGTAAAAAAATTATGTTTTCGCAAAATAAATTAAAAATAAAAGAAAACAAACTAACTGTATTGCTGAGATATGCCTGAAAAGGAGCAGGAAGAAGTATACACGTATTTAATCCTACCCCTTTTCCATAGTAAAATCAAAATAAAGAATAAAAATATTTATTAAACTAAAAAAAAACTAAAAACAAAATAATAATAAAAAAAATATATTATACAAAGCAGATAGTGAAGTAGGTGGAAGGAGGGAGCTATTTAGAAGGTACAGATAATGCAAAGTGTGAGTTTGTGCCATATTTAAAGAAAATTCCTCTAAGCGTTCTTGAGATGTTGCATTCATGAGGTCACAGTAACCTTTGACCTTTGACCTCCAAAATCTACTCAGTTCATCTCTGAGTCAGAGTGAGAGAGAGAGAGAGAGAGAGAGAGAGAGAGAGAGAGAGAGAGAGAGAGAGAGAGAGAGAGAGAGAGAGAGAGAGAGAGAGAGAGAGAGAGAGAGAGACATTAGTGCAAAGTTTGAAGAACATCCCTCGAAGCGTTCAGGAGATAGTGAGTTCGTAAGAATGGCACGGACGGACCAACCATGTAAAAGCTTATATCCCTGGCTTTAACTGTAAATCACTTGAATTTCTCTAAAATTCATTAAGATTTTTTTTTTTTCAAGTCAATAAACATCATAAAGAAATATGAAAACTCTAACTGCTTATGCCTTCAACACGTGTATTTCAGCCAATCACGTTGCATCTAATCGGTCATGTGTCCGAGATTATGCCATTGTTTTCTCAGGTTCTGTACAAATAACCATACTGGCTGATTTGGGGAGAAAATGGCAGTTGGGATAGAGATTCGAATCCAAATACCTCAACCGCTCCACTTGTTCTCTTTGGTCCCTCCCCTATGGTCCCCTCCCTGACACGCTCTACACCAACAAAGTCGTGCCAAAGTGAATGGACAGTCCCAACAGCCAATAAGAACAGAGCATTTTTATAATTTTTTTTCAGAATCGGAGCCTCGCTCTGATTGGTCAAAGTGTACAGCTCATGTCCACTTTGACCAATCAGAAATCATATACCTCAGCTTTAATCAGTGGAGTGGCCCTTTAATAAAGTAGTATTGCACAGATGGTAAAGTGCACACACACACACATACTTCTCCTATATCACTAGTCAGGGCGAGTGTGTTTATACGGCTGCATTAAAGCACAAGGCCATTCAAAGGGCTTTATAGCGCTATAAACACACCTTAATGTACGTTCAAACACAACATCAATGAAACATTTATGAGACGATAAAAGCAAAAGCAAATAAATAGTTAGATTGGATTAGGAAGATGTTCTGTGTGTGTGTGATTTATTTCACTGCAGCAATAGCTTTGTGTAAGTGTGTGTGTGTGTGCGTGTGTGTGTGCGGGCGGGCGGGCGGTTGTGTGTGTGTGTGTGCCTGTGTGTGTGCGGGCGGGCGGGCAGTTGTGTGTGTGTGT
>OX442352.1:35125652-35128152 GCA_949357725.1 Hyperoplus immaculatus
TTTGACAAATTTCCGTAAATGTTTTAAATTTCCAATAATTCAATTCATTCTCTAGTTATTTTTCCAGTTTTAAAGTTTGTTTGAACCTATGAATGACTGACACATATATTTAGAATCTGTAATTTGTCGTGAAAACTCTCGAGACATGTTGATATTAATGCAAACGCCAAAAAACACATTTTAAAACATTTGTGAACAAAATTGGAGAAAAATGTATAATTTTTGTACACATAAACAGTCTTAAAAGTCTTATTTAAGCTCATAAAAAATGGTAGCAAAATCCAAAGTGCAGTATAATTAAAAGTCTATTTCATTTATTGTTTATAGATTATTTTTTGGCATTTTCAAGCTTTATTAGACAGTACAGAGTTGAAATGGGGAGACAGAGAGAGAGAGAGAGAGAGAGAGAGAGAGAGAGAGAGAGAGAGAGAGAGACAGAGAGAGAGAGAGAGAGAGAGAGAGAGAGAGGATGACCTGCAGTAAAGGTCCACGGGTCGAATTGACCTTTGGCTCAGTCCCCGCTAAGCCCCGCCCCCGAATGCAAATGAACCAATAGCGTTTAACTACTAACGACCCGGGATCCAGACTCGGACATTCTCAGCATCTATCTCCATAGAGAACCATTGGAGCCTGCGACACTTTTGTTGTTTTCTTGGCTTTATTAATTGTTAAAGACGCAAAAATGGCCAAACGATGTGCCTGGGCCACATGCAACAGCGATACGTGACTACGCCGGCTGCTCTCATTCACGTCGTTACCCCCGCGGATTTTAAAGTCAACATTGCAGCTGCTGTCAGTGCCCGCAGATATTTCAGACTGGAGGAAATTTAACAAGTTGGATTATATTTTAAAAGGGGAAAGAATGAATAGCAAGAGAAAGGCCTGCGCCAGCCTTGGACGGTTTACAACAGCGAAAAGGACCAACAATGTACGAGCGTTTCAAACGGACAGGTAGCCTACATGAACGGAAGGATGCTAGCTAGCTCTGCTGTCAGTCACACTGGATGATAACTATCAGCTTGCTTCTTTCTACAGCCAGGGAGTCAGATTGGTGAGTCAGAAACTATTTTGGGGTTTATTTAATAATCAGTTGATGAATTGATGCCGAGTGCAAGCCATGATGCTTTTTATATTCAATTGAGCAGTTGTGTTTTCATTGTTGCTGATGGACAAACATAGTTGGAGCTGTGCAATAATCAAGGATAAAGAGATGGTTTAATTCTGATGCTGGACATAGCCTGTATGCTACTGGTACTTCATCTATTAAGATGTAGTTTATGGAGGTGCCTTCAGTTAGATTTCCTACAGAACATTGAGTGCTGTCTTTTATTTCGAAAGCTAAACAGAAGAAGCCTAGTAGTGTAAATCGGCGAAGGTTTGACTTGTTCCCCTGCGTACTTCCCGGCCCTTGATGTGAGAGACGAGTCCGTTTAGTTGATGGATGAGATGTTTTATCATTTAGAGAAAACTACAGTACGCACAAAACAGAACCTGCAGTCACTGTCGTGTCATTTCAAATACGTCTGGTCTGTGTGTGTATGTGCGAGCGAGAGCTGCCATATTGTAAACAAGCAGTCAGCTGCGACAACTTGTCCGAGTTAGCAACAGTAACTAAGGAGGGCGGGGCTTAGCCAAAGGTCAATTTGAAGCAGCGACCACTGCAACGAAGGCCGGAGCACCCCATTAAAAAATCTGCTTGTTTTCTTGTGTTTCTGCAGTTCCTAGGAGGATGGATAGATAGATAGATAGATAGATAGATAGATAGATAGATAGATAGATAGATAGATAGATAGATAGATAGATAGATAGATAGATAGATAGATAGATAGATAGATAGATAGATAGATAGATAGATAGATAGATAGTTTGAATAAAGTATTTAATCTAACTGTCTGCTTGTCTTTCTTGCCTTTCTGCAGTTCCTAGGAGGATAGATAGATGGATGGATAGATAGATAGATAGATAGATAGATAGATAGATAGATAGATAGATAGATAGATAGATAGATAGATAGATAGATAGATAGATAGATAGATAGATAGATAAGATAGGTAGATAGATAGATAGATAGTTTGAATAAAGTATTTAATCTAACTGTCTGCTTGTTTCCCTTGCCTTTCTGCAGTTCCTTGGAGGGACTATGATCATAATAATTGGCGGGATCATCGTGGCGTCTGTGCTCGTCTTCATCTTCATCCTGCTGATGAAGTATAAGCTCCATAGCAACCACTACAAGCAGAAAGCAGCCACGCGTCATGGCAACGTGACCAGCCAGGCCAACAGCTGCTCACAGACCAACGGCGGGAACAACA
The DNA here is from genome assembly GCA_949357725.1 of Hyperoplus immaculatus. NCBI lineage: Eukaryota > Metazoa > Chordata > Actinopteri > Uranoscopiformes > Ammodytidae > Hyperoplus > Hyperoplus immaculatus. The sequence goes on from OX442352.1 coordinate 35,127,965, forward strand.
CACAGACAATGCAGCCACCTGTCACTTCAGGGCACGGTAAGGAGATAGATAGATAGATAGATAGATAGATAGATAGATAGATAGATAGATAGATAGATAGATAGATAGATAGATAGATAGATAGATAGATAGATAGATAGATAGATAGATAGATAGATAGATAGATAGATAGATAGATAGATAGATAG
>OX442352.1:35138152-35205652 GCA_949357725.1 Hyperoplus immaculatus
GAGATATACAACGACCATTAATGCCGCTTTTTGGACCATAACAAATGGATTACTGTGGATTTTTAAGTGGAAAAAAAGCAAATTTGATGATTTTTTTCCAGGATTTTTCTTCGATTGGTCAGATCTATTGGATGGCACCTCTCCTATCTCTCTTTCTCCCTACATGCACACAGTCACAAGCCAAAGGATCTACACTACAATATATCCACAGGAGAATTACTATTATTATAATGCCGGGAGGATAATAATGCAGACTTCTATGAAAAATGAAAAAGCACACCCCTGTATTCTCTCTCGCTCTCATAGACACAGAGACATAGCACATACACACGTTGGGCCTTGGCATTTGAAGTATGTGGACAAATTGTTCAATGTCTGCGATTATAGCAAAATGGTGAATTTTTTCTGGCACTTTATTTGTATGTTTTCATCTCATCTCTCTCTCTCCCTCTCTCTTTCTCTCTCTCTCCCTCCCTCTCTCTCTCTCCCCTCGCTTTCCCTCTCCTTATCCCTCCCTCCCTCCCTTCCTCCCTCCCTTCCTCCCTCCCTCTGCCTCCCTCCCTCTCTCTCTATTCTCTCTCCCCCTCCCTCCCTCCCTCCCTCCCTCCCTCTCTCTCTTTCTTTCTCTCTCTCTTTCTCCCTCCCTCCCTCCGTCTCTCTCTCTCCCCCTCTCTCCCTCTCTTTCTCTCTCTCTCTCTCTCATTTTTCATGAACAACTGAACAGTATACCCTCCAGTATTACCGCTCTATCTCTAATTCTGCCTCTGATGACAAGACTTTGAAAATGTTGAAATAAAATGTGTGTTTGCGTCTACGATGGATCGGTACGTTTCTCTCTTTGTATGTCCAAGATATTACGGAAAAAAACAAAAACACTAACGTTGTTTTTTCTCGAGAACTGAACTTTTGAGGAACGCCAGCAAGCAAGGATCTACTCAAAAGGAAAACACTTAAAGCACAGATGACAGACGTACGGATACACATTTAAAAAATGGAGGAAAATGGTCGAATTTACAATTTCTTTTTCGGCTATTCGACAATTTGGAAAAGCAACTGTATGAACTTTTATGAAACCTAATGGTGGACGTGACCCATAAGTGTTTACTATTATACCTTGGAGAGAGATGGTTATATGTACTAAAGACCTACTTCACCGGTGGAAATATGAAGGTGTATTGAACTCTGAGATCCTATATAGTATAAATGTGCAAACATTTTAGAAATGGGTTCATCCTAGCCTGAGAAAAGGCAGAAAGAGTGTTTTATGGTCTCACTGTCTCACCCTACATTTTTTACTAATGTGACATCACACTAGTAAAAAAAATGCAGGGTTAGGATTAACAGGACAGCTGGGCCAAGGGAAGACTCATTCATTATATTATAATAGCGATGTTATAATGATAGAACGCCGGTTCCGTATGGGTGAAGTATTCCTTTAAAACTAAAAAGCGGGTTTGAGCCAAAATGGCGGAAACAGCATTACCAGTCTCTCTCTCTTCTCCCCCTTTTCCTTTGTCTCCTACTTTTGCCGTTTGAAACTGTCTGTGTTTGTATGTGACACACACCTTACGAGTCAAGTTGTTTGATGGTTTGGTTTGATAATACCCATGATGGTGATTTACTTTGAATATAATAAAGAAATGAAAGCGACCACAATAAAGAGAAGAAAGAAAAAAAGAAATCACGTTGACATGCAAAACTAAACGGGGTTTTCTGCTTTCATAGAAACAATTATGTGGATTTATAATGAAATAAAAAGGTATTTTTCTTGGAAATAAAAGTGTGTGAAGTTATTATTATTAGTGTGTGTGTGGGGAGGGGGGTGTGAGTGAGTGAGTGAGTGAGTGAGTGAGTGAGTGAGTGAGTGAGTGAGTGAGTGAGTGAGTGAGTGAGTGAGTGAGTGAGTGTTATTATATCCCAGGGACCGACCAAAATACTGAAACATATTTGTCAAATAAGTAGTATAGTAGTCGAGTAACCATTTAATTTCTTTTTTTTTAAGATGTTTTTTTGGCATTTTTATGCTTTATTGATAGTGTAGAGACAGAGTTGAAATGGGGCAGAGAGGGGAGTGACATGCAGAGAACGACTGCGGGCTGGAATCGAACCCGGGTCCGCTGCTGGCCGAGGCCCATGGGGGGGAGGGGGGGACGTCCTACCAACTGAGCTAAGGGCGCCCCCACACCCTTATTAATTTTTCTACAATTATTACTGCACAAAAGGATATAATATTGATTGAGAATCTCAGATGAGACCAAGATGACATATTCAAAGGTAATTTTCAATCATATATATATATATCAAATGAAACCTCTTAAGTTTTTTACGGTAAAATGTAGGGTTAGGATTAACAGGACAGCTGGGCCAAGGGAGGACTGAGGGAAGAAAAACCTGATTCATTGTATTATAATAGTGATTTTATAATGACAGAACGCCGGAAGTATTCCTTTAATGAGTATAAAAATACATAATGCAACAACACATCTATTCACATTCTTTATTTCCCACAAGGAGAAACTTTGACTAAATTCCTGATTCTCAGTTTAAAGATCTTGAAGAATCCATTTTGTATTTCCTTGGTGCGAACACCGTAGATGATCGGGTTGACGGTGGCGGGGAGCAGTATGTACGTGAGCCCCATCGCGGTGTTTGCGTCCGTCGGGATTGTTATATTGAAATTATGCGAAAGAAACGTGACACTCCCCACCAAGTAAAAACACATCATGACCATCAAATGCGTCCCACAAGTATGAAAGGCCTTCCAACGTTCCTCTTCGGCAGCTGTAGCTCTTAAAACAACACTTAAAATCTTCATGTACGAGATGAATATTAGCGGTATGTCCACACCGACAAAACAGACGATAACAGCCAGGCCGACAGCGGTGTTTTTGTCCGTGTTGTCGCAGGCCAAGCTAACTAGCGCCATGTGGTCGCAGTAGCAGTGTGCGATCGTGTTGCTGTCGCAGAAATGGAGAGATCCAGCCAGACCGACTAGAGTCGCCATGATGGAACCACTTCGGACCAGAGTGAAGAGAACGAGCTGGAAGAGAGATGGATGGATGGATAGACAGACAGACAGACAGACAGACAGACAGACAGACAGACAGACAGACAGACAGACAGACAGATCTATTTTGAAAATAAAAAAAATCATAATTTTTTCAAATTTTTTAAAAAATGGATATTTGCGTTGCACTGATCTGTAAAACTTATTTTACTGAAGAGAAACAAACACAATAAAGAATGATTATGGGAAGTTTAGTTTTTGGTTCTAAATATTGAAAAAAACTAACGTTGAGATGGTCAAAATGTCTGTTAAAGATGGTTGTAGAAATATACAGACGCAAACAGACAGATTTTTTAAATTGGCTCTATTCATCGTCATTATGTCACAGCAATATAAATTCATTAACTTAAATCAACTTATCTTTTTTGCTTTTATGTAACTTCATACAATTTCTTGAAACCTGTTGATAAAATACATTTAATTAAAGGTGCTACGAGGAACTTCTAAATATTTCTGAAAGAGTCAAATGTTTCCTCTGATCATGAAGAGTAACAGCAAACGAGACCATCAGTGCAAAGAATGCTATTTTTATATATTTTTTCTTAATGCCTTTGTCATGGGTATATGCTCACCCTGGAACAACAGCTGGTGTGGTAAAAACACTACCGCTTTTGTCCAAAGGGGGTGTTAGAATTAACACACAGAAAGTTCCTCAGAGCACCTTTTAGAGTCAATGGTTGCGTTCCGAATCGCATACTCTTTCTTTTTTCTATTCTACATACTACATCCGACGATAAAAATAATCTAGTTAGGATGCAGTAGGCATACTATTGGGACATACTTTTACTCTCTTATTTCATCATAACATTGTGCCTTGATCTTGCCTCTTGCTTTTATATCCGTCTCATCCCCGTTTGTTTTCATATGGAGGCTTCGTAGATGTTACGTCACTTCACGTGCGCACTGGATTGTGGGTCAGAATCGCCCAAATAGGATGAACTTTTCAACACTAACAATCTTGGCCGCATGAAGTAGGACATCCGGGTACTTCTAACCATCCTAAATCTGGCCACAAGAATCGGGACATCCTAAATCTTTTTTCTACCAAACTATATAGTAGAAAGTATGCGATTCGGAACGCAACGCAAGTTTTAGTTTTTTGAGTGTATCTATACTCACCAGCTTCACAAACTACACTGACAACATTTCTACTAAATTCCAATACATGTTTTGTCAATAAGAGCATTTCCAAGATCCAGACTGGTCTCTTAATTTTTTACAGAGTTGTGTATATATATATATATATATATAGGGGAGAACGGGGGAATCTGAGGCATCGGGTAATGTGAGCCACCCCCTGTATCTAGGCAACGGAAAACATTTTTGGTCATGTGAGATATATGTTTTCAAGCCCCTCTCATTTCCCCATGGCCCTAAAAGAGAGGACCTCATGATGCTTGAAAGGTACGTGTAAAAATGCCTATTTATGAAGGAAAAATGACTATGGACAAAGGTGTAAAAATCCAGGATTTAGGCCTCAGTATTTTATTTGAGTAAATTGACAAGGCAGGTTGACAGGACAGAAAAGCAGGAAGAAGTGAAGTCCTTCTCTATATCAGAGTATTATATTGTCTAACATGTCTACTGATTGGTCGAATGTTGTTGTCAGGCAGATTTCAGGGTCCTCCTCTTGTCCATCCTGGACGTCCTCTGATAACAGTGTTTACAACTTGCTTGACCAGCAAGGCTTTTGTCTTAGCAGGCCTCAGGAATGTTGCTTATCAAATGGGAGAATCAGGTTAAGTTTTATAGCTGTTTCACCTCTTCGTTTCCACAATGTTGAGTGAGAACATTTATTAAAGTCAAATGTGAAGAATATATCAATTGATTATACAAGAGTAAATGCATATTAAGGGGGGGGGCATAATATCATACAAATTAGTGTTTATTTTTCCTAACATGCTGTGGTAAGAATGTTTTTTCACCAAAATAGGTATTTTGCAAGTAAAAGTAAATTTTCTTGCTGTCAATTTAATCAGCTGTTGTGCCAAAGCAAATGTATTCACGTAGAAAAACTTCTATCATACGTGTTGATGAACTACCAACATATAAAAACCATGTGATGATATTAGCTAAAGATGAGCCTGAAATGAGAGGTAGTTTTTTCTCAAATTGTGGTGCTGGGGGAAAGTGAGCCAAATGCAGTGGGGGAAAGTGAGCCACTGTCTCACTTTCCCCCACCATGAGGCACAAGTTAAGTTTAGTCTTAAACATATTTTAATGTACTATTACATAACATATGTTTTATTTTAATGTCATACACATTGTAGAAAAGCCATCATGCCAAGGAAATACACCAGGAAGACGACCTGGGGCAAACACATGGAAAGAGCACCTTCTCATCTTTCCCTGTAACCTTCAGGGCTGGAATGTAGAGTAGGCCTAGTTGTAGAGTATGACAGGCTGATGTTATAATCCAGTTGTGTCGTCTCCTGTGTTCTGAGTCCCAGGCTGTTCTCGCTGGTTCTGATTTTCCTATGCTTTGACCCCCAGACACAAGCTGGCTCCAAGGGTCCTGTGTTCTGACCCCCAGACTGTGTTCTATCTGTCATTTGAATCTTATTAAAACCTTTTGAATTATAATATGTTGTATTTGATTTTGTTTTGAGTTACTTTCAAGTGTTTAGAAAATTTGCTTTGCTTAATTGACCAAACCCCATCATTCTTTTACTAGTCCGACATTAGTTCTGGAATGTGTGGCTAGCTTTCAGGATTCTAACTGTTACAATATGTGTTGTTATGGTAGTTTCACAGTGGAAAATGTAAGTGGATCAGTTTACCCCCTTGATTTGTCTGGTCTGTCTCAGTTTACCCCACAGCTGGGGTAAAGTGAGCCACATGACAACTTTTTTTAAAACAATCATATTTTCACTGCCCTTCGTCTTGAAAAAATTCTGCTAATGCCCATTTCTAGGAAACATCCTGAATGAATGGGAAATGTGTAAATTTGAGTGATAAATCATTTTAGCTCGCTTAGAGGGGAGCAGATGTAAAAAGTGGCTCAGATCACCCCGTTCTCCGCTATGTAATTATTTTATGATAATTTTTTTTCAGATTTTCATGAATTTTCTCAAATTTTTCGCCAATTCAAAAAAAAGTATAAAACTGTACTGATCTGTAAAACCTATTTTTTCGAAGACAAACACTATTAAAAAAAAATATATAACATGGTGTACTCACACACACACACACACACACACACACACACACACACACACACAATAAAATCCAATGAATTAAAGCAAAGTCAGTGTAGCTACTCACCCGCTTCACGAACATGGCTGAGCTCATTATTTCCGTGTATCGTAGCGGTTTGCAGATCGCCACATAGCGATCGAAGGCCATCGCCAGTAGCAACGTGGATTCCAACGACGACAGAAAGTGCACGAAAAACATCTGAGTCAAACATCCGGCCAATGAAATCTGATCCCAATCGAGAAGGACGTTGAGGACCATATTTGGAACAATGGCCGTGGTTACAAGTATGTCCACAATGCTTAAAGTACGGATAAGCATGTACATGGGGCTGTGTAGGCTCTTAACACTGTGGATAACGTACACTAAGAGACAGTTTCCTAACAGAACAGACAGGTAGGAGAGGGAGAATGGGAGCAGGAGAAGTCTGCGGTGTTTGTGCAGCTCGGGAAAACCTCGGAACACAAAGGTGGAATGGGAAAAGTTCCAACAGCGAGAAGCGTCGGACATGGAGACGGTTTCAGCTGAAACGACAGAACAGACAAAAAGCAATGTGTGCCTTGTTTTTGAAAATTAACATTGCCAAAATATTGAACAATGTGAAAAAAAAAAAGATATATATATAAGTACCGTATAATTTGAAGTTATTTTTTTTTACTTGGTTAAATAAAGGCTATTAATATGATTTGATATTGAATAAAATATGCTCAAAATGTTAAACTAACAGACAGCTTGAAAAAAATCTAATATTGGCGGGAACATCTTGAGCATATTCCATTCAATATCAAATCATATTAGTATCCTTTTTTTAACTAGGTAAAAAAAATATATCACTGTATTCAGTTTGTGTTAATTCTAGCCAATAGTACTAATACTATGCCAGCTGTTGTTCCTGGGTGAGCGTATACCCATGACAAAGGCATTAAGAAACACTACATAAAAATAGCATTCTTTGCACTGATGGTCTCGTTTGCTGTTACATGTAATTTATGATCATCAGAGGAAAAATAAGACTGTTTCAGAAATATTTAAAAGTTTGTCGTTGCACCTTTAACAAACTCTTTTCCAAGAATTACCTGACCAAGAAAGCAGCACTTTGACATAATATAATAAACAAGTAAAGCAAAATGTTAATGTTTATTTACAAGATATTAAATTAGTATATTTATATAATAGAACATTGTATCTCATCCCTTACCTCTGCTGCAGTCCAGCCATTCAGACAGTTGAGGTTTCATGTTGATTGTTTTGGTCGCAACAAATTCTGAGGAAAAAAAAGGGGGAAATACGTTTTTGTGATTTTTTTAATATACAGATAAATCCTGTTTATAAATCTATATATTATGAGTTAATAGATATACTGTAGTGTGTTCTAAATAAATTGGTTCAGGAAGAAAAGCTCACCAAAGATATGAAAAGGGAAAAGTCACTAAAATGAGTTTAAGAAAATATTGAGTTAACATAAAACTATGTTGGTCCTATGCATTCAACTTAATAATTGAAGGGGGCGCTCCGGTGGCGTAGTGGATGGGCGCGTACCATGTTGGCTTCGGCCTTTGTTGCAGTGGTCGCAGGTTCGGGTCCGACCCGTGGACCTTTACTGCATGTTATCCCTCTCTCTCTCTGTCTCCCCATTTCAACTGTATCGGATAAAGCTTGAAAACGCCCAAAAATCTTAAAAAAAAAAAATTAATTGAATAAAAAGTAATTAATAAAAAAAGTTAAAAAAAGTAAAATTATGAGCAAATTAATTCAATATGTTGACAACATTTACTAATGAAGTAAAATTAACAAAAAAAAAATAACGAGAGTTTGGAGTCATGCCAGAAAAATTTAACTTTTTTGACTTAGCAGATTTGATTCAATATCTAACAACATGTAATACAAAATAATGATGGGACAATAAAGACAAACAAGATAAGCAACAGCAATATTACACAAACATGTTTGATGCCTAAAAGACTTCGGAGTCAGAAAGTGAAAAAATAGACAATGTAACTTATATATAGTATACAAATTATTAGGTTAGTAAAGTAAGTATGTATATTTTTGCTGATCTCTACAAATCTGTTTGTCCTATGCATTCAACATAACACTTGAATAAAAAAATATATATAAAAAAAATTATAAAAGATTTAAAATGATGGGCAAATTAATTCAATATTTCAACAACATTTACTAATGGAGTTAAATGAACGGAAATTGAAGTTCACAATATTTGTTGAAATTAAACACAGCAATATTACAAAAGCGAGTCAGAAAGTGGAGAAAAGACAATGTAACTTATATATAACATAGTGAAAAAACAAAAAGGTTTGCTTATATAGTAAAACAAATTATTACGTAAGTTAAGTAACGAATGTATCATTTTGCTTATCTTTAAAAAACGATTTTTCTCACATGCATTCAACTTAATAAAGAATAAATAAAAATTTAAAATATTTTGAATGATAAGTGAATTAATTCAATATTCAACAACACGTACCAATGAAGTTAAATTAACATGAGAAAATGAACTAGACAGTTTGGTCTCGTGCCAGAAAAAATTCACTTTTTAAACTTTGCAGAGTACTTCGATTGTGAACAATATGTAATAAAAACATAATGATCAGAAAATAAAGACAAAAAAAAAACACTTATTAAGTCTTCGATTCAGAAATTGAAAAAAATAGACAATGTGACTTAAATAGTAAACAAATTATTAGGTAAGTTAAGTAATTATGTTATTTTGCTATAGAATTTGTAACATAATCTGATCTCTATAAAACCATGTTGGTCACAAGCATTCAACTTAATAATTGAGTCAAAAATAATTATTAAAAAACAGATAAAAACCCCAAAATATTAAAAATTATGAGGAAATTAATCCAATATTCAACAACATGCAGTATGTATAGTCATGCCAGAAAAAAAATACTTTTTTAAACTTTGCAGAATATTTCAAGTTTGAATTTAAATTAAAGGAAATTGAAGTTCAAAATATTTGTTGAAATTAAACACAGCAATATTACACAAGCTTTTATGAAAGTGAATAAAAGACAATGTTATTTATATATATATATATATATATATATATATATATATATATATATATATATATATATATATATATAACATAGTGAAAAAACTCAAATGTTTGGTTATGTAGAAAAACAAATTATTAAGTAATTAAAGCGGCTACGAGTAACATTTAAATATCTTTTAAACAGCCTCATGTTTCCTCTGATAATCATAAATTACCTTTAACAGCAAACGAGACCATCAGTGCAAAGAAAGACGTTTTTATATAGTTTTTATTACTGCTTTTGGTCTGGTCGCACACCCAGTCCGATTTTCGGTTTGCTCGTGCAAGCTCTATGGTCACATATCCGTATTGGTCGCAGATTTCAGTGTGGCGCAGCAACGTGAATTGAGAAGCCTATCCCTCCAGGTGAGGGAAGGGGAGCGGGAGCCTTGTTTGATACAGTTATTTGTCGTCATAATGACTGATAACGGGGCTGAACCATCAAAGAAAAAAAAGAAAATGCAATGAAGAAAAGCTAAAAGGGAAAGTGATATAGGCTATGGGGGACGAGGGCGTTGCCAAGCAACGTGTATACAATTTCACGAGAGCGAAACTAGACTGCAGTGTTTACTCCTAAATGAATGAGCGGTTGGTACTAACACAACGTTTGCTTTGCTTCACCATCATCAGATAACCATTATCTGAAATAGTCATTATTTACATCAACAACACAAACACATTACCTCATCGTGATCCATACTAACTGCCGTCTCTCGTTCATTCGCTTTCTGTGAGGAGTCGGACACACGTAATCTTTCAGCTCCGTGAGAGAGAGTAGTTAGGTGACACTGCTGCATCAACTCATTGCAATCAGGTGCGTGTGGCAGTGACTGGCATTAGTTCATGCAGTGTCAAAACCACTCTCACGGAGCCGAAAAGAGTCCTCACACTTTCAACACACGGACATGCACTGTATTGCTCCCTTCTCAGTTCACACTCACGCGCCTGGCACGCGCTAGTAAACAGCTTTGCGACAGCGGGCGTCGTAAAAATACTACCGCTTTTGTCCAAAGGGGACGCCAACGTGCCATGTTACTCGTAGTGGCTTTAATGTATCATTTTGCTGATCTTTAAAAAACGATTTTTCTCACATGCATTCAACTTAATAAAAAAAAAACATAAAAATTTAAAATATTTTAAATTATGAGCGAATTAATTCAATATTTAACAACATTTACTGATGAAGTTAAATTAACATGAGAAAATGAACGAGACAGTTTGGTGTCATGCCAGAAAATTCACTTAAACATTTTTACAAATCTAATTTAAAACCTATCATTTAAAACAGACACAAATAGTGTTAAAGGTAAAGTGCGTCTTACCTGCTGAGGTTAGGTCAGGAAACACCGGTTCCTCTCTCACTATAATTTATACCTGAAGTCCAAATGTCCCACGGTAATCCCAGACCCCGAACGCCCCCAGAGCATTGTGAACATTGATTAGTGGAAAACAGTTTTAACCAATTTAATCTTCCAATTAAACCAGACGAATCCTCAAGAGATCAATTTGTTTGTTGACTTTGTTTTCACTTAATTTATTTTCTGGGATTCTTAGCGACATGATAAGCTGTGTAGGGCTGCTGGTCTAGACAATATGGAAATAAAAACCACGTAACTTCTTGGGGGCGCTCGTGGTTTAGTGGTTAGAGTATTTTCCAAATCTGGTAATACATTGTTCAAGGGGGATTTATTTAATGTTTTTCCCATAAGAATGTTAAAAATGAGACTGTTTTATTACAAATGTGGTTGTTGCCCTTTGTCGATTGATAGTGCCAAGAATGATTATGGAAAGTTAAATTGATTTAAGTGCTTTAGAGGTTGAGATTAAAGATGGTTGTATAGGAGAAATATACACACGCAAACAGACAAGGTTTAGTCAAATAAACACCTAAATGTACATGTTGGACCTTTGATTTATACTAATATGAAAGAAGACATGTTATGGAAGATAAATAGACACAAATCTCAAAATTGACCAGTGCTTTTTCTGAGTTCCTGTACCAGTTTGAAAACACTGCGATACTGAGAAATACAGAGACAGTTTTGTGGAGCTGATAATAGGCTTAATCAACTTTGTGTCAACTCGTTTGGCGATGGCTTGAATGTAACCGACATTCATTTATATGAAAAAGTTACGCACTATAGCTTTACATGTTACATGAGAAAAACAATTCCACTTTCGGCATTTTACCTCATAGAACTCATCAGAGAAGCCAAACAATCATTAATTCTTCATGTTGCGATATTGAAACAGTACATGAGCGGAACATCATTCCTTTGAGGTTTAAATCTAATTAGACACACACACACACACACACACACACACACACACACACACACACACACACACACACACACACACACACACACACACCACACTGATTTCCCTTTAGGAAATCTTGCTTATAGTTTGTTGTCTTTGCCATTTGAAGCTAATTGGTCCGCAGGTCAAAACAGCAACAGATTATTTGCCTTTGTGACGGCTTCGGGATTAATTATCTGCTCTCTCTGCTTTTACCTTTAGCTCAGTCGGTAAGGTGTCCCCCTCCCAGGCCGAGCCCAGCAGCAGACCCGGTTTCGATTCCCGCCGCATAAAAATGCCCAAAAAAATATCTTAAAAAAAATATATATATTTTTTAAATTACCAACGTTGACCCTGTTATGATGATTATTAAACCAACCCTGCGTTCCAGTCCCCATACTTCCCTACTATTTAGTACGCCAGAAAAAGATTTAGGATGTCCCAATACATGCAGGTCAATTGTAGTATGCTGAAAATACATAAATGCCCCACTAACTCCAATAGCATTTTGGAGTATTCGTCTTTATTCTTGACATTTCTTGACATAATGAAAAAAAAATCTTCCTTATCTGATTTTTCTTCTCTCCTGTCTGTGGCCCTAAAACTCTTCTGTACTTTAGTATGTAGTGTAGTGAAAAGAAAGAGTATGTGATTTGGAACGCAGGGTGAGTGTAGCCATATTTCCATAACACATAAGCCAAATAGAAACCAGCTGTAATGCTTTATCTGTCCAAAAAGGGGCGTCAAAACCATTCACTGCTTTCTGACTGTTCTGCTGTGGCTGTGAATATAGGCTGTTACATTCCCCATACTTCTCTAGTATACAGTACTATTGAATCAAAAAACACACACACACACACGCACACACAAACACACACACATACACACACACATACACACACAAACACACACACATACACACACACACACACACACACACACACACACACACACACACACACACACACACACCCACATTCATTCACCAAACTGATTTCCCCAAGTATAGGAAGAAAGTTATTGTCCTCTTGCGGAAATGGCCGTGATCCAATTTATTTTTTTCTCGTACTAAGATTCTTAATCTTTAGTCTTGTGTTGAATAGAAACTATTCCAGTGTTCCAAATCACACACTTTCTTTTGACTATACTATACTATATACTATACTATACTATATACTATACTATACTATACTATATACTATACTATACTATACTATATACTATACTATACTATACTATATACTATACTATACTATATACTATACTATACTATACTATATACTATACTATACTATATACTATACTATACTATACTATATACTATACTATACTATATACTATACTATACTATACTATATACTATACTATACTATATACTATACTATACTATACTATATACTATATACTATACTATACTATATACTATACTATACTATACTATATACTATATACTATACTATACTATACTATATTATATACTATATACTATACTATATGCTATACTATATACTATATACTATACTATACTATACTATATTATATACTATACTATACTATACTATATACTATACTATATACTATACTATATACTATACTATATACTATATACTATACTATACTATACTATACTATATTATATACTATACTATACTATACTATATACTATACTATACTATATACTATACTATACTATACTATATTATATACTATACTATACTATACTATATACTATACTATACTATATACTATATACTATACTATACTATACTATACTATATACTATACTATATACTATACTATATACTATACTATATACTATATACTATACTATACTATACTATATACTATACTATACTATACTATATACTATACTATACTATATACTATACTATACTATACTATATTATATACTACACTATACTATACTATATACTATACTATACTATGTACTATACTATACTATATACTATACTATACTATATACTATACTATACTATATACTATACTATATACTATACTATAATATACTATATACTATACTATACTATACTATATACTATACTATACTATATACTATATACTATACTATACTATATACTATACTATATACTATACTATACTATATACTATACTATACTATACTATACTATACTATACTATACTATATACTATACTATACTATACTATATACTATACTATACTATATACTATACTATACTATATACTATACTATACTATATACTATACTATACTATACTATACTATACTATATACTATACTATATACTATACTATACTATACTATACTATACTATACTATACTATATACTATACTATACTATACTATATACTATACTATATACTATACTATACTATACTATACTATACTATACTATACTATACTATATACTATACTATACTATACTATATACTATACTATACTATACTATACTATATACTATACTATACTATACTATATACTATACTATACTATACTATATACTATACTATACTATATACTATACTATACTATACTATATACTATACTATACTATACTATATACTATACTATACTATATACTATACTATATACTATACTATATACTATACTATACTATACTATACTATATACTATACTATATTATACTATATACTATACTATACTATACTATATACTATACTATACTATACTATATACTATACTATACTATATACTATACTATACTATATACTATACTATACTATATACTATACGCACATCCAATCCTCCAAAAAGCCTTCTGGTTTGAACACTAAAATTGTCTATTTTTGTTTTTAAAAGATTATTTTTTGCCATTTTCAAGCATTATTTGATAGTACAGAGTTGAAATGGGGAGAAAGAGAGAGAGAGAGAGAGAGGGGGATAACCTGCAGTAAAGGTCCACGGGTCGGATTTGAAACCACGACCACTGCAACGAAGGCCGGAGCCAATATGGTACACGCTCTATCCACTACACCACCAGAGCGCCCAGAAAATCATCTATTTTTAGGCATTTGACATAATAACTGTGTTCCAATATCCATACATCAGTGATATTTAGTATGCCAGAAAAAGATTTAGGATACCCAAAATACCCAAATATCCATTTATATCCCTTTACGGTGCACAAACCAGCATGCATAGAGTAGTACAAAGAAAAGAGGTGTTTAAGAACAAGGGCATGTATTGGGACATCTCAAATCTTTTTCTAGTATACTACATTGCAGAGAAGTATGGGGAACGTAACAGCAGTCTATATTCACTGTCACAGCTGAATAGTCAGAAAGCAGTGAATGGCTTTGGTGCCCCTTTGTGGACAGATAAAGCATTTCAGCTGGTTTCTATTTAGGCTTCATGCAGTGCATATGGCTGCGTTAACATTTACAGTGCCCACCATCTCTACCATTGTGCAAGACACTTTGGTTGCGTTCCGAATCGCATACTTTCTACTAAATAGTATGTAGAAAAAAAGATTTAGGATGTCCCGATTCTTGTGGCCAGATTTAGGATGGTTAGAAGTACCCGGATGTCCTACTTCATCCAGCCAAGATTGTTAGTGTTGAAAACTGCATCCTATTTGGGCGATTCTGACCCACAATCCAATGCGCACGTGAAGTGACGTCACATCGACGAAGCCTCCGTATGAAAACAAATGGGGATGCGACGGATATAAAAGCAAGAGGCAAGATCAAGGCGCAATGTTACGATGAAATAAGAGAGTAAAAGTACGTCCCAATAGTATGCCTACTGCATCCTAACTAGATTCTTTTTATCATCGGATGTAGTATGTAGAATAGAAAAAAGAAAGAGTATGCGATTCGGAACGCAACCATAATGCCAATCAAAAACACCTAGAGAACAAGCTCCAGTATGGCAAGGCTTGTGGCCTGGATTCAATCCCCTCAACATTGTACTATCGGTGGGATTCGAACCAGTCACCACATGGTTGAATCGCTCCCTGGCCCTGTAAGGACCCAATAAGCCACCGCAGACCCTTCACGATAGAAACCTTTCTTCAGACTAAAATTCTTTCCCCGGTAGGTTTTATTTCTTCTTTGACAATTGTTTTTTGGTGACTTTTTTGCATTTTTTGTCTTACAAAAAAAAGTCTAACGGCCTCCACACACATCCTACCTCTACTGCGCGTCTACTGCACGTCTGCGTCTGACTTTTTTTTCACCGACCGTGTAATCAACCTAGAGCGGCCACACATCCAACCTCAGACGCACTGCAGACGCACGTCAGAGGCGAGTCTGCAGCGACACTCCCCTTTACCTCAGGAGGAGGGGCCTGTTTCTGTCTGAGAGCCGCGCGTCTCTCTCTGGTCTCTCTGCTTTAACTGATAGAGAAATACTCTGCTGAGAGTCATATTGACTTCATACCGACAGCTTTCACTGTAGTTTCACCATTTCCTGGTGTGTCCCTTTCAAAATAAAACCTCAAATAAGCGAAAATGTGGATAAAAAAAATTAAAAAATGGCAATAGGGCGCACAGATTACTGTCCAGACTCAATATTAGACTCAATATAAATCATATGCATCATGAGTGACATGAAAGAACTTCATTTTTAATGGGAATTATCTATGAAAACTCTATGTAGAACGATAGGGCTTTTAGAAGCAGCGCTGCTACATGTGTGGCCGAGAAAAGTTCGAGAGGCAGCAGTAAGGTAAGGCGACGCGCTCCAGAGGTAGACGCAGGATGTGTGTGGAGGCCGTAAGTCTAAGTCTAGTCTAGTCAAAGTCTAATATGTCAGACTTGAAGCTTGAGTGTGTCAATGGGATCGCGGGGAGAGTCCTCCTGAGTGAAGGGCACGAGCTCAGTCTGATAGTAGATTCCCTGCAGACCCTCGGGTTGTGAGTTCAAGTCCGAGGTTGTGTGTATTTTTTTTCCTTTTCAAAACCGCATAGTTTACACCGTCATTTGTTTCCATTTTGCAACTTTTTAGCGTTTTTGCGACCTGGTAAAAAAACATGTTATCCTCCTATATCAGTGGTTTAAACCTCATGATATATGATGGGGAAAATAATCAAAGCAATATGTTTTGAAAAATCTGTTCTGTGAATTTGAAATAAAAACAAAAGAAAGTCCTCCTTTAACGGCTTCCCTCCAGACACACCGCTCCGCTCTGTTTCCTTGAAAGTTCCAGTCGGAAATGGAAATTCGACACGACTGAAATTCACAACCGTAAAGGAACGCTATGCAAGTTTTGATTGAGGATTTTTGGTTTGGTTTGAACAGAGGTTTTATGTTTTGCCTTCCTGCAGCGAGGTTTGAACCCTCAAAGCCACGTCACCAGTCAGAGTCCTTACCACTGGACCATCTTCAGTACTGAGGAATTAGGCCTATCCATACTGTGTGTGTTTGTGTGTGTGTGTCTGTCTGTCTATGTGTGTGTGTGTGTGTATGTGTGTGTGTCTGTCTGTCTGTCTATGTGTGTCTATGTGTGTCTATGTGTGTGTGTGTGTGTGTTCCTGTGTGTGTCTATGTGTGTGTGTGTGTGTGTGTGTGTGTGTGTGTGTGTGTGTGTGTGTTGTGTGTCATGCTCACTCATGGTTCATTGGCTTAATTGGAAACTGGTAAAGATGCAAAGTCTCTGGTTCAAACCCTGTCCAGGCACAAGTGATACTAATGATTTAGTGGATTATAATCTTCAAGTAAGTGCAATGCTCCGTCCATTTGAATAGCTCAGTTGTCAAAACCGCTGCTCTGGTGACTTGAAGGTTGGAAGTTCAAACCCTCATCTGGACAATGAGAATTTTTCGAGTCAAGTACCCAAATCAAAAAAGAAAACTAAAGAGCCTGGTAATGTTTGTGTGAATTGTCTGCGGTGTTGTATTTGGTCCATTCAGGGCCGGGGAGAGATTCAACTTCTTGGTGACAGGTTCGAAACCCACTGGGCTGGAGCTCTGTAAATGTCTGTTACTTGGAAATGTTTAAGTTCAACGCCCCAAAGAATTTTCAATTGCATTTTGCAGTTTGCAAACCAGCATGCATCAGTATGGTAGAACAGAAGAAAAAAAAGTGTGTGATTTGGAACGCAGGGAATATATTGGGACATCCTAAAACTTTTTCTAGTGTACTTAATAGCAAGGATGGGGAATGGAACAGCAGCCTATACTCACACGCTGCGCTCCAAGTCACATAATTTTTCTTTTTACTACACTACATACTAAAGTACAGAATAGTTTTAGGGCCACAGGAGTGAAAAACAAAATCAGATGAGGAAGATTTTTTCTCATTATGTCGAGAAATGTCAAGAATTAAGACGAATACTCCAAAATGCTATTGGAGTTAGTGGGGCATTTATGTATTTTCAGCATACTACAATTGGCGTGCATGTATTGGGACATCCTAAATCTTTTTCTGGCATACTAAACAGCAGGGAATTATGGGGATTGGAACGCAGGGTCAGTCACAGCTGAACAGTCTGAAGACAGTGAATAGTTTTTGGCGCCCCTTTGTGGACAGATAAAGCATTACAGACAACAATTAAAAATGGCTTGATCTCTGTTCTAGGTAATCATACCCTGCGTTCCAATCCCCATACTTCCCTACTATTGAGTATCTCAGAAAAATAGTAAGGATGTCCCAAAACATGCAGGTCAATTGCAGTATGCCAAAAATACCTAGAGACCCCACTTATTCCAATTGCATTTTGCAGTATTCGTCTTTATTCTTGACATTTCTCTAAATAATGAAAAAAAAATCTTCCTTATCTGATTTTTTCTTCTCTCCTGTCTGTGCCCCTAAAACTCTTCTGTACTTTAGTATGTAGTGTAGTAAAAAGACTAAAACTCTTCTGTACTTTAGTATGTAGTGTAGTAAAAAGACTAAAACTCTTCTGTACTTTAGTATGTAGTGTAGTAAAAAGAAAGAGTATGTGATTTGGAACACAGGGATGATAACAGGGGCCACTTCAGTCATTTTTGGGTCTAAGGACAATATACCTTGTTCCCCTCCTTGTTCAATCCCTATTTATCAAACTAAGGATCTCTGTGTTACAAATGTTCTTCAAATGTAAAATTAAAATATCTTTATTGATATATACGTTTCAAAAACAATGTTGCTAAAGCATCAAAACACAATTTGTCCAGTGAACAGTAGACAATTAATGTTATTTCATTATGCACTTCAACAAAAAAAGTGGAAATATGGAGAATTTGGCTCCCAGGTGCCATACATATTTGGTCTCTGTCATTAATACACAATTGGAGTGTATTGTTCAGGGTAAACTTTAAGGTAAATGTCCCCTGAGATCTCCTAACAGATTTTAGTTTTTTTAGAAGATAGATAGATAGATAGATAGATAGATAGATAGATAGATAGATAGATAGATAGATAGATAGATAGATAGATAGATAGATAGATAGATAGATAGATAGATAGATAGATAGATAGATAGATGGATAGATAAACACAACACAAGGGCGGACCCCAGGGACGACTGTGGACACTCGGACACTCTGGGGGCTAAAACCAGCTTCAACAACAAGCCAATTATCATTCTGTATCACCGGGCATCATGGGAAAACGCCATGCTGTCGTCGTGGCTACTGATGTAAACACTTCACCTCCAGGAGGAGTTCATGTTTTGGTCAAGAAAATCAATTTATTGTTGTTTAGATGAGACACAGCGGGGTGGGGGGTGGGGGGGGGGGGGTCATGGTGTAGTGGTTAACCCCCCCTGTATGACTGGTTGCTTTTATATGTATTTATTTTTCTGAATGGGGCAATCATTTGGGGCGACAGTGGCTCAGTTGGTAGAGCGGGTTGTCCGATGATCAAAGGGTTGGAGGTTCAATCCCCGCCCTGCCACCTGTGTCATAGTTGTTGTGTCCTTGGGCAGGACACTTCACCCACCTTGCCTCGTGTGAATGTTGATAGTTAGCTGCTGCTATCGGTGTATGAATGTGTGTGTGAATGGTAACGTGGGAAAGGAAAACAGGTCTCCCTTACAAAAGAGTCTTTGGTCTCAATGGGATATACCTGTATAAGTAAAGGTTAAAAAAAATAAATAAATCATGGTGTAGTGATTAGACCCCCCCCCCCCCTGTATGACTAGTTGCTTTTTTATGTATTTATTTTTATGTATTTCAGGTGTGTGACTTTGTTAAAAAACATTTTCTCTGGGGCACTCATGGTGCAGTGGTTAGAATCCTCCGACCCATTTCATCTCTACCACCTCATGTTGCACGTAAGATTTTTACATTTTATGTCATTTAAAAACAAAATGCATACTGGAAGGAAACCAGGAAATGCCCGTGACAGTCACCTATGTATTAGATTCTAAAATGACATAACCTGTAAAAATATAGGCCGCAATTTACACCAGAAATGTATTTTATGCAGAAAAGGACCAAATTGGTGGATAAAAGTGTTGGGGAAGTTATGTGATGAAACAAAACTTAAACCCTCTGTATTGCAGATGGTACGTCTCTGTGTTAACGACATAGCCAGAAACATGTTTGAGTTAAAGTTCTTTATTTACACAATTCATAAGAGCGCACAGTTGTACATTTGAATACTTAAAGGTGGAGTCAGTGATTCTGCAGAATGATTGTTGTCAACATTTGTTTTGTCAAAATCAGTGAATATCTCTAACTTTAAGGTTACATTAAAAAAGCAGGGAAATGTCTTACAGGCGGACAGAGTGATGCACAGACAATAATCTGACTCTTATAATAAAACCAAAATAACTCATAATTGATCACAGGAAACAGCAGAATGTCCATTCACCACTACACATCAAGGAGTAGAATGTAGAGAGGGTGTACAGCTTCAAACTGTGGGCCCTGCTGCTGTAAACAACAACAGTGACACAGTAACTTTTCAGGAAGCTTTCTGACTTCAAACAGGGATCACATTTTCAGCATCAAAACACGCACCACCAGCTTTCTCAAAACATATTGCACCTTTAAAGTTCCACTGTGTAGTTTCAGGGGAGGGTGATCTGTTTACATTCACAGAGCCTGCAGTTAGTTTACTAAATATATTTTCTCTACATGTAATTCTTGACATTAAATAATTCTATCATCATGCATCAAAACTAAATTATTTTGAGAAACCTGGAACTAAACATAAGACTAGAATATGTTTGTAAACCAAACTGTGGGCCCTGCTGCTGTAAACAACAACAGTGACACAGTCACTTTTCAGGAAGCTTTTCTAACTTCAAACAGTGTTCCAGGGATCAAATATTCCTATGAGGATACTGTGTCTAGTCAGTTATGAGAATATATCTTAGAAAAAGGTTCACTTCTCTGACACATACAATGTTACACACTGCACCTTTAATGTGAAATAACAAATGTACAATAGTATCAATGAGCTCTTTATGCAGTTTTGATTTGATTGCACTTGTATTTCGTTTGTACGATGGCAATACATACAGTAATCTAATCTACGTAGATAACTGTCAAGAGTTATTTATTCCATTTGAAATTAAACTGATACATGTGGAACGGATTTTGGAGAGATTCAGGCCGTACATTAGAGGGTTAAAGATGGGCGGACATGTCAGAAAGTACAATGAAAAAAATATACGCGACATTTTCGTTGCATTGTTCGTCTCAGACCTGTTCTGTATTAACTCAACTATGCTCAAAAGAGTAAAATGCAAGATGGAAGCAATGTGGGGTGTGCACGTACTGACAAACTTTTGTCTGGTCTGTTTAGAACCGTTAAAACAAACTTTCAAAATCTTAAAGTATGTGAAAAATATTACAGTTAAAGGAACAACGAGTGCGCAAAACAATAGAAAGAGTGAATATATATAAATTGATTTGGTTTCATAGCAAGCAAGCTTTACAATAGAGTGGCTGTCACAGTACACTTTGTTAATTATAACCCCACAAAGCTGCAAAGAAGACCTCAAATACGCCATGATTAATGCTAAAAGCAAAGGATACAGCCATGTAAAAGCAATAAGCGTGGCTATTTTGTTATACGTCATATGTGAGTGATATTGTAGAGGACGACAGATAGCAAGATATCGATCATAAGACATAACAGCCAAGTTTATATATTCTACACCTCCATATGTTTGCACACAATATATTTGCACAAAGCATAAGGGCGCAGATACAGTGTGAATATCAGAGAGAATTTGCACCAAAAGCAAAGGGAACAGTGCAGTGCTGCCATACAACTCATTAACAAACAGGCTGCAGAGGAAAAGGTACATAGGCTCATGTAAGCTTCTGTTAGTACAGATAACCGCTGTGAGCAACACATTGGCACCTACTATGAAAATGTAAAGAGAAATGGTTATTATGAAATACAAGTATTTCAGAAGTCCAGTGTCAAAGTAGGCAGACAGTGTGAAATACAAAACCTGGGTAGAATTTATCATGATGAATAATTCTACTCTGCACACAAAGCAATAGTTACTGCAAACTCTCATAGATCTGCAATTTGGTGCAAAGTGCAGCTTCAACATTAATGCAGATAAATGTTTTGAATATCACTTAATAATAACAAAATAAATAATAAAAATAGACAGACAGACAATTACAAAGCAGCGTTATAGTTGTACATGAGTCACTTTTAAACAAAATGTATCCAACCTACTCTTGACAGAATAAGACACACATGAACACACAAACAGAAGTCAGAGTAGTAGTAACACTAGACACATTAGTTATAATGAAAACAACTGTAAAATACAAATGTAAATGGCTCATTTCCTTTACAAAATGAGGACAGTCATACCAGAAATAACAGCGTCTTGGACAAGTATACTTTCATATTCACCTGTCATGCAGCTTCAGTCATACAGTGAATCCCTCCTAACTGAGCTCAAACTATGATTCCACTTCTTTTAAAGATTCCAGGAGTGAAAAACACCCACAGCAGCACAGTGCAATGACGCCGCTATCACTGTGTGTGTGTGTGTGTGTGTGTGTGTGTGTGTGTGTGTGTGTGTGTGTGTGTGTGTGTGTGTGTGTATGAGTGTACCCTCAAGAGCTAGAGCCAGATCTACACGCGCACCCCCCAATCACAATCATGAAAATAATAATGTGAATGAATCAATGAAGAAATACGGTAAATAAACGAAAATAGTGAGGGGCCCGACTAAGAATGGTTCAAGAAAACCCTAATGGACAAACAAGTTAGAGGAGGAAGCTGGAGCCAGGCCCAGAAAGGGGGCCGGGTCTGCCACGGGGCCCAAAGAAGCTACGCCTACGCCTCCGGGTTGTGGGGGGAGCTGAGCATATGCAGCAAACAGCAGTTCAGAGTGTTCGGCCTTCTTGGAGACCCTGAGCAGAGTCCTGCATGGGGCTGCGGTAGGGGACTCCATAGCTCTGCTGGGGCTCCGGTAGGGGGCTCCGGTAGGGGACTCCAGTAGGGGACTCCGGTAGGGGGCTCCAGTAGGGGACTCCAGTAGGGGGCTCCAGTAGGGGGCTCCGGTAGGGGACTCCATAGCTCTGCTGGGAGATGAGCAGCGATGGAGACACCTGGAGAGGCGTGGTCAGGAGGAACGGCCTTCCCGATCTGAACCCAGGTGGTCGTTTGTTATTAGACTTCTGTGCTGGTCATGGTTTGTCTATAACGAACACCATGTTGGAACATAAGGATGCTCATAGTGTACGTGGTACCAGAGCACCCTAGGCCGAAGGTCGATGATCGATTTCGTGATCGTGTCATCTGATCTGAGGCCGCATGGTTTTTTCTCGGGTAAAGAGAGGGGCGCAGCTGTCAACTAGTCATCATCTGGTTGTGAGTTGGGTCAAAGGGGGAGAGAGGGGAGCTCTAAGCAGCCCAAACGGCTAGTGCAGGTGAACTGGGAACGTCTGGCGGGGGGCTCCTTTTCGAGAGATCTGAAAACTCAAACCTCCAGCAGAGCTTTTCTAGCATCCCTGTGAAGATTGGGGGCATTGAACCCGATCGGTTGATGTTCAAAACTTCCATTGCTGAAGCTGTGGTCGTGAGGTGCCTCAAGGGGTGGTAACCCTCGAACGCCGTGGTGGGCCTCGGTGGTCAGGGAAGCTGTCCGACTGAAGAAGGAGTGCTTCCAGGATATGTTATCCCGGGGACATACAGAGGCAGTTGCAAGGCACCGACAGGCCCGAAGGGCTGAGGCCTCTGCCGTTTTAGAGGCAAAGCAGTGGGAGAAGTTCGGAGAAACCATGGAGATGGACTTTCGGTCGGTACCGAAGTGTTTCTGGAAGACCGTCCGGCACCTCAAGGGGGGAAAGCGGGGAACCGCGCAAGCTGTTTACAGTAAGGATGGAACACTGTTGACCTCAACTGAGGAGGTGGTCGGTCGGTGGAAGGAGTACTTTGAGGAACTCCTGAATTCGACTGACACGCCCTCTATGTTGGAGACAGAGCTGGAGGCTGATGGGGGATCATCGTCAACTTCCCTGGTGGAAGTCACTGAGGTAGTTAAACGACTCCACAGTGGCAAAGCCCCGGGGGTTGATGAGATCCGTCCAGAAATGCTGAAAGAAATGGGTGCGGCGGGGCTGTCTTGGATGACACGCCTCTTCAACATTGCGTGGAAGTCGGGTACAGTGCCGAAGGAGTGGCAGACCGGGGTGGTGGTTCCTATTTTGAAGAAGGAAGACCAGAAAGTGTGTCTATCTATTACTAGTATCACACTTCTCAGCCTCCCCGGCAAAGTCTACTCCAAGGTGCTGGAAAGGGTTCGGCCGATAGTCAAACCTAGGATTGAAGAGGAACAATGTGGATCCGTCCTGGCCGTGGAACAACAACCAGCTTTTCACTCTCACTAGGATCCTAGAGGGAGCTTGGGAGTTTGCTCATGCGGTCTACATGTGTTTTGTGGATCTGGAGAAGGCGTATGACCAGGTTCCCCTGGAGATACTGTGGGGGGTGCTGCGGGAGTATGGGGTGAGGGGTGAGGGGATCCCTTCTCAGGGCCATCCCTCTCTGTACGCTCAAAGCGAGAGCTGTGTCCGGTTTCTCGGTAGTAAGTCAGACATGTTTCGGGTGGGGGTTGGCCTCAACCAGGGCTGCGCTTTATCACCAATCCTGTTTTTGCTATTCATGGACAGAATATCAAGGCGTAGTCGTGGTGGGGAGGGGTTGCAGTTCGGTGGGCTGAGGAGCTCATCTCTGCTGTTTGCGGATGATGTGGTTGTGATGACATTACTGGTCGGTGACCTTCAGCTCTCACTGGATCGGTTCACAGCCGAGTGTGAAGTGGTTGGGATGAAGATCAGCACCTCGAAATCTGAGGCCATGGTGCTCAGCAGGAAACAGCTGGATTTTCTACTACAGAGAGGGAATGATTCCTTACCCCAAGTGAAGGAGTTCAAATACCTCGGGGGCTTGTTTGCGAGTGAGGGACCAATGAAGCGTGAGATTGGCCGGAGAATCGGAGCAGCAGGGGCGGTTTTGCACTCGCTTTACCGCACTGTTGTGATGAAAAGAGAGCTGATTCGGAAGGCAACGCTTTCAATCTACCGGTCGATCTTGGTTCCTACCCTCACCTATGGTCATGAAGGCTGGGTATTGACTGAAAAACGAGATTGCAGGTACAAGCTGTCGAAGTAGGAGGGTGGCCCTTAGAGATAGGGTGAGAAGCTCAGTCATTCGTGAGGAACTCGGGGCAGAGCTGCTATTCCTTTGCGTCGAAAGGAGCCAGTTGAGGTGGTTCGGGCATCTGGTAAGGATGCCTCCTGGGCACCTCCCTAGAGAGGTGTTTCAGGAGCGTCCATCTGGAATGAGGCCTCGGGGAAGACCCAGGACTAGGTGGAGAGATTATATCTCCACACTGGGAACGCCTTGGGATCCCCCAGTCAGAGCTGGTGAATGTGGCCCGGGAAAGAGAAGTTTGCGGTTCCCTGCGGTTGAAGATGATAATGATGATGATGAAAATAAAAATAATAACTTTTGATAATTTTTCTTGAGGAAATTTCGAATTTAAAGCTAGAGTTTGTAACTTTTTCATACAAATCGATGTCTGTTACATTCATCCATTGCCAAACATTATAAACATTATGTGAACACCTAAGATAAGTTAATAATTATTTTATTGTCCACCATAGTGGAAATTTGTCTTTGGCCTCAAATTGAACAACATACAGTCCCCTCCTTAAGTATCGGAACGGTGAGGCCAATTCCTTTATTATTGCTGGAGACTGGAAACATTTGGGTTTGACACCAAATATGAATATGAGACAATAGATCAACATTTCAGCTTTAATTTCCAGGTATTCACATCTGGATCTGATACACAACTGAGAAGATAGCATTGTTTGTAAAGGAACACAACATTTTTAGGTGAGCAAAAGTATTGGAACAGATAGACTTAAAATAAATTAAAGTGAATAAGACTTAATATTGTGTTGCAAAGCCTTCGCTTGCAACAACTGCATCAATCCTGTGACCCATTGACATCACACAACTTTTGAATCCTCCTTTTTGATGCTTTTCCAGGCTTTCACCGCAGCCTCATGCTGTTGCTGTTTGTTTACTCTCTTCAGTCTCCTCTTTAGAAGGTAAAATGCATGCTCTATAGGGTTTAAGTCTGGAGATTGACTTGACCAGTCTAAAACCTTCCATTACTTGACCCTGATTAACTCCCTTGTTGTTTTAGGATCTTCCAATCAGTTTGGTTGCATCTTTCTTTAAATTGGCAGATAAAATGTTTGTGTAAACTTCTGAGTTGATTTAGCTGTTGCCATCATGTGTTACATCATCAATGAAGATTAATGAGCCCATCCGAGAAGAAGCCATGCAAGCCCAAGCCATGACATTGCCTCGACCGTGTTTCACAGATGAGCTTGTATGCTTGGGGTCATGAGCAGATCCTTTCTTTCTCCAAACTTTAGCCTTTCCATCACTTTGGTAAAGGTTCATCTTGACATCAACGCAGTAACACATGATGGCAGCAGCAAAATGAACTTAGAAGTCTACAGCAGGGGTGTCCAAACTTTTTTCACTGAGGGCCACATACAGAAAAATCTACGAAGGGCCAGGCCCTTGTTTAGTTTCATAGTGTCTTCGTAAATTGTAATCCTTCTTCACGGCAACACTTTACTTGCACATTAAACAGATACATTCCCCCTCTTGTTAAATGCCATTGATACACCCAGTGTTTTCTGCTTTTGCGTCCAATGTCCAGCTGGGTGAAAATAGTAGCCAGCCGAGATCCCGCCCCTCCAAGG
Organism: Hyperoplus immaculatus; assembly: GCA_949357725.1. Lineage (NCBI taxonomy): Eukaryota > Metazoa > Chordata > Actinopteri > Uranoscopiformes > Ammodytidae > Hyperoplus > Hyperoplus immaculatus. Next base: position 35,164,939 of record OX442352.1, read on the forward strand.
GGGGTCCGGGGGTATGCCCCCCCGGGAGATTTTTTTAAGTTTTTAAAGTGAAATGCATGAATTTGGTGCACTTTGAGAGGGAAAATAAGAGGCTAAAGCTGAAGAATGTTGTATGAAAAAAATGGAGACACTGTGTCAGATGAATTAGAAGCTATTGGAGAAGGACACATGGATTTTCCGTTATAATATTAATTTAAAATAAAATATTATGCAGGGTCCCCTGGGATGGGCTTGGTGCTCTTTTTCTTTTATGGGACATATTTCTCTGTAATATAATGAGTGCATTTAAATTATTTAAAAATTAAAAGGGCCATATTACATTATATTTTTAAAATGTGCCTCGGGCCAATCAATCAGTTTTGACACCCCTGCACTAGTGGGTTAACTAAGAAATGAATTATTTTTTTTTTTTTTCAAAGGGCCATATTACATCATCTTTTTAAAATCGGCCGCGGGCCGCAGTTGACCCGCGGGCCGTAGTTTGGACACCCCTGGTCTACAGAAACATTCTGTCTGCCAATTTAAAGAAAGATGCAACCAACCAAACTGATTGGAAGATCCTTCATCATGCAGCAAGGTAATGACCCTAAAAAACTGCAAAAACAACAAAGGAGTTCATCAGGGGCAAGAAATGGAAAGTTGTAGACTGGCCAAGTCAATCTCCAGACTTAAACCCTATAGAGCATGCATTTTACCTGCTAAAGAGGAGACCGAAGGGTGTAACCTCCCAAAACAAACAGCAACAGAATTGAGGCTGCGGTAAAGGCCTGGTAAAGGCCTGGAAAAGCGTCACAAAAGAAGAATGCAAAAGTTTTGTTATGGGTCAATGGGTCACAGGCTTGATGCAGTTATCGCAAGTGAAGGATTTGCAACAAAATATTAAGTCTTATTCACTTTAATTTACTTTAAGTCTATCTGTTCCAATACTTTTGCTCACCTAAAAATGTGGTGTTCCTTTACAAAAAAAGCTATCTTCTCAGTTGTGTATCAGATCCAGATGTAAATACCTGGAAATGAAAGCTTGAATGTTGATCTATTGTCTCATATTCATATGTTGGTGTCAAACCCAAATGTTTCCAGTCTACAGCAAAAATAAAGAATTGGCCTCACCGTTCCGATACTTATGGAGGGGACTGTAACAATAGAACAACAACTACACATCACAAACACGACAGAATAGTGCAAATGACAGTTACTAGCAAATAAGTAAATAAAAAGTGGTGTAAATTGACATTTGGAATACATTTGTATGAGGAATCCGGGCTTCCCAAATGGTCACTTTATAAAAGCATAATAAAAGCAACTATAATTCAGAAAACCGTGCAAATTGCTTATGATTTACCCCAGACATTGAATCTCTAAATGTAAATTTAACATGTGAAGCACAGGGCTGGAAATTGGAAAAATGGGGTGACATCTTTGGGCCAGCAGTGTTTACATTATACTTCCTATAATTCCGACACCAGTTTGTAAACGCTGCCACACTGAGAAATACAGAGAGAGTTTTGTGGAGCTGATAGGCTTCATCAACTTTGTGTCAACTCATTTGGAGATGGCTTGAATGTAACCGACATTAATTTTTATGAAAAGCTTACGCACTAAAGCTTTACAGGTCAGTATATAACTTTATTTCCTCTTGAAGTCAAAGATGTGAAACATGTGTAATAGTCCTTGTATGGGCTCCAGTGTGATGTAATGTGGACAGTGGGGATTCTGGTTTCATCATGTTTACTGAACGGTTTCATAGTGACGAGTCTCACCGGAGCAAAGAAGATATTTACATCGTTAGCACAACACAAGAGACCCAGAGCCTCCAGAGTGTCCAAGTGTCCACAGTCTCTGTGGTCCGGCCTTGTGTTTTGTCTATCTATCTATCTATCTATCTATCTATCTATCTATCTATCTATCTATCCATCTATCCATCTATCCATCTATCTATCTATCTATCTATCTATCTATCTATCTATCTATCTATCTATCTATCTATCTATCTATCTATCTATCTTTCTATCTATCTATCTATCCGAGTGTCCACAGTCTCTTGGGTCCGGCCTTGTGTTTGTTAGAGATGTTAATATCTGTTTTGCTTCGGTGAGACTCGTCACTATGAAACCGTTCAGTAAACATGATGAAACCAGCATCCCCACTGTCCACATTACATCACACTGGAGCCCATACAAGGACTATTACACATGTTTACACTTCTGACCTCAAGAGGAAATAAAGTTATACTGACCTGTAAAGCTTTAGTGCGTAAGCTTTTCATAAAAATTAATGTCGGTTACATTTGCTTTTCTCACATCACTATTAACATTTGCACAGCAGTTAGTGCATTTCTCAAAACAATTAGTGCAAACTGCAAAACCTAGTGGATAACCTGCAAAAGTACGTCACTTGCTCAAAATGGATAGTCTATTCCTCAAAAGCAAGTATTCATGTCAATGAAACTGCCAGTGTCATCAAAATGAGAAGTCTTGACACCATCGTTTATGAACAAGATAGTCAAATGGCTTTGTCATGTTTTCATTATGACAGTTTATTCTCTCAGTGTTTTCCAATGCAAAAAAAAGGTCAGAACTCGGTGACAATATAACAGGACATATTGTAACTGAACATATATAGGTAAATCATTCTGGCACATCCAGACGTTCCTGTCTGTCTGGCCACATATTTTCATCTACATCACAATGGATATTATCCCTTGCAATGCAGCGAGGAAAGTATCTATGATAAAGAAAAGGTATAAAATGTGCTTGACAGAATTTGATAACTAGTTCAACAATTTTGTGTGTAATGACTCAAGCAATGAAATGAAGACTATTAGTTTTATTGGGAACGACTATTCAGCATCCTTAAGTATAGTTCATTTTGACTGACATGACATAAGCAAATGACAATGTTATAAAACAGCAGAGAATTGTATGAAAGCAACTGATACATGTCCAAAAGCATTTGCAATTTGTTCAGAGGAAGGAGAAATTGCTACTATGATGTGCTCAAATGACTAAATGTTGCGGAGGTTGAACTAATAGTTATGAGAATTTTCATTCTGATCTGAGAAAAGCACCAAAGCGACTGAGAAAAACTGTAAGTTAGCACTGACTTTTACAGCTATAGTGCGTACCTTTTTAATGAATGCCGGTTACATTCAAGCCATCTCCAAAGGAGTTGACACAAAGTTGAAATTCATTGAGATTTTAATGTCAATGAATTTTACCTGGTTAAATAAAGGATATTGATTGATTGATTGATTAAGCCTATTATCAGCTCCACAAAACTCTTTCTGTATTTCTCAGTATGGCAGCGTTTACAAACTGGTGCCCTCCCCCGACAATGGCGCAGGAGCTCAGGAAAATCCCCAAGAAGAGCCCAAGAAATGTTTCAGTTGTTGATTCTACTGCTAAGAAAAAAAAACCTGGACGTACAGCAGAAGGTATAAAATCCATGTGCCATCACCAAAGGGTTACCTCATATACAGTGAGGCACCGACAGTGTTGTTGTAATTACTCAGAATTCCTCATGGGGGCGACAGATGTCACGCACTATAGCTTTAACCGGCTGATGTATGATCTGCTGTTCATCTGGTCTCAGTCTAGGTGTTTCCAAAAAGTTGTAATGAAATTTTAAAGTTATACTCCCACTAGTCATTGGTACCGGTCCCTTGGCCCTGGGCCGGTTGGGCACGGATTCCTCATACAAAGGAATTCAAAATGTCTGTTTATACCACTATTTATTTAACTTATTTGTTGCTAACTGTTATTTGAAGTATTCTGCCATGTTTGTGATGTTTATTTGTATGTTGTATTGTTATGTCGGACGGCTTCCCTGACCACCGAGTTCCACCATTGTGTTCGAGGGTTACCGCCCCTTGAGACCACAGCTTCCTGCCGCGGCGTCAGCAATGGAAGTTTTGAACATCAACCACTCGGGTTCAATGTCCCCAATCTTCACAGGGATAGAAAAGCTCCGCCGGACGTGCAAGTTGAAGATCTCTTGAACAGGTGCCTCCGCCAGACGTTCCCAGTTCACCCGCACTATTCGTTTGGGCTGCTTAGAGCCCCCCCCCCCCCTCCCCTCCCGTCGACCAAAATCACAACCAGATGGTGACCAGTTGAAAGCTCCGCCCCTCTCTTAACCCGAGAAAAAAACATGCGGCCTCAGATCAGATGACACGATCACAAAATCGATCATCGACCTTCGGCCTAGGGTGCTCTGGTACCACGTACACTATGAGCATCCTTATGTTCCAACATGGTGTTCGTTATAGACAAACCATGACCAGCACAGAAGTCTAATAACAAACGACCGCTCGGGTTCAGACCGGGAAGGCCGTTCCTCCTGATCACGCCTCTCCAGGTGTCTCCATCGCTGCTCATCTCCCAACCGAAATGATTTCTTTGAACACTTTTAAATCTAAGCTGAGAGCATTTCAGACCTCTTTTACTTGTAGTTTTTATGATTTTTAATTTACTTGGAACTGTTTTTATTTTAATTGAAAACATTTTTTTCTGATTTTATTTGATAACAGCGTTTTATCATTGTAATTTTTGTCTATGTTGTGAGTGTATTATTGTGAGGGAACATGTAACGTGTTGCTGCCTCTTGGCCAGGACTCCCTCCAAAAAGAGGTTTTTAATCTGAATGGGACTTTCCTGGTTAAATAAAGGTTAAATAAAAATAAATAAAAGCAGAGCTATGGAGTCCCCTACCGGAGCCCCAGCAGAGCTATGGAGTCCCTTACCGGAGCCCCATGCAGGACTCTGCTCAGGGTCTCCAAGAAGGCCGAACACTCTGAACTGCTGTTTGCTGCATATGCTCAGACCACAGTCAGAGTCTTCCCCCCACAACCCGGAGGCGTAGGGAGGCGACCCTCTCCCCCCACAACCCGGAGGCGTAGGGAGGCAACCCTCACCCCCCACAACCCGGAGGCGTAGGGAGGCGACCCTCTCCCCCCACAACCCGGAGGCGTAGGGAGGCGACCCTCTCCCCCCACAACCCGGAGGCGTAGGGAGGCGACCCTCTCCCCCCACAACCCGGAGGCGTAGGGAGGCGACCCTCTCCCCCCACAACCCGGAGGCGTAGGGAGGCGACCCTCTCATCCAGCAGGGTAAACTCCAACGTAGTAGCGCTCAGCCGGGGGCTCGTGAGTATCGCCCCACTGGCCAGGCGCCTCAAGCCTTGGGCAACTCCAGAGAAGAATAGAGTCCAATCCCGATCCAGGAGTACGGTTCCAGAGCCCAGACTGGGCGTGGAGGTAAGCCCCACCAGGTCTAATTCATGGCGCTCCACCTCCCGCACCAGTCCCGGCTCCTTCCCCCACAGCGAGGTGACGTGTCCCCAAAGCCTCTGCCGCCCGGTTCTGGTCTTTACTCGCCCTTCAGTGCCCCATGAGGCAGCGCACGGACCCCAGTGGTCCCTCTGTCGAGTGGTGGGCCCATCAGCTGGTGCCAGGGAGCTTCTTTGGGCCCCGTGGCAGACCCGGCCCCCTCTCTGGGCCTGGCTCCAGACGGGGGCCCCGGGCTTCCTCCGGGCAGGGTCTCTCCTCCTATAACTTGTTTGTCCATTAGGGTTTTCTTGAACCATTCTTAGTCGGGCCCCTCACTATTTTTGTTAATTTATTTCTTCATTGATTCATTGACATTATTATTTTGATGATTGTGATTGGGTGGTGCGCCTGTAGATCTGGCTCTAGCCCTTGAGGGTACACTCACACACACACACAAACACACACACGCACACACACACACACACACACTGAGACACACACACACACAGTGATAGCGGCGTCATTGCACTGTGCTGCTGTGGGTGTTTTTCACTCCTGGAATGTTTAAAAGAAGTAGAATCATAGTTTGAGCTCAGTTAGGAGGGATTCACTGTATGACTGAAGCTGCATGACAGGTGAATATGAAAGTATTATACTCGTCCAAGACGCTGTTATTTCTGGTATGACTGTCCTCATTTTGTAAAGGAAATGAGCCATTTACATTTGTATTTTACAGTTGTTTTCATTATAACGGATGTGTCTAGTGTTACTACTACTCTGACTTCTGTTTGGGTGTTCATGTGTGTCTTATTCTGTCAAGAGTAGGTTGGATACATTTTGTTTAAAAGTGACTCATGAACAACTATAACGCTGCTTTGTAATTGTCTGTCTGTCTATTTTTATTATTTATTTTGTTATTATTAAGTGATATTCAAAACATTTATCTGCATTAATGTTGAAGCTGCACTTTGCACCAAATTGCAGATCTATGAGAGTTTGCAGTAACTATTGCTTTGTGTGCAGAGTAGAATTATTCATCATGATAAATTCTACCCAGGTTTTGTATTTCACACTGTCTGCCTACTTTGACACTGGACTTCTGAAATACTTGTATTTTATAATAACCATTTCTCTTTACATTTTCATAGTAGGTGCCAATGTGTTGCTCATAGCGGTTATCTGTACTAACAGAAGCTTACATGAACCTATGTACCTTTTCCTCTGCAGCCTGTTTGTTAATGAGTTGTATGGCAGCACTGCACTGTTCCCTTTGCTTTTGGTGCAAATTCTCTCTGATATTCACACTGTATCTGCGCCCTTATGCTTTGTGCAAATATATTGTGTGCAAACATATGGAGGTGTAGAATATATAAACTTGGCTGTTATGTCTTATGATCGATATCTTGCTATCTGTCGTCCTCTACAATATCACTCACATATGACGTATAACAAAATAGCCACGCTTATTGCTTTTACATGGCTGTATCCTTTGCTTATCGGTATGATCATGATGTATTTGAGATCCTCTTTGCAGTTTTGTGGGGTTGGCATTAACAAAGTGTACTGTAACAGCTACCCTCTTATTAAGCTGGCATGCTTTGACATCAAAATAATTAATATTTATGCTCTTCTTATCCAGTTTTGCACAATGTTTATTCCTTTAATTGTTTTTATTTTCACATACTTGAAGATTTTGAAAGTTTGTTTTTACGGTTCTAAACAGACCAGACAAAAATGTGTCAGTACGTGCACACCCCACATTGCTTCTATCTTGAATTTAACTTTAGGGATCACCGTTGAAGTTATACAAAACAGATTTCAAATGAACAATGTATCGAACATGTTTAAAATCTTTTTATCGTTATACTTTCTGACATGTCCGCCCATCTTTAACCCTCTAATTTACGGCCTGAATCTCTCCAAAATCCGTTCCACATGTATCAGTTTAATTTCAAATGGAAGAAATAACTCTTAACAGTTGTAGATTAGATTACATTCTGTACTGCCATTGTACAAACATACAACGAAATACAAGTGCAATCAACTCAAAATCAAATCAGTTGTATTTGTACGGCCCAATATCACAATAGACATTTGCCTCAGTGGGCTTTACATTCCATATAGCATGACACCCTGCCCTTAGACCCTTAGCTCAGCTGAGAAAAAACTAATTAAAACTGCGATTAAAAAAAAAGGAGAAATCTCAGGCAGTGACAGAGGAAGGGATTTCCCTCTGTGCGTGTGTGTGTGTGTGTGTGTGTGTGTGTGTGTGTGTGTGTGTGTGTGTGTGCGTTAGAGAGAGAGAGAGAGAGAGAGAGAGAAAGAGAGAGAGAGAGAGAGAGAGAGAGAGAAAGAGAGAGAGAGAGAGAGAGAGAGAGAGAGAGAGAGAGAGAGAGAGGGGAAGGGATCCCTCTTCCAGGACGGACATCATGCAATAGATGTCACATGTACAGAAAAGAATAGAAAATTGCAAAGGAATACAATCACTGACCAGATGTTTAAATGGTAATACTAAAGTAAAATATGAATAGTGAATAGTGTGGGTGCCCTCAAAGTCTGGACTCTATATGGACATAGATAATAAATAAAAAATGCATTTATGAAATTCACTCATACTCACACTCTGTATCAGGCACTAGGAGTCAACGTATGCAGTTCAACATTTGATCAAGAGCTCATTGATACTATTGCACATGTGTTATTTCAAATTAAAGGTGCAGTGTGTAACTTTGGGTGTGTCTGAGAAGGGAAACTTTTTCTAAGATATATTCTCATAACTGACTGAACAAACTTTCCTCACAGGAAAATGTGATCCCTGGAACACTGTTTGAAGTTAGAAAGTTTCCTGAAAAGTTACTGTTTCACTGTTGTTGTTTACAGCAGCAGGGCCCACAGTTTGAAGCTGTACACCCTCTCTACATTCTACTCCTTGATGTGTAGTGGTGAATGGACATTCTGCTGTTTCCTGTGATCAATTATGAGTTATTTTGGTTTTATTATAAGAGTCAGATTATTGTCTGTGCACCACTCTGTCCGCCTGTAAGACATTTCCCTGCTTTTTTAATGTAACCTTAAAGTTATAGATATTCACTGATTTTGACAAAACAAATGTTGACAACAATCATTCTGCAGAATCACTGACTGCACCTTTAAGTATTCAAATGTACAACTGTGCGCTCTTATGAATTGTGTAAATAAAGAACTTTAACTCAAACATGTTTCTGGCTATGTCGTTAACACAGAGACGTACCATCTGCAATACAGAGGGTTTAAGTGTTGTTTCATCACATAACTTCCCCAACACTTTTATCCACCAATTTGGTCCTTTTCTGCATAAAATACATTTCTGGTGTAAATTGCGGCCTATATTTTTACAGGTTATGTCATTTTAGAATCTAATACATAGGTGACTGTCACGGGCATTTCCTGGTTTCCTTCCAGTATGCATTTTGTTTTTAAATGACATAAAATGTAAAAATCTTACGTGCAACATGAGGTGGTAGAGATGAAATGGGTCGGAGGATTCTAACCACTGCACCATGAGTGCCCCAGAGAAAATGTTTTTTAACAAAGTCACACACCTGAAATACAGAAAAGATAAATACATATAAAAGCAACTAGTCATACAGGCGGGGGGGGGGGGGGGGTCTAATCACTACACCATGATTAACAAGTATATCCTGCTTATGGTTACTTATGGTCGGCCCCTCTTTCCTCTAGGCCAACACAGTGCCCGCGGGCACCAGGTAGCCCGCAAGGACCATATGAGGCGCCCGCAGGCCTGTTCTAAAAATAGCATAATAATCTGTTTCCCACCTTTTTAAGTCATTGTTGATCATTATTGTGAGAAATCTTTAACCTGATCAGTGTCTTCACATAGATGAATATCATTAATCATTAATAATAATATAGAACTAAAGGCAAACTGAGCAGATGTGTTATTTTAGAAGAGTGTATCAAACTGGGTGGCCTTCGTATGACTCAGTACCCATGAAGTAGCCCTCAGGTTCAAAAAGGTTGGTGACCCCTGATCAAGGCCATTTTTTTGGGGCATTTTCAAGCTTTATTAGACAGTACAGAATTGAAATGGGGTTGACAGAGAGAGAGAGGGGATGACCTGCAGCAATGGTCCACGGGTCGGATTTGAACCCGCGACCACTGCAACGAAGCGCTCTATCCACTACGCCACCGGAGCACCCGTTCAGGCCATTTTACCAACCCACACTCGGCTGCAAACCGATCCAGTGAGAGATGAAGTCCATAGACATTTGAATGTAAACTAGCATCTTAGGCTAACTCTGGTCTAGTTTGACTGTTGATTAGTGTGCAATGTCCCTGAAACAGACCAATAAATAAACTAAGAATTACATGTAGAGAAAATATGTTTAGTAAACTAACTGCAGGCTCTGTGAATGTAAACACATCCCCCTCCTCTGAAACTGCATAGTGACCCTTCATATAATAATGATCTCAACATCAGTCAAAATAATTGCAATTATGATTTTTGGCATTATCACACTGCACTAACGTCAAATGCCATATACTTTAGTGACACTGCATTATGTCAAAGGATGAAAAATACTATAAAATAGTTATAAGTTGTGTACCTTTTGAAACTGTTCTGCTTCTATCTGTAATACAAGGAACATTTACAACAATAATCATTATGTATAACCGTTTTTGTTGTAAAATTACATTAGATGTCATTTGTTATACTTAGAAATGAAATGTATATTGAAATGTATATTTAAGTTCAGGCACTGCAGGTGAATATGGTAAAAATATAGACGTTGTTTAAAGCCTTAGTTAAAATCTTTATTTCATTTTTACAACATATTAGTGTACAAAGTAATTGCAGAACCGATTTTGGATACAACCTTTATTCATTTTATAAATCAACAAATTCTATGTACAAGTCTTTTGACCAGTGCTAAATGAAACAATGTTTTTGCCTTTAAGAGATGAGAGGGAGAAAGCCATTGTTAATACAGTTATATCTAATAAACAGTTCAACATTGCTTTGAGTATTTATTTCATTATTTTGACCCTCGTACGACCAAAACAAACCAGAATACACGACGTTAGCATAAAGAGCTCTATCACTAGATTAAAGGTGTAGTCAGTGATTCTGGAGAACGCTTGTTGTCAAAATCACTTTTTGTCAAAATCAGTGTATATCTCCTCAAGATTCGCTACCTGTCCATGCATTAAAAAAATAATCAAGTTAATACACAGCCTAGGCTCTGTAAACCGGCATGTTGCTAGCTATGGTGGCCCCTTTGTTTACATATCAGTTAACAGAATCTAGGCTGTCTTAACACCTCGATTTATTTTGCAGCACAGACACAGTACAGACAGGGTAAGGTAAGTTGCCTTATTAGTCAATGGTTGGTTACATTGAAATTTGTTTTTTCACATCTCCCCTCTCAAGTTACCACACTCCCGGAGGGGGTCAGAGCGCAGGGTCAGCCATAGTACAGCGCCCCTGGAGCAGTTTGGGGTTAAGTCCCTTGCTCAAGGACACAATGGTAGAGATGGTGGGCACCGTAGACGTTATACCAGCCTCTGCTAGTTTTACAACTAACACCCTCCTGTCCGGTGCCGGGGATCGAACCTGCCAGTGACCATGGTTACTAGTCGGCCACTTTTCCTCTAGGCTATCGTACCAACCCAGCAGATCATGAGGAGATATTCACTGATTTGACAACATGCGTTCTCCAGAATCGCTGAGTCCCCCTTTAACTGATATTGGATAGCCGTGCACTCGAGCTCCTTTCTTTAGCTTCACAAAAGCTGATAAGTGGGAACGTGATATTTGATCTTTGCTCTCACATCTTTAAGCCTACCAGCTCCACAAAACTCTCTCTGTATTTCTCAGTATGGCATCGTTTACAAACTGGTGTCACTACTGTGTCTTCTACTGCTAAGAAAAAACCTTGACGTACAGCAGAAGGTATAACGTCCATGCATCCATGTAATTACTCATCCATAGAATTCCTCACGGGGGCCACAAAAGTTACACACCACTATAACTTTAGTGTGCAACCTACAAACAGTAACCATATCTCAGCTGGATTTGATTTTAGAAAGACTGTCATATATATTTTTGTTCGTGTTCATTATGCCTAATTTTTCTTCAAATTTACTCTGCACTTTGAAAAAAATCAAGCATGTAACAAAAACATTTCAAATAATGCATCTAACTCCAACTTTAGTTTTAGCAGTGAAGCAAAGTGTTTTGAGGAGGCTATATATCCATTCGCCATTTTGGCTGGTAAGAGGTCGGTGAACTCAGTTAACTAAATGCATTATTAGGCTGTTATATAATATATTTTAACTAATAGATATCATAATTAAACTGACCTTAAAATTGTAACTTTTTGCAATACAACTTTTCAGAAATGTTTGAATAAATACACAAACAAAACAAAAATCTTGATTTGTTTTTGCAACGTTTTTATTCATGAAATGAATCACAAAATTGCAGTTGCAGGAATATATTAATACATTATTTTTTACAAGTATTCTAGCGCCATTTTTTCATTTCCTTCCCTTGTGCGAACATCTCATACACAGTGACATACAGAACAGATTTTGGATACAGCCTTTTCTCTTTTAATTAATAAAAAAAAAAAAAAATATCTTAAGAATTGTGGTGTAGGAGAAAATAATTGTAAGTAGTGGCACAATAATGGTGAGTACGATCCTAAAAAGGCCCTAAATGTTATCCACTTTTGTGTCAGGACAAGCCTAGTTATGACAATACAGACTGTTTATGACATTCCCACAAAGAGGCAAACGTATGTTCAATGATAAAGTGATTACGAACTTCACAAAAGAGTACAACCATATCAAAATAATAATGATAAGCGATATTTGCCATTATTCTTCTGTTCATTCAAACAAGCACACACACACACACACACACACACACACACACACACACACACACACACACACACACACACACACACACACACACACACCGCTAAGGACACTTCAACATGTGGAGAAACAAAATGCAGAACCTGCTCTACTAACTAACAATGAACTTTAGCGCGCCCAATAAAATATATTGTGAAAACATTTTTGTAATTCCCTCGCACACTATCTCTCTTTTTATGACAGCACACGTGTATATATGTTTCTCTTATTTTGGACATTTGCAATCCAAACATGAGAGGATTCAAAAGTGGCTGTAGGATCACAAAATACACAGACAGAATTATTCTCAGCACACTGGGTAAACTGCTCATATCAAACCTACTCTGAATTACTTCAAAGCAGCAACCGAATGAAAAGTTAATGAGAGACACCAGCTGAGGTGTGCAGGTGCTGACAGCTTTCTGTCTCGTCTGTTTGGAACCAGAAAAACAGATTTTAAGAATTTTCATGTAAGAAAAAATAATTGGAAGCAGAGGCACTAAAATTGTGATAACCGTGGCAAAAAGTCCATAAATGTGATTCACTGTTGTGTCCGAACAGGCAAACTTTACAACAAGGTAGTTATGGCAAAACAAACTGTTTATGGCATTTCCACACAATGTCAAACGAATGCTTAAGGATAAACCGATTATGAATTTAACAAGAGAGTACAACCATACCACAATGATAAGGATAAATGCCTTTTTAGATGTCATACGTGTGTTGTACTGCAGAGGGCAACAGATGGCAAGATATCGGTCATAAGACATGACGGCTAAGTTGAGAAACTCTACACTTACATATGTGTATATACAATAAATTTGCAGGAAACAAAATGAAGTAGATACAGTGTGAATGTCAGAGAGAATTTGAGTTAGAAAGAATGGAAAAAACCCCATGCTACCATACAACTCATTAACAAACAGGCTGCAAAGGAAAAAGTACATTGGTTCATGTAAGCTTCTGTTCATACAGATAACCACTATGAGAGATGAGTTGGCAATAACGATCACAATGTACAACAATGCAGTTATCATGAAATACAAGTATCTCAAAATCCCAACATTCAAATAAGCTCCAAGAATGAAATAAGACAAAGTTAAAGAAGTAGAATTTGCCATTATTAACAAATGTCCAATACGTACCGTAGGCTATCGTTTACTTGCCTCCTCAAGAGTAGATAATGTACCTCAGTGTTAAATGAAACACAGTGTCACATCACACAGTTCACTGTTCACTGGCTATTCTGTAGAGACATAAATACACAGACAGAATCATTCTCAGCACACTGGGTAAACTGCTCATATCAAACCTACTCTGAATTATTTCAAAGAAGCATCCAAATGAAAAGTTAATGAGAGACACCAGCTGAGGTGTGCAGGTGCTGACAGCTTTCTGACTCGTTTGTTTGGAACCAGAAAAACAGATATTAAGAATTTTCATGTAAGAAAAAATTATTGGAAGCAGAGGCACTAAAATGGAGAAAGCCGTGACAAAAAGTCCATAAATGTGATTCACTGTTGTGTCCAAACAGGCCAACTTTACAATAAGTTAGTTATGGCAATACAGACTGTTTATGATGTTCCCACACAATGTCAAACGGATGTTTAAGGATAGAATGATTAAGAACTTCACAAAAGAATACAACCATCAAAGTAACAAAGATAAGCGCCTTTTTAGATGTTATACGTGTGTTATCTTGCAGAGGACAACAGATTCATACAGCACATTAACAAACAGGCTGCAGAGGAAAATATACATTGGTTCATGTAAACTTCTGTTCATACAGATAACCACTATGAGAGATGAGTTGGCAATAACTATCACAATGTATAACAATGCCGTTATAACAAAATACAAGTATCTCAGAATCCCAACATTCAAATAAGCTCCAAGAATGAAATAAGACAAAGTTGAAGAAATAGAATTTGCCATTATTCTTCTGTTCATTCAAACAAGCGCGCGTGCACACACACACATACACACACACACACACACACACACACACACACACACACACACACACACACACACACACACAGCTAAGGACACTTAAACATGTGGAAGTGGAGAAACAAAATGCAGCACCTGCTCCACTAACTAACAATGAACTTTAGCGCGCCCAATAAAAGATATTGTGAAAACATTTTTGTAATTCCCTCGCACAGTATCTCTCTTTTTATGACAGCACATGTGTATATACGTTTTTCGTATTTTGGACATTTGCAATCCAAACATGAGAGGATTCAAAAGTGGCTGTAGGATGACAAAATACAGACAGAATCATTCCTAACTGAATTACTTCAAAGCAGCAACCAAATGAAAAGTTAATGAGAGACACCAGCTGAGGTGTGCAGGTGCTGACTGCTTTCTGTCTCGTCTGTTTGAAACCAGAAAAACAGATTTTAAGAATTTTTATGTAAGAAAAAAGAATTGGAATCAGAGGCACTACCACAGAAAGCACGATACCAAAAAGTCCATAATGTTTTTCACTGTTGTATCAGAACAGGCCAACTTAACAACAAGGTAGTTTCTACACAAAAGACCGTTTTAGGGTGTATTCACACATGCCGTGTTTAGTTCGGTTGAAACGAACTCAGATGCACTTCCGCCTTCGGTGCGCATCTTTCAGACATGTGTGAATACAGCAATCGCACTCGGGGGCGGACCAAACAAGCGGTCCGAGACCCAGCTGAAGAGGTGGTCTCGATGCGCTTCAAAACGCACTCTGCTGCAGTTCGTATGTGGTGTGAATTTGGCCGGACTCGATCCGACCCAATTGCGGGAAGCACTGCGCCTTTTCTTTATTTTCTTTTTTAATAAATCGCCATCAGCTTCACATTTTGGGAAAGTGTTGTTGTCGCCATTGTTAGGAAGATTAGTTGTGGTTTGACCGGGAGCCCCGAGCGAAAATATTACAGTTGATAATGACGCGTACACATGCTGATGTGTTCAGCGATCAGATGGAGAGGAGCGTCTCCCGTAGCCTACAGTGCCAACAGGTTCACGCTGCGCTTTGCATGAAGTGTGTTTTTATTTGTCTTCCCTACGGGACTGTCAATACTGTCCCCGTGTCAGTTTGGAGCTGAACTGCGCCGACACCCAGCCGATACAGCTTAATCAGCTGTGTGTCAGTTTGAGCCTATTCCTCGCGAGCCGCGCGTCCAGCAGCAAAAATACAGTAAAAATTATCACATCGTTGGCTATAAGCCACATAACGTGACATTGACATGGGGCTACATATTATAACCATATGAAACAACAATAATTTGATGTTTTTCTTCTTTATTTATAGGGTAGATGTAGGCCTTTTTATTATTTTTAACCCCATATTATATCAATGATAAATTCGCACTTCGTTCTTCCTGCTTCTCTCCACCCCAGAATGTCTGTCCAATGAATGAATGACCTCAGATCACGTGTGGTTTTGCTTCGTAATGCTGGTTCACTTGCAAAAGGGGCAATATGAAAGTGGACCACACCAAACAAAACAAATCTAAATTCTATTTGGTCTCGACCAAAGCAAGTGAACTAACAGACTTTCCATGTGTGAATACACCCTAAGACGTACAACCATACCACAATGATAAGGATAAATGCCTTTTTAGATGTCATACGTGTGTTGTACTGCAGAGGGCAACAGATGGCAAGATATCGGTCATAAGACATGACGGCTAAGTTGAGAAACTCTACACTTGCATATGTGTATATACAATAAATCACTAGGTAACAATATGTAGCAGAAATAGTGTGAATGTCAGAGAGAATTTGGATGAGAAGAAATGGAAAAAACCCCATGCTACCGAACAACTCATTAACAAACAGGCTGCAGAGGAAAAAGTACATTGGTTCATGTAAGCTTCTGTTCCTACAGATAACCACTATGAGAGATGAGTTAGCAATAATTATCACAATGTACAACAATGCAGTTATCATGAAATACAAGTATCTCAAAGTCCCAACATTCAAATAAGCTCCAAGAATGAAATAAGACAAAGTTGAAGAAGTAGAATTTGCCATTATTAACAACTGAGTGGAAATGTCAAAAACTCCCAAACCTCACAAATGTCCAATACGTACCGTAGGCTATCGTTTACTTGCCTCCTCAACAGTAGATAATGTACCTCAGTGTTAAATGAAACACAGTGTCACATCACATTGTTCACTGGCTATTCTGTAGAGACGTTGTCTGCTTTATACTTTACAGAACAGGCAAGAACCACTGTGTGTGTGTGTGTGTGTGTGTGTGTGTGTGTGTGTGTGTGTGTGTGTGTGTGTGTGTGTGTGTGTGTGTGTGTGTGTGTGTGTGTGTGTGTGTGTGTGTGTGTTTGTGTGTGGTTCACTATAGCAAGCTGTAACATGTTGCTACCTACGATGGGCCCCCTTTGTTTACATACCAGTTTATGTGATTGGTTTGTAGAAGGCCTAGGTAGCCTTCATCAGTTTGAATGGAAATTAATAAACATATTAATTGATTAATTGCATTACCACAATAATAATACTCCTTGGTTGTTTTTTTGTTTAAAAGAAAAAGATTTTGGTTTTAAAAAACATCATGAAAAAACATTAACAAATGTTCAATTGGGGTATGTTTGGTGCCTATTTGGAGGTTTAAGAAATTTGCTGTTTTTTGTCAGTTTTTTAATTGGTACGAAAGTGTGAACCTTCCAAAATAATGCATTCACACTGGACACAAACTGAACTGTAGTTTAATGAACACCCCTTTCACACCAGCAGGAACCAAGAGCCAGCTCCGGGCTGGTGCTGGGGCCAGTTCAAAACTGGTTACAGCCTTATACCAGTTACCATTTGGTTGGTTTCACACCGACCAGAGCCGGCAAGAGAGTAATGTCATGACGGTAGTGTGAACGTCTGTGTACGTCGCCCGACGTCACTGCTCCCGTGGTTAACCCTAAAGCTAGCGCTAGCTTTTAGCACTACAACAGCTGTGGTTACATCTCATTTTACACGTGTTGCCTCTCGCTTTTGCTTTGTTAACCAAACATGACCCATAAGGTGTATTTTCGGCAGTCAAATTGATCGCTACGTTTGGTAATTATGTTTACGTCTCGTAGTAACAATATTATTAACTAGAAAATCCCGCGGAGATTTTGAAAGTACGGGCAGCAGGCCGCCTATCTCCGCGTCGGCGGCGCCCCGCCCGTCGGCCGGGCCCGAAAGCTTCTACGAACCTCCGCCGCGGGCTTTCCAAACTGCAGTCCCGAGTTGTGGCCAACCGAAGGTCGCAATCGTCGCAAAACATCAGGAAAATGGCCTCTCTTAGCGAAGACGTTTTCGTTAAGGGCGGCCGTGTTTTTTGAACTATCTGGCTAAAACGTTATACACACGTGTATGTTGGTCCCCTGATGCTGTGTACACAATTTGGTGATGATAGGTTGGAAATCCACAAAGTAGATGTGACTTGACTGAATTTCAGGTCATGTACAATTAGGGAAGAAAAAATAATCATGGTTGACCCCTATGGTCCATACACCTGTGTTGGAGCCTATTTAGATAATATTATTCCTTTTGATTGCTTCTGATTGATTATGGTAAAATAATAATTATTTACACTATTTATTTATTATTGTTTTTCTGTAGCCACAGTCAGGGCCCTCCTCCTTGTCAGGTGACCCTCCTCCCGTGATTTGGGAGTGAGGACAGCTGGTGCTGGAAGTGATTTTCTTTTGTCTGTGGAAGGAGTGAGGAGTGATATAGTTTTTTGACCGCTAAATTACAGTTTATATTGTTTATCTGTTTGAAGTCAACCCAGAGATGAGATCGTTTTTGTTTCTGTAAATAAATCGTTATACTTTTGATTGAAACTATCCCTCCGCGAGTGCTTTTTATTTAGTGAGTCTTAGACCTCCTCCTCACGCACTGCTCTAATGTTTTTGACCATCACTTTTTTTGGAACACAAGAGTAGCCATAACAAGTCAAAAAACTTCACTGAAGACTCCAAGGAGAATGGAGAGTGAGAGTCGGTGGCGGAGAAACGGCGGATCCAAGCGACCCCCCGCCGACAGAAGAGGAAGCCGTGAGTAAAATCAGCTGATCGGCTTTATGAATGAATGCGCCGTTGCGTTACAAAGAAACAATTGAACACTGTGGGATGCAAAGTTGTGTACTGTGGATGTGGACTGCAATGATACGGGGATGTCGGAAGGATGTTTAAGGATAAACTAAACGGAAATTAAAGAGATTTGTGATGATGTCTGATGCACCTGAGACCGCAGCTGTGTCTGAGGAGTTGATATCGCGCTTAATTGCTTCGCGCAGAGGCAGATTGGGAGCGTGTACGAGGAAAATAAATGAAATAAAGGCTTTGATGACTGATGTTGGAAATGTTGATAAAGTCAATGACACATTTGAAGCGTTTAATGGAGCTGTGGATGAATTTGTAAATACTCATAAATCTGTGCAAGAACTCTTGTCGGTGGATGAAAAGGAAACTGACTATTGTGACTGGTATGAACCCAGAATGATGAACCTGAATTATTTCGCAAGAGAGGTTGATTTATGGAAAAGAGAAATTGCACAGTCAAGAGTTGGACCACTGGACAGCATATCAAATGTGTCACGCAAATCAAAGTCTTCGTCTTCCATTTCCTCAGTCTCCTCAGAGTTAAAAAGGGCAAAGGCGGATCAGGCTGCTGCAATGGCACGAGCTGCTGCACTGAAAGAAAAGCTCGCTTTGCAACTGGAGGAAACAAAACTGAAATCAAAGATGGAGCAAATGGAGTTGGATGCAGACCTCGCAGCATCGGCTGCTAAAATAAAAATCCTTCAAAGTGACGAGGTGGAGCAGGAGCCACTGGGTGATGGCATGAATGAGTATTATGGCTCTCACCATGATGAACTAGAAACAAGGGAGAGCAATGTGGAATTCATGCGATTAGGTGCCATACCCAAAACTCCACTTCACCAAACCATCTTAAGCCATCCCAGACCTCCCCCTATGAGTTTCCCAAGACCTCCCCCTATGAGACACATACCAGGAAATAAACCTCAAATAAAGAATGTAACTCAAACATGCAAAACTGGAACTGCAAATCATAATCACACCATAACCCATACTGCACAAGATTACTCAGACAGAGGTGTTAATGCTGCCCATGATAACTTGGATGTCGTTATTCGAAGACAAAAGGACATAGCAGAACTGATTGTCTCACAGCAAAACCTGTCTAAATTACCTGTGAGAGAGATTTCTGTGTTTGATGGTAACCCATTGGCATATCAGACTTTTATCCATGCATTTGAACACTGGATTGAGGACAAAACTAAAAATAATCGGGATAGACTCTACTATCTCGAGCAGTTTACCTCTGGTTTGCCTAGAGATTTGGTTCGTAGCTGTTTGCACATGGATGGAGGCAGGGGCTATAGTGAAGCAAGACGCCTTTTAAAAGAGCACTTTGGGGATGAAATAAAGATTTCTGGAGCTTACCTGGAGAAAGCCTTGAACTGGACAGCGATTAAAGCTGAGGATGGGAAAATGCTGCAGGCATATGCAATGTATTTGAGAGGATGCTGTAATGTAATGCAAGATTTACAGTATTTACAGGAACTTGAGGTCCCATCAAACCTAAGGCTAATAGCATCCAAGCTACCCTACAAGCTCCGAGAAAGATGGCGAACCACAGCTTATGAGACACAACAGAGAACTGACAGGAGAGTCAGATTCCAGCACCTTGTGGATTTTGTGGGAAAACATGCTAAGATGCTTTTGGATCCATTGTTTGGTGACATTCAAGACCAAATCACAATGAAAGGATCTATCCCAAGGGGCAAACATGAACTAAAACCAATAAGAGGCAAAAACAGCAGCTTCGCTACTTCAGTAGCAGTGAATACAGAGAAAGCAGGATGCACTGTAAAGCAATCAGCTGTTGCACAAACACCTCCTCAAACCACACCCAGTCCTATCGTCCCTTCCTGTGGATTCTGCCATGGGAAACATGCTCTGATTGACTGCTCACGATTCAAAACACAGTCACATGACAACAAGGTTGAATTCTTAAGAAGCCATGGACATTGCTTTGGTTGCCTACTAAAAGGTCATATAAGCAAAAATTGTAAGAGAAGATTAATGTGTCAAGTGTGTCAAATGAAACATCCTACTGTACTCCATATTTATAATGCAAGAGGCCCCAAACAGGAAAATCGAACAAAGGCCACTGCCGAGGCAGAAGAAACCCCTATAAGCAGCGCTCTTGTTTCAGCAGGTGATGCAACTGGGGCCGGGAGGGACTGCGCACTTGCGATTCTTCCAGTCAGAGTTAAGGTGGCAAATGGGAGCAGGTACATTCAGACCTATGCTTTCCTCGATCCCGGCAGCACGGCAACGTTTTGCACAGAAAACCTAATGAACCAGCTAAATGTAAAAGGACGCAAAACAGAGATACTTTTGCGAACGATGGGACAGGAGAAGCCTGCAGGGACCTATGAGGTCAGAGGACTGGAGGTGGGGAACTTGGAGGGCTGCACATATCTGGACCTGCCGAAAGTTTACACACAAGGCAAAATCCCTGTCTCAAAAGAAAACATAATCACTCAAGCTGATTTGAAGAGATGGCCCTATCTCAATGGTATCCAGTTAAAGGAAATTGAGGCAGACATTGAACTCCTCATTGGAACTGATGTTCCTCGAGCAATGGAGCCGTGGAACATAATAAACAGTCATGAAAACGGACCATATGCAGTCCAGACCTTACTGGGATGGGTGGTAACTGGACCACTCAGTGTTGATAGTGCTGCAGAATATGCTGGGCCCATTGCTGTGTCAAGTAACAGAATCTCTGTTGTTGAGTTGAAGGATCTACTCGTCAGACAATATAACCAGGATTTCTCTGAGAACATGTACGATGAGAAAAATGAGATGTCAGTTGAGGATAAACGTTTTATGGAGATTGCTTCCAGCTCAGCATTTCTTAAAGATGGCCACTATCATCTACCACTGCCCTTCCGGGATAAAGCCAAGGTCATGCCTGATAACTATCACACGGTAAAGGAACGCACACTGCACCTTATGAAAAAATTCAAGAAGAATAAGATGTATGCTGAAGAATACACCTCTTTTATGGAGGACATTCTCAAAAAAGGTTATGCAGAAAAGGTTCCACCTCAGCAGCTTCACAGAGAGGATGGACGGTTGTGGTACATCCCACATCACGGTGTCTACCACAAACGAAAACTCAAACTGAGGGTGGTGTTTGACTGTACATCCTCATTTCAGGGAAAATCTCTGAACAAGGAGCTCCTCCAAGGTCCAGACTTAACAAACACCCTCATTGGAGTGCTATTGAGATTTCGCCAAGAACAAATAGCAGTTATGGCAGACATTGAGGCGATGTTTTATCAAGTACATGTTGATGAAAAGGACAGAGACTTCCTGAGGTTTTTGTGGTGGCCAGAGGGTGATATCAGCAAACCACTTGGTGTTTACAGGATGAAAGTTCACCTCTTTGGCGCTGTATCATCCCCGAGCATTGCTAATTTTGCCCTGCGTCAAACTGCTGATGACAACCAGAAGCATTACTCTGATGAAGTTATGAAAACAATCAAAACTAACTTTTATGTGGATGATTGCCTCCGATCTGTGGCAACAGCTGACCAAGCCATAAAGCTCGTCAAAGATCTCACTGAAGCCTGCAGTCAAGGAGGCTTCACCCTGACAAAATGGGTCAGCAATAACTGTGAGGTGTTGGCAAGCATTCCTGTGCATCACAGAGCAAAAGCAGTCAAGGAACTGGACCTCGATAAAGAAAAGCTGAAAGAACAAATCACAGTTGAACCGGCACTTGGAATCCACTGGAACATGCACAGTGACACCTTCAGCTTTAAAGTAACTGTAAACAGCCGGCCTGCAACCAGAAGAGGGATACTCTCAACAGTAAGTTCAGTTTATGACCCATTAGGTTTTCTCTCACCTTTCATCCTGAAAGCCAAACAACTACTCCAAGAACTCTGCAAAACCAGATATGGATGGGATCAAGTTATTCCTCAGGAATTTGCAAGGCCCTGGCATAGATGGATGGAGGAGTTAAACCAATTACGGGAGTTTCAAGTAGCAAGATGTATAAAGCCTGACAACTTTGACCCAGTGGAGACTGCTGAGCTGCATCACTTCTGCGATGCAAGTGAGTCAGGTTATGGTACAGTAAGCTATCTTAGACTAACAAATCACCAAGGCATAATTCATACCTCCTTCATATTTGGAAAAGCCAGAGTCTCACCTCTCAAGCAGATCACCATCCCCAGGCTTGAACTCACTGCAGCGACACTGGCTGTAAAAGTGGATCGGATGCTGAGGAAGGAGCTGCACTTACCACTCACAGATTCAACTTTCTGGACAGATAGTACGTCTGTATTGAAATACATTCACAATCAAACCAAGAGATTTCATACATTTGTAGCCAACAGAGTTGCAGTGATCCAGGATCTCTCCCACACAAGCCAGTGGAGATACATAAGTTCAAAAGAAAATCCAGCTGACAGCGCCTCCCGAGGGTTGCATGTGGAATCCTTCTTAAGATCAAGATGGCTGAAAGGTCCTGAATACCTGAGCAGAGAGAGAAGGACATGGCCAAAGGTCACACAAGATCTAGGAGAGATATCAGCAAATGACCCAGAGGTGAGAAAGGTCGTTACAGTTAACAGTGTGGAAAAGGAGATCACAGTCAACAGTGTGAGGATTGAAAATCAACATCCCATATGCACATTAATCAAGTATCACTCATCATGGAACCGACTTCAGAAATCTGTGGCCTGGATATTAAAGGTGAAAAGAATACTTCAACTGCTAAGTCAGCTAAGAAAGAATCAGACACATGTGTCTTCAAAGACGAAGAAAGAAGTAAAAGACAAGCATGGAACACAAAACCTATCAGTGGAGGATATGCAAGAGGCAGAGAGAGCTATCATCTGCTTTGAACAAAGACGCTACTTCAGCCATGAATTCACTCACCTGGAAAATGGCAAAACCCTCAGTTCAAGAAGCACCATCTACAAGCTGGATCCGATTTTTGATAACGGCATCCTGAGAGTAGGAGGTAGAATAAACAAAAGTGCAATGCCAGTGCACCAGAAAAACCCAATTATTCTCCCTAAAGGGTCTCACACCTCTCACCTCATCCTACAACATATCCATCATCAAGTTGGACACTCAGGGAGAAGTCATATGCTTTCCAGGCTAAGGCAAAGGTTTTGGCTCCCTCATGCAAACACCTTAGCGAGGAAAATCATCAGAAACTGTGTATTTTGCAGACGCATGCAGGCACGACCTGGAGAACAGAAAATGGCAGATCTTCCTGCGGATCGATTGTATCCAGACATACCACCTTTTAGTCACGTTGGCATTGACTACTTTGGTCCCATTGAAGTGAAGAGGGGACGAGCTCAAGTGAAACGTTGGGGGGTCATCTTCACCTGCCTGGTGAGTCGAGCTATCCACCTGGAGATGGCAAATTTCCTCACCACAGACTCATGCATAAACGCTATACGCAGATTCATCTGCAGAAGAGGATCAGTTGTAAGTATCAGGACTGACTGTGGGACAAATTTCATCGGGGCCCAAAGGGAACTGCAAGAAGCTCTGAAAGAGCTAAATCATCAGAAAATTCAAAACACCTGTCTGACAGAAGGAATAAAATGGATTTTTAACCCTCCTTTTGGAGCCCACTACGGCGGAGTCTGGGAGAGACTGATTAAACTAGTCAAAAAGATCCTCACATCTGTTCTAAAACAACAAACACTGGACGATGAAACTCTATCAACAGCGCTGTGTGAAGTAGAAGCCATCCTAAATGACCGACCAATAACTACAGTGTCAAGTGACCCCAATGATTTGGAACCGCTAACCCCAAACCATTTGCTTCAGCTGAAGGCGAAAACAACAATGCCACCAGGAGTTTTTGAAAAACATGATCAATATTCCAGAAAGAGATGGAGACAGACACAATATCTTGCAGATCTCTTCTGGAGACGTTGGACAAAAGAGTATCTTCCGCTCATGCAGGAAAGAAGCAAGTGGAACAGCATAAGAAGGAACTTGAGTCCTGGGGATCTGGTCGTCATCGTTGACAACACAGCACCAAGGAACTCATGGATGATGGGCCTCGTCATGAAGACATTTCCAGATGACAAGGGCTTCGTGAGAAGTGTTTTGGTCAAAACCAAAACCAGTTTGATTCAACGACCGATAGACAAGCTCTGTCTTCTAATGGAGGCAGCAGGATGAACGGAGGGAGGCCGTGATCTTCCAGCCTTCACTATGGACTGTTTCAAATACTTTGACATGATTATGAACTTTGATAGGACAGAAAGTCATCATTAAGTAACTAAATGAACTTTGAATTTGAAGAAGTATAATTAATTTCCATTACGTAATTATTCTATGGGCTCCTTTGAATTTTATTTGTGTAATTGTTTTGCTAAAGCCAACAATTAGGGGCCGGGATGTTGGAGCCTATTTAGATAATATTATTCCTTTTGATTGCTTCTGATTGATTATGGTAAAATAATAATTAT
Organism: Hyperoplus immaculatus; assembly: GCA_949357725.1. Taxonomy (NCBI): domain Eukaryota; kingdom Metazoa; phylum Chordata; class Actinopteri; order Uranoscopiformes; family Ammodytidae; genus Hyperoplus; species Hyperoplus immaculatus. The sequence goes on from OX442352.1 coordinate 35,189,661, forward strand.
TTACACTATTTATTTATTATTGTTTTTCTGTAGCCACAGTCAGGGCCCTCCTCCTTGTCAGGTGACCCTCCTCCCGTGATTTGGGAGTGAGGACAGCTGGTGCTGGAAGTGATTTTCTTTTGTCTGTGGAAGGAGTGAGGAGTGATATAGTTTTTTGACCGCTAAATTACAGTTTATATTGTTTATCTGTTTGAAGTCAACCCAGAGATGAGATCGTTTTTGTTTCTGTAAATAAATCGTTATACTTTTGATTGAAACTATCCCTCCGCGAGTGCTTTTTATTTAGTGAGTCTTAGACCTCCTCCTCACGCACTGCTCTAATGTTTTTGACCATCACTTTTTTTGGAACACAAGAGTAGCCATAACAACCTGTGTGAGAAATTTCAAGTGAATCGGATTTACGGTGTGAGGGGCGTGGCCTCTCAAACTTTCTTCAGTTGGGGCTTAATAACAGCGCCCCCTAGCGGAAATAAAAAAAAACTGTATAATAGCACACCCCGTGCACCCTAAAATACACCTGTGTGAGAAATTTCAAGTCAATCGGAATACGGTACTTATTTCAGTCGGGGCTTAATAACAGCGCCCCCTAGCGGAAATTCAAAAAACTGTATAATAGCACACCCCGTGGGGTGGGGACGCACGTTCTGTGAAATGTTTGCATGTCTGCGTGTAACGGTGTGGGAGGAGTAGCAGCTGAAGGTCGCAATCGTGGCAAAATGCAGAAAAACGGCCGTTCTCGCGAAGACGTTTTCGTTAAGGGCGGCCATGTTCTTTGAGCTATCTTGCTATAACTTTGTACACACGGGTACGTCGATCCCCTGATGCTGTGTACACCATTTGGTGATGATAGGTTGGAAATCCACAGAGTAAATGTCACTTCACTGTATTTCAGGTCATGTAAATTAGTGAAGGAAAAAAATCATGGCTGACCCCTATGGTCCAAGAGGCTTTATTGTAAAGCATGATGAGCCGTACATGTGAAATAAATTTCAACTCAATCACAGTCAGGGGGCGAGGGGCGTGGCCTGTCAAACATTGCATTTATGGTTTTAGCATTTGTGGCGACCCTATGGGATAATCTAGACAAACAATTAGGGACATATTGCCACATGTATTTTGGACATATCCAGCAAGTTTGATGATGATAGGACCTATGGTCAATGAGTTATGGCCAATTTGGTGATAAGCCCCGCCCCTGCGTAAACTTTTTGGTCAATGGCGGCCATGTTTTGCAAGTTGTCCTACTAATCTTTTACAGGTATGTTTTTTGTAGTCCCTCGGGGCTTCACGAGAAATTTGGTGTTGATACAGTAACATTTCAGAAAGTTGTGGATAACACCCTGTTTTTCAGTTTATGCTAATTTGCCGAAAATATTTCGAGGTTGAATTTTATGGTCCAAGAGGCTTTTTTGTAGAACACCCTAAAATACACCTGTGTGAGAAATTTCAAGTCAATCGGACTTACAGCACTTTTTTCAGTCTGGGCTTAACAGCGCCCCCTAGCGGAAATTCATAAAACTGTATAATAGCACACTCCGTGGGGTGGGGGCGCACGTTCTGTGAAATTGTTGCATGTCTGCGTGTAACGGTGTGGGAGGAGTAGCAGCTAGAAAAATTTCAGGGCTGAAAAAACGAAGAACAATAATTACGGATCCTCAGTAAACTGAGGACCCGTACTTAAGGATCCTCAGTGAACTGAAATATGGGGGGCATGAGGTTTGAGTTGGTCTGGTTGGTCAGGATAATCCCTCCCCCGACCCCTGACGTAGGCGGTTCATATTTTCTAGCCCAGCTCGCACCAGTTTTTCCAGCCCGGGGCCGGCTCCCTGGCGGTGTGAAACCAAAATCTAGCTCCGATTTTGCATCAGTGTGCAAAGGGCAAGTGTGAACACCAAGGCAGCCTTGTTGAAAACAGTTAATAAGCCTTTATTGGGGGCGCTCCTGTGGTGTAGTGGGCAGAGAGGCTCAGTCCTTATAGCAGCAGACCAGGGTTTGACTCCCCTGCATGTCATCCCCCTCTGTCCCCATTTCAACTCTTTCTAAACCTAAGTTTAACCTAACCTTAAAGCAAGTATTCACCCTATAATTGTATTATAATGACATGGAGAATTCTATATTGTCCCCAAAAGGAATGTACGTCCCTACAAGATCACTGTGTAAGCAGGAAAATGTCCCCACAACAACAGTAAAACAGACCCACATATACACTGTGTGCACAGTTATTAGGCAAGTGAGGATTTTGGCCATATCATAATTTGTATGCATATTTCCCAACTTCAAGCTGTATAAACCTAAGTGCTTATTGGATTCAAGCATACCAGGTGATGTGTATTTGTGTAATGATTTAAGGTGTGGCTTAAGGAGATCAACACTCTATATCAAGGTGTGCATAATTATTCGGCAGTTTCTCTTTCTCAGGCAAAATGGGCCAAACAAGAGATTTAACAGACTCTGAAAAGTCAAAAATTGTAAAAAGTCTTTCAGAGGGATGCAGCACTCTTGAAATTGCTAAGATATTGGGGCGTGACCACAGAACCATCAAACGTTTTGTTGCAAATAGCCAACAAGGTCGCAAGAAACGTATTGAGAAAAAAAGACGCAAATTAACTGCCAAAGATTTGAGAAGAATCAAATGTGAAGCTACCAGGAACCCATTATGCTCCAGTTCTGCCATATTCCAGAACTGCAACCTACCCGGAGTGCTCAGAAGTACAAGGTGTTCAGTGCTTAGAGACATGGCCAAGGTAAGGAAGGCTGAAACCCGACCACCACTGAACAAAACACACAAGTTGAAACGTCAAGACTGGGCCAAGAAATATCGGAAGACAGATTTTTCAAAGGTTTTATGGACTGATGAGATGAGAGTGACTCTTGATGGACCAGATGGATGGGCCCGTGGCTGGATCAGTAATGGACACAGAGCTCCACTTTGACTCAGACGCCAGCAAGGTGGAGGTGGGGTACTGGTATGGGCTGGTATTATTAAAGATGAGCTAGTTGGACCTTTTCAGGTTGAACATGGCCTCAAAATCAACTCCCAAACCTACTGCTAGTTTCTAGAAGATACTTTCTTCAAGCAGTGGTACAGGAAAAAGTCTGCATCTTTCAAGAAGACCATGATTTGTATGCAGGACAATGCTCCATCACATGCATTGAAGTACTCAACTGCATGGCTAGCCAGTAAAGGCCTTAAGGATGAAAAAATAATGACATGACCCCCTTCCTCACCTGAATTAAACCCTATTGAGAACCTGTGGGCCCTGCTTAAATGGGATATTTACAGTGAAGGAAATCAGTACACCTCTCGGAACAGTGTCTGGGAGGCTGTGGTTGCTGCTGCACAAACAGTTGATCGTCAACAGAACAAGAAACTGACAGACTCCATGAATGGAAGGCTTGTGACAGTTATTGAAAAGAATGGTGGCTATATTGATCACTGATTTTTTTTTTGACATGTCGGAAATTTTTATTTGTAAATTGAGTTGTTTTATTATTCTCACTTTAACAGATGAAAATAAACAAGTGAGATGGGAACATTTTCATTTTTTATTTTGTTGCATAATAATTCTGCATACTAATAGTTGCCTAATAATAGCAAAACATATATATATTCTCGTAAGAAAGACAAAACCTCACTTTTACTTTCGTAAACATTCAGGTTTAGGTTCATTAACATTTTGGATTGACCGAGAGCACTGTAGTTGTTCAATAATAAAATTAATCCTCAAAAATACAACTTGCCTAATAATTGTGATGTCACAAGAAGGAAACTGTAGGGTTAGACAGTGAGACCATAAAACACTCTTTCTGCCTTTTCTCAGGCTGGGATGATCCGATTTCAATTTTTTTTGCACATTTATACTTCATAGGATCTCCGAGTTCAATACACCTTCATATTCCAACCGGTGAAGTAGGCCTTTAAGCAGGCATGTTAACGATTCCAGGGAATTGGTTGACTATGCACCGGTTCTGAAGAGGAACCGGGTCTCGATTCCCATCCCTACCGGGGCGAAAGTCCTGTAAATGACCACAACAGGTTACACTAGTATCACACTCCGTGGTGAATAGGACATTTTTTCCCTTTATAGATATCCTCATACTTTTTTACCAGATTAATCTTCATATTAAGATAAATACTTTTTGTATTACACTTTGTCTAAAAATTTTAATAAAATAAGCATATGAGGCAATATCTCATTCAATATGCGTAGCCTATTAAAAACCCTTTAGTAGAGGTCCTGGATACGATTTGTATGCACTTCATTTAGAGAAGAATATCTCAACTGTTATAGACTAATATGACCCCATTGAACAACATGGGATGTGTGCCAAAATCTCTACCCGGGACCAAAGTCCTGAAAATGACCACAACAGGTTACACTAGTATCACACTACATGGTGAATGGGACTATTTTTCCCTTTATAGCTATCCTCATACATTTCTACAATATTAATCTTCATATTAAGAGAAATACATTTTGTATTACACTTTGTCTAAAAAATTTAATACAATATGCAAATTTGCCAATATCTCATTAAATATGCGCACATATAAACCCTTGAAGTTACAGATTTTTTGAGGGGATCACAATGTTCACAATGACAATGATTATAAACATTGAGATTTGATAAATAATGAAAATGGCAAAAAAAACAGTCAACCTATTACGTTCTGTATGTACGCATGTTGAATGAGATAATGCCTATTAATGTGTGTTAATACACACAATATATGCGTCAGAAAAATCCCAATAATCTTTTTGAATATGTCTGACATTGTGCATGTAACAGCTTGACCAGACATGACATGCGCTTTGCTGAACTCTCTAAGGAGAAAAATACAATAAATGTGCCGTAAAACCAAAACAAAACATTGACGTTTGTTTTGTTGATGTGAAAACAGAAATAATGCTCATAAACAAAAGAACTAATTGTACAAACTATTAATAAAAGGCTGTTGTGTAGTTAGATCATTAGAGCAAAGGTCCTTTCAGCCAGTAAACATGTGTGTCCCTGAGGATTCTTCAGTTTAACAACAGTTTCAACTAATTCCCTCTGAAGCAAATTGCAGTCCGAGCTGTGAGACCAATCAGTCCAAACATACACACACGCACACACTCGCACACACACACACACACACACACGCACACGCACACACACACACACACACACACACACACACACACACACACACACTCAGGTCTACAGAGAGGGCCATAATGACCTCATCAGAACTTCAACTTGAGAAAATAAAAGTTGTATTGATCAGTACAAGTTGCATTGATATTGAAATTGTAACTTTATTCTTTAAAGGTTGATTCAGTGATTCTGGAGAACGCTTTTTGTCCAAATGTCCAAGTGAATATCTTCTCATGATCCACTACCTGTCTCGACTGTGTGTGACCTGAACAAATAATCCAGTGTCAAACCTAGGCTCTGTAAATGGGCTTGTTGCTACCTACGATGGGCCCCCTTTGTGTACAGAGCCTAGGATGTGTATTAACACTGGATCTGTTTTCAGATCACACACTGTACAGACAGGTAGTGGACCGTGAGGAGATATTCACTGATTTTGATAAAAAGTGATTTTGACAACCTTTTTGGTACGTTACTCTCTAAATCGTATTACAGAAGTACAACCTAAGTGGGGGGCACTCGTGGCGTAGTGGTTAGAGGTTAGGTTAATTTTCTATAAACTCTCGGGTAAAAATTAATCAAAAGCAAAGACACTTGGCACCAATTAATTTAATGTGAATTGGTATTTGGTAGAACCGACACAATTGTGCAAAGCTGGTAGAGACATACCCCAATAGACTTGGAGCTGTAATTGCAGCGATAGGTGGTTCTACAACGTATTGACTATTATTAGTATTGGGGGGCTGAATATTTTTGCACACCACATTTTTCAGTTTTTTATTTATAAAAAAATTGTAAATCATATTTCATTTTTCATTCCACTTAACAATAATGCGCCACTTTGTGTTGGTCTATCACATGAAATCCCAATAAAATAATTGTATGTGTGTGGTTGTAACGTCACAGCATGTGGAAAAGTTCAAGGGGTGTGAATACTTTTGCAAGGCACTGTATCTAACTATGTGTACATTTGCGTATTGTTAAAAAACAACAATCTAGATGTCAGGGAAAACCAGAGTTAACATCTTCTGTTATATTGCAGAGGACAACAGATGGCAAGGTTCCAGTCATAAGACATGGCAGCCAAATTTAAAATGTCAATATTTACATATGTGTACAAGCAGAGACTCATGTGTAGATATGCATCTCGTTAAAAAACAACAATCTAAATGTTAGGTAAAGCCAGAGTCAAAATCTTTATTTAGTTTTTTTTTACAACATATAAGTGTCCAGAGCTTTACAGAACAGATTTTGGAAAAAGCCTTCTTTCATTGTATAAATAAAAAAAGACTATGTAATATGTACAACACAACACATATAACAACATACTTTAATTTCACAATACTTCATATGAAAATGCCAAATTGCTGCATTTATAAAACACTTTTATCTAAGGTGCAACATGTGCAGATAGAGGATACAACTGTAAAACCTGCCCTAACAAACTAACAATGGACTTTTATTCACTGTTGTATCAGAACAAGCCAACTTCACAACAAGGTACTTATGACAATACAGACTGTTTATGATGTTCCCAAACAATGTCAATGATTAAGAACTTCACAAAAGAGTACAACCATCAAAGTAACAAAGATAAGCGCCTTTTTAGATGTCATGCATGTGTTATATTGCAGAGGACAACAGATTCATACAACTAATAATTCATATTCAATAATTGACAGATTGAACTAGTTAGATTAAAACACAGTCTGGGGGTCAGAGCAAAGAACAATCAGAACCAGAACAGTCTGGGACTCAGAACACAGGACTAGACCCAGCTGTCATTTTCCATCTTTTGAGTCTTTGATTAATACTTTTCTGCATTTGTTTTATTGGGATCATTCATTGAAAAATACATATTACAGCTAAGGACACTTCAACATGTGGAGAAACAAAATGCAGAACCTGCTCTACTAACTAACAATGAACTTTAGCGCGCCCAATAAAATATATTGTGAAAACTTTTTTGTAATTCCCTCGCACAGTATCTCTCTTTTTATGACAGCACATGTGTTTGTATGTTTCTCTTATTTTGGACATTTGCAATCCAAACATGATAGGATTTAAAAGTGGCTGTAGGATCACAAAATACACAGACAGAATCATGCTTAACACACTGGGTAAACTGCTCATATCAAATCTACTCCGAATGATTTCAAAGAAGCAACCGAATGAAAAGTTAATGAGAGACACCAACTGAGGTGTGCAGGTGCTGACAGCTTTCTGTCTCGTCTGTTTGGAACCAGAAAAACAGATTTTAAGAATTTTCATGTAAGAAAAAAGAATTGGAATCAGAGGCACTACCACAGAAAGCACGATACCAAAAAGACCATAAATGTTATTCACTGTAGTGTCAGAACAGGCCAACTTAACAACAAGGTAGTTTCTACACAAAAGACCGTTTAAGACATTTCCACACAATGTCAAACGAATGCTTAAGGATAACGTGATCACAACTTTTACAAGAGAGTACAACCATACCACAATGATAAGGATAAATACCTTTTTAGATGTCATACGTGTGTTGTACTGCAGAGGGCAACAGATTGCAAGATATCGGTCATAAGACATGATGGCTAAGTTGACAAACTCTACATTTGCATATGTGTATACACAATAAATCTGTAGGTAACAATATGTAGCAGAAATAGTGTGAATGTCAGAGAGAATTTGGATTAGGAGGAATGGAAAAAAACCCATGCTACCGAACAACTCATTAACAAATAGGCTGCAGAGGAAAAAGTACATTGGTTCATGTAAGCTTCTGTTCATACAGATAACCACTATGAGAGATGAGTTAGCAATAATTATCACAATGTACAACAATGCAGTTATCATGAAATACAAGTATCTCAAAATCCCAACATTCATATAAGCTCCAAGAATGAAATAAGACAAAGTTGAAGAAGTAGAATTTGCCATTATTAACAACTGAGTGGAAATGTCAAAAACTCCCAAACCTCACAAATGTCCAATACGTACCGTAGGCTATCGTTTACTTGCCTCCTCAACAGTAGATAATGTACCTCAGTGTTAAATGAAACACAGTGTCACATCACACAGTTCACTGTTCACTGGCTATTCTGTAGAGACACTGTCTGCTTTATACTTTACAGAACAGGCCAGAACCACTGTCTATCAATGGGCATGTTCAATGACGTCTGCACAGTAGGTGTGTGTGTGTGTGTGTGTTTGTGTGTGTGTACAGGGACTTAACTTCTTCCTATTCCTTTTGAACATGAACTATACTATTTGAGTTATGTACTTGTTGCTTAGGATCCTGAGGATCCCATTTGTTTGTTTTGGGTTCACTATAGCAAGCTGTTGTAACATGTTGCTACCTACGATGGGCCCCCTTTGTTTACATACCAGTTTACAGAGCCTAGGCTGTGTATTACCACTGGATTTGTTGTTCAGCGCACACACAGTACGGACAGGTAGCAGATCTTGAGGAGATATTCACTGATTTTAATTTTAACAGCAATTATTCTGTAGAATCACTGACTCCACCTTTAAGTGTAGAATGTGAGGATTCCTAGCGCACTTTCACACCAACCTTGTATGGTCCGGACTTTCAGACTAGATATCTCCTCTGTCTCCTGTCGGTACTGTGTGTGTGTGATAAAAAATCCACAGCCACAGTGTTAATGCACAGCCCAGACTATGTAAACATATTTGTTTCAGCTACATGGCCCCTTAGTTTACGTAACAGTTTACTTATCAATTTTCCGTTTGATCCGAACCAGAATTCCATCAAATCTGTACCAAGTATAAACAACATCAACCTTGGTTTGGACTTTTAGAGCCTTTTCAAGCTAATAGCCTGAACCCAGGTTAACGTGAGTATCACTGTCTAAAGGCCTGAGACCAGGGGCCTATTGTGGGTTTGGAGGTCCAAGCAAAGAACAATCAGAACCAGAACAGCCTGGGACTCAGAACACAGGACTAGACCCAGCTGTCATTTTCCATCTTTTGAGTCTTTGATTAATATTTTTCTGCATTTGTTTTATTGGGATCATTTATTGAATAAAGAAAGACATATTACGTAGAGTTTATTGGTGTTAAAGGTCACTCTCCTGTCCCCCACATACATACGTGCCAAACCATGCCCTTGCTGACACCCCTATAACCATTCAACCCCCACCTCCAGCCCACATTTTCTTTTGTCTTATTCAAACTAGTCTCCTTGCTACCTCAAATATAATGGATTCATTAAAAGAGGGCACAGACACTGTCTCACTGTACCCCACAGCATTTGTCTCACTTTACCCCACTGCCACAAGTTGAGAAAAAACTAGCTCTCTCAGCAAATCAGGCTAATCTTCCGTAATCATCACATGGTTTCATATGTTGGTAGTTCATCAACATGTATGATAGAAGTGTTTCTACCTGAATCAATTTGCTTTGGCACAACAATCGATAAAGTTGACAGCAAGAACATTTACTTTTACATGCAAAAAAGACATTTTTGTGAAAAAAACATGCTTACAACCATGAGGTCCTTTCTTTTATGGCCAAGGGGAAATGAGAGGGCCTTGAAAACATATATCTCACACGACCAAAAATGTGTTCCATTGCCTAGATACAGGGGGTGTCTCACCTTACCCGATGGCTCACATTATATATATATATATATATATATATATATATATATATATATATATATATATATATATATATATATATATATATATATTTAAAATTGCAATTGCAAAAGCAGGACTAAAAACTAAACAAACACAGCATTGCTTTTTAGGGGATGTGTGTGTATGTGTGGGTTTGTTTTACTGCTGTTGTGGGGACATGTTCTTGCTTTCACAGTGATATTGTGGGGACGTACATTCCTTTTGGGGACAATATAGAATTCTCCATGTCATTATAATTACATTCTAGGGTGAATACGTGCTTTAAGGCTAAACTTAGGTTTAGAAAGAGTTAAATAGTTGAAATGGGGACAGAGGGGGATGACATGCAGGGGAGTCAAACCCGGGTCTGCTGCTATAAGGACTGAGCCTCTCTACCCACTACACCATAGGAGCGCCTCCAATAAAGGCTTTTTAACTGTTGTCAAAAAGGCTGCCCTGGTGTTCACACTTGCCCTTTGCACACCAACTCAAAATCGGAGCTAGTTCGGAGCTAGAGCCCAGTAAGAGCCAGATTTTTGGTTTCACACCGCCAGAGAGCCGGCCCCGGGCTGGAAAAACTGGTGCAAGCTGGGCTAGAAAATATGAACCGCCTACGTCAGGGGACGGGGGAGGGATTATCCTGACCTACCAGACCAACTCAAACCTCATGGACGCCATATTTGAAAACATTGCTACTACGAGACGTAAACACAACATAATTACCAAATGTAGCGATCAAATAGAGCAGCGAAAATACGCTGTATAGGTTGTGTTTGGTTAACAAAGTATAAGCGAAAGGCAACACGCGTAAAAATAAGACATATCGGCCGCTGTTGCTTTGCTTATACTGTAGGGGTGAAGGCTGCAGTTGGCTTCTGGTGCGGACTGAATGGGCGGCAGCAAAGCATTTAAGCAAAAATGGGGAAATGCCAGTATTCTGAGGACTGTCCCCTCAATGCTAATGTAAACCCTGGTTGGATAAGGATTCAAAATTGGATACGAAGATGAAATCTGAAGCATAGTTTCAGTGTTAAAACTGATTCAATGATTGCTGTCTGTGGTTCTATATGGGCTGTGGCAATCATTTTGAAAAATAATATCTTGCAGCAACATATTACTGTAACTAGTTCAAGTAGAAAGTGAAGTTTCCCAACACTGGTTCTCTGCATGTCATTCCCCTCTCTGCACAATTTCATCTCTGCCTCTCTGCACTATGAATAAAGCATTGGAAATTTAAAAAAAAATCATCTTAGTAAAAAAGTGTCCATTTGGGAACACGGATTCCTCATACAAAGGTATTCCAAATGGACAAAAAAAAATATTGGTAACACTTTATAATAACTATCCGTTGTAACTTGTTAATAGATCATTAGTAAACTCTTAATTAATGATTATTAATGATTTGTTAAGTGTTTGTTAGCAGTTTGTTAAGGATTTATAACAATGGTAGATAGTTAATAGCTTAATAATTGAATCAGTTCATCTGGGAGGTAATCCGAGATTACGTCACGTTCAAGTCCATGGCATGCACAGTGTGTATTGAGTTTATTTAAAAATATTTGAACATGGGGCTGCCCTCAGTTGCCCATGCACTGTGTATAGTATATAGCCTATTTCAGCCTCGTCGGTATCTCGGATTACCTCCCAGATGAACTGATTCAATTATTAAGCTATTAACTATCTGCCATTGTTATAAATCCTTAACAAACTGCTAACAAACACTTAACAAATCATTAATAATCATTAATTAAGAGTTTACTGATCTATTAATCTATGATCTATTAACAAGTTACAACGGATAGTTATTATAAAGTGTTACCAAAATATTTTTACAAAAAGGATTCTCCAGAATTGCTGGCTCCACTTTTACCATTCATTAACCCTTTTTTGTTAACAACAAACAACTCAACTTCAGAAAGTGGCAATTACGCAGCTATGGTATTCTCTGGAGAACATGGCATGGATCTAGGGTGGTTGTTAGGGTTAAGTATTGATTATCTCTTGATACACAGACCTATACAAGTAGCGGATATTACGGCAGCCTCCCACTAGACAGTGCAGGGGTCTGCAACACAGAAGGTAACAACATTTAACACTTGTGTGTAACTGTGATCAATGTAACTGTATTTGTAACTGTGAGTTTTTTTAATCTTTTATGCTTACAGGAAAAAGACAGCTGAGCAGTTTTTGTAAACAATGTCTGTGTTTTTTAGAAACATTTCCTTAATTCAAACAAGTGGTTCATTTTGGATTAAAATTAGAACTGCAAACCTTGTATAGACTTTGAAAACTGTTACCAAAGTACAAGAATGACGGTAAATTCAACTCTGTCTTACTTCATTCTTAGCACTTATAAAGACGTGGGGGATATGAAATACTTTTATTTTGTTATAACTGCATTGTTGTACATTGTGATAGTAATTGCCAACTCATCTCTCATAGTGGTTATCTGTATGAACAGAAGCTTACAAGAACCGATGTACTTTTTCCTCTGCAGCCTGTTTGTCAATGAGTTGTATGGCAGCACGGGGTTTTTTCCATTCCTCCTAATCCAAATTCTCTCTGACATTCACACTGTATCTACTTCATTTTGTTTCCTGCAGATTTATTGTATATACACATATGCAAGTGTAGAGTTTGTCAACTTAGCCGTCATGTCTTATGACCGATATCTTGCCATCTGTTGCCCTCTGCAGTACAACACACGTATGACATCTAAAAAGGCATTTATCCTTATCATTGTGGTATGGTTGTACTCTCTTGTTAAATTCTTAATCACGTTATCCTTAAGCATTCGTTTGACATTGTGTGGAAACGTCTTAAACGGTCTTTTGTGTAGAAACTACCTTGTTGTTAAGTTGGCCTGTTCTGACACTACAGTGAATAACATTTATGGTCTTTTTGGTATCGTGCTTTCTGTGGCAGTGCCTCTGATTCCAATTCTTTTTTCTTACATGAAAATTCTTAAAATCTGTTTTTCTGGTTCCAAACAGACGAGACAGAAAGCTGTCAGCACCTGCACACCTCAGTTGGTGTCTCTCATTAACTTTTCATTCGGTTGCTTCTTTGAAATTATTCGGAGTAGATTTGATATGAGCAGTTTACCCAGTGTGTTAAGCATGATTCTGTCTGTGTATTTTGTGATCCTACAGCCACTTTTAAATCCTATCATGTTTGGATTGCAAATGTCCAAAATAAGAAAAACGTATATACACATGTGCTGTCATAAAAACAGAGATACTGTGCGAGGGAATTACAAAAATGTTTTCACAATATCTTTTATTGGGCGCGCTAAAGTTCATTGTTAGTTAGTAGAGCAGGTTCTGCATTTTGTTTCTCCACATGTTGAAGTGTCCTTAGCGGTGTGTGTGTGTGTGTGTGTGTGTGTGTGTGTGTGTGTGTGTGTGTGTGTGTGTGTGTGTGTGTGTGTGTGTGTGTGCTTGTTTGAATGAACAGAAGAATAATGGCAAATATCGCTTACCATATTTTGATATGGTTGTACTCTTTTGTGAAGTTCGTAATCACTTTATCATTGAACATACGTTTGCCTCTTTGTGAAAATGTCATAAACAGTCTGTATTGTCATAACTAGGCTTGTTCTGACACAAAAGTGGATAACATTTAGGGCCTTTTTAGGATCGTACTCACCATTATTGTGCCACTACTTACAATTATTTTCTCCTACACCAAAATTCTTAAGATACTTTTTTTTTTTTTTATTAATTAAAAGAGAAAAGGCTGTATCCAAAATCTGTTCTGTATGTCACTGTGTATGAGATGTTCGCACAAGGGAAGGAAATGAAAAAATGGAGCTAGAATACTTGTAAAAAATAATGTATTAATATATTCCTGCAACTGCAATTTTGTGATTCATTTCATGAATAAAAACGTTGCAAAAACAGATCAAGATTTTTGTTTTGTTTGTGTATTTATTCAAACATTTCTGAAAAGTTGTATTACAAAAAGTTACAATTTTAAGGTCAGTTTAATTATGATATCTATTAGTTAAAATATATTATATAACAGCCTAATAATGCATTTAGTTAACTGAGTTCACCGACCTCTTACCAGCCAAAATGGCGAATGGATATATAGCCTCCTCAAAACACTTTGCTTCACTGCTAAAACTAAAGTTGGAGTTGGATGCATGATTTGAAATGTTTTTGTTACATGCTTGATTTTTTTTAAAGTGCAGAGTAAATTTAAAGAAAAATTAGGCATAATGAACACGAACAAAAATATATATGACAGTCTTTCTAAAATCAAATCCAGCTGAGATATGGTTACTGTTTGTAGGTTGCACACTAAAGTTATAGTGGTGTGTAACTTTTGTGGCCCCCGTGAGGAATTCTATGGATGAGTAATTACATGGATGCATGGACGTTATACCTTCTGCTGTACGTCAAGGTTTTTTCTTAGCAGTAGAAGACACAGTAGTGACACCAGTTTGTAAACGATGCCATACTGAGAAATATAGAGAGAGTTTTGTAGAGCTGATTGGCTCAAAGATGTGAGAGCAAAGATCAAATATCACGTTCCCACTTATCAGCTTTTGTGAAGCTAAAGAAAGGAGCTCGAGTGCACGGCTATCCAATATCAGTTAAAGGGGGACTCAGCGATTCTGGAGAACGCATGTTGTCAAATCAGTGAATACCACCTCATGATCTGCTGGGTTGGTACGATGGCCTAGAGGAAAAGTGGCCGACTAGTAACCATGGTCACTGGCTGGTTCGATCCCCGGCACCGGACAGGAGGGTGTTAATTGTAAAACTAGCAGAGGCTGGTATTACGTCTACGGTGCCCACCATCTCTACCATTGTGTCCTTGAGCAAGGGACTTAACCCCAAACTGCTCCAGGGACGCTGTACTATGGCTGACCCTGCGCTCTGACCCCCTCCGGGAGTGTGGTAACTTGAGAGGGGAGATGTGAAACAACAAATTTCAATGTAACCAACCATTGAATAATAAGGCAACTTACCTTACCCTGTCTGTACTGTGTCTGTGCTGCAAAATAAATCGAGGTGTTAAGACACAGCCTAGATTCTGTTAACTGATATGTAAACAAAGGGGCCACCATAGCTAGCAACATGCCGGTTTACAGAGCCTAGGCTGTGTATTAACTTGATTATTTTTTTAATGCATGGACAGGTAGCAAATCTTGAGGAGATATACACTGATTTTGACAAAAAGTGATTTTGACAACAAGCGTTCTCCAGAATCACTGACTACACCTTTAATCTAGTGATAGAGCTCTTTATGCTAACGTCTTGTATTCTGGTTTGTTTTGGTCGTACGAGGGTCAAAATAATGAAATAAATACTCAAAGCAATGTTGAACTGTTTATTAGATATAACTGTATTAACAATGGCTTTCTCCCTCTCATCTCTTAAAGGCAAAAACATTGTTTCATTAAGCACTGGTCAAAAGACTTGTACATAGAATGTGTTGATTTACAAAATGAATAAAGGTTGTATCCAAAATTGGTTCTGCAATTACTTTGTACACTAATATGTTGTAAAAATGTAATTACATTTTTAACTCTAGCTTTAAACAACGTCTATATTTTTAAAGAGAGGCAAATGTACACATTATTAGTAAGATATAAGTTACATTTGTATATATTTATTCAATAATTTCTTAAAGAATTGTAATACAAAAAATAATAGTTATAATGTTCGTAATAAACTGCAAATCTGGTATGATTATATCTATAAGTTAAACATGTTACCATATTCACCTGCAGTGCCTGAACTTAAATATACATTTCAATATACATTTCATTTCTAAGTATAACAAATGACATCTAATGTAATGTTACAACAAAAACGGTTATACATAATGATTATTGTTGTAAATGTTCCTTGTATTACAGATAGAAGCAGAACAGTTTCAAAAGGTACACAACTTATAACTATTTTATAGTATTTTTCATCCTTTGACATAATGCAGTGTCACTAAAGTATATGGCATTTGACGTTAGTGCAGTGTGATAATGCCAAAAATCATAATTGCAATTATTTTGACTGATGTTGAGATCATTATTATATGAAGGGTCACTATGCAGTTTCAGAGGAGGGGGATGTGTTTACATTCACAGAGCCTGCAGTTAGTTTACTAAACATATTTTCTCTACATGTAATTCTTAGTTTATTTATTTATTTATTGGTCTGTTTCAGGGACATTGCACACTAATCAACAGTCAAACTAGACCAGAGTTAGCCTAAGATGCTA
>OX442352.1:35215652-35225652 GCA_949357725.1 Hyperoplus immaculatus
TTGATCTAACTTCAATAGTCAGTATCCTAGAGGCTCAGGCCTGACAGCAGACATGGGTTTGAATCTGACCCGTGATTGTTCTCTGCATTTCATTCCCTCTCTGCCCCATTTCATATCTGTCTCTCTGCACTGTTTATAAAGCAAAATAAAAAAAATACATTTTTAGCTATAAAAATCGATACTGATATTGCGAAACTAAGTATCGCGATATATCGCGATATCGATTTTTTTGACACAGTGCCAAAAGTGAGACAGCCATTACCCTAGGTGAGCCCATTGAGCTCAATTTTAACCCCTAAGTGGAAAAAATTAGCTAACCCTAGCTATAAGTGAGACCACCCTAACCCTAGGGTTAACGAAAATGAGGAACGCTTCACGAATTTGCGTGTCATCCTTGCGCCTGGTGCATGGGGATAGTCTCTGCCTCTGTTCCAACTTAAGTCCCTCCTCCCAGTTCATGCGGACGGGAGGATGGACGCCTCCCATTGGCCTGTTCCAACTTTTTCCAACCGTGTTCCAACCTTCCTGCCCTCTGATTGGCCTGTTCCAACCTTTGTCCCTCCTACACTCCACTGCTTCTCCGGAGAATCATCTTGCCGCTTAGCGAAACAGCCGATTAAACAACCGAATGGTGAGTTGCTTGTACAAAACTTATTGTTTCATTGTGAATGGCAAAATGTTTAACAGTAATAGTAATTGCATACAGTAAGTTAAAAGTGACCACTTTGGCGTTTCTTGGGCTATTGACATGTAACGAGGCGCTAATACACGGTGGCTACCGCTCGCTAAACGCTGTCGTTATCTGTCCGACGGGGGGGCTTTGTCTTAAGCGGCCAAGTTGAACTGCACTTCTTAAAATGCTTAAAAACTATAACCCTATATGTTTGAGTGGTGTATTGACTGAATATTTGACTGTACACACGGGTTTTGACCAGTTTTCGTCGTGGTGAAATGCCCTTGCCGCCTACGCGACAGAGAGTGTATGCTCGGAGGAGGCGGCAGCGGCGGCGGCCGCGCTGAGTGTCTTTAGCAGCCAATTTGAACTGGTATGTCCTTTTAAAAAAACAAAAAAACATAGCCGAATTATCCCTACATATGTGTTTTCTGTAATAGACTAAATTTAATTTCTGTCCGCACGGGTTTTGACTAGTAAACGTCGAGGAGAAATGACCAAGCCGCCGATGCGACCAAGCGTTTGTATGCGGCGGCAGGGCTGTGTGTCTTTAGCAGCCAATTTGAACTGCTATGTCCTCTTTAAAAGAATAAAAAAACTTAGCCGAATTATCCCTACATATGTGAGTAGTGTGTTTGACGGGGTTTGGCTATTTTTCGTCGGTGTGACATGCCCTTTTCCTTCAAATGTATTGGTGTAATTATGTAATAAGGGTACATTAACATAACTAACTACTAAGCATTATTCAAGTAAGGACTTTACCAATTTCATTTACATTCCAGCCATTCTAAATCTCTGTATCTCTGTAAATAAAATGAACTACAAATGAATTAATGTACCCTTATTGTAAAGTGTTACCAATGGCATTATAAGGCATTAAATGTAATGTAAATGTATTAGTAATGTAATGTATGTGTATTAGAATTGCTGCATTACAATTGTGTTATTCAGTACTTTTGACTACAAAGCTTTAAATGTCTGTATTGTAATTGGTTTTCTTTTGTCTTACTATAGATGGAATTCAAACCAAAGTTCGCATTTAGGGGTGCCGAGCTGCAGCTCCGTGCCAGCTCCGTCGCGGCTCGGCACGTCCAGCTGCGGAAACAGCAGGGCTCTGCGGAGGCCAGCCAGCAGGCCCCTCTCAAGCCGCCAGAGGAGGCAGAGGCCGACGCTCGCGCCCGGGTCACAGCGCTGGGAGGAAACCCCGAGGACCGCCGACTGGTCCTGAGCAAAATGGAGGTCCAGCTCGGCCAGTACAAGGGGCAGACCTTCCAGTGGCTGCTGACCCACGACGTCGGTTACTCTGCCAACCTGCTGGCACTACACCTGGCTGAGCGCGAGGGGGGGAATACCAGCTGCACCCCCCTCATGGCCAACAAAGACGCTCTGCTGGAGTACGCGGGCCTGTTCCCTGCTATGAGGCCGGCCATAGCGGGGAAGAGGAGGACAGGCCAGGAGGGAGATCAGCTGGTGGGCTTCGGGAATCACAGCTCCCTCACCTACAGGGAGCTGTATGACTCCAAGGATGCGGAGATCAGCAGGTAAGACTTTACCGTTAACGAAATGACACGAGGAGGGTGAAACGATTGTGTCTTTATGGTTAATATTCTGAACTCTTTTCTCCTAACTTCAGCTACAGGAGCTGGGTGAGGGGCCAGAGGCCAGACCATCCCAACTCCACTCTGGCCAAGCTGAGGCAGTATGTGTTGAAGAGGGACAAGCTTCACACAGCTGCCTCAGCGACCTCATTCCAGCCGTTTGCTGCTTCCTCCTCCTCCGCATCCCAGCCCGCCAGCAGGATCCCCTCCACCATGACCCCACCCCCCACCACAGCATCCCCAGCAGCCAGTAGGAAGCCACGGGTGGCACACACCCCATCCCCTACGCCGTCCCCTGCCAAACGGGTGGCACACACCCCATCCCCTACGCCGTCCCCTGCCAAACGGGTGGCACACACCCCATCCCCTACGCCGTCCCCTGCCAAACGGGTGGCACACACCCCATCCCCTACGCCGTCCCCTGCCAAACGGGTGGCACACACCCCATCCCCTACGCCGTCCCCTGCCAAACGGGTGGCACACACCCCATCCCCTACGCCGTCCCCTGCCAAACGGGTGGCACACACCCCATCCCCTACGCCGTCCCCTGCCAAACGGGTGGCACAGACGCCGTCCCCGTCAGCCGCCAGGAAGCCACACGTGCCCCCCACTCCACCGCGGACCACCAACGTTTCCCCCACTGCCTGCCCTCCAGCCACCCCGAGGAAGAGACCAGTCTCTGTCCTCTTAGGTATGTTTAGCAATAATTCTCTTCATGTTAGCCTTTGCTATTTTGTATTAACACTGTAATGCGGAGTTTAATACATCATTAATTGTGTTTCCAGTTTCCTCTGAGGATGAGGTGGATGACAGGCAGATGGTGGAAGCTGCTGCTGCTGCTGAGGTTTCTTTTTCTGGTAAGTGTCTTTCTTACTGTAAACACACCCAACGCATTGAAAAGTCATACACCGCGATTGCTGCATTTCTCTCTTGTCATTTCAGCCCCTCCGGGGAAGAGAGCGGCGGTTAGCCCTGCCGCCGCTCCTCCCCGTGCCTCTGCTGCTGCTGCTGCTGCTGCTGCTACCGCTCAGCCCAGTGCTGCTGTGCCCCTGCTCGCTCCAGTCAGGCTGTGCGCTCCCCAGGTTTGTGCTGCATTTAGTTAGCTTTAATACATCCATCTATAAATGCGCATGTGTTGAAGCGGTGTAAAGCTGCTGCTCAGTAAAGGGTTTTTTATTGTAATTGCAGGTCATCCTTCCGGAGGCCTGGAAGGTCAGCATGCCCCGAGAGCAGCAGGAGTGGGTCAGCAAGAAGCTGTTTGTGAGGGACAAGACAGGATACGCCGTCCTGGCTGGCGACATCGCCATGTGGAACCATCCACCTGGTCCACGGGCTGTCTACAGCCAGTGTCCCTCCTCCCACCACGCGTTTTTCCAGCGCCCCTTCTTCCTCTGGCTCCCGTACAGGCTCCTGAAGTGCCAGCTGTCCTGTCCAAGCTGCAGCCACAAACTGACCGGCTGTGGTCTGTACAAGACCATAAGGAGAGTCTTGGACAGTGATGGCTGGTACTTCATGGGGACGGAGTACTTGGAGTGCAGGTAAATACCTTTGTGCATACATGTCTATTTTTGTGACATACTGACGATATTGATAAATATGAAAAGGTAAAAACAAATGCGTATGTTCTCAGGCGCTGCACGAAGAAGGTGAGCGGCTGGGACGAGTGTGTGCGGAGACAGCTTCCGCTGGCCCTACAGCAGATGTTCCCCGCCGTAATGACGTACAGGCTCGCGTGCGACAGGAAGGTTGTTGCCCAGATGAAGGGGAGGACATTGGGCAACAGCGTAAGCCGGCTGCGCGCCTTCCTGGTCGAGCAGCACACAGCGGAGTGGGTAAGGCGGTGCACGCTCTTCCTGCACACCTGCAGGCCGTTTAGGCGTGTGGGTGTGGAGCTGCCCGACCTGCCCGCTCTGCCGAAGATGGAGCCTGTACCGACGACTACGTGGCTGCTCTCCACATACGTCAGGGAGTCCTTCTCGAGGATAGACGAGCTGAAGGCCAAGGTGACCTCGACCTTCGGCTCCGTCCTGAAGTTGGACTCCACGAAAAAGGTGAGAAGATTAGACTTTGCCTGGTGTAACTCGTATAAACGAGCCGCGTCTTCACTAACTCACCTTTTTCCTCCTCCTCTGCAGATCACCAAAAAACTGGCGGGAGCGGCTGCCGGCACCGCTTTGTGGATGAGCAGCGTGGGGAACGAACTGGGCCAGGTTCTGATGTCTGTCCTGACCTCGGCCGAGGGCTACGGACTGAGGGACATGACGTCAGGCCTGCAGGAGCGGTACTATCAGGCTGGGGTGGCACCTCCCCTGATCCTTTACGTGGACAGGGACTGCTGCCGGGGAGATGATGGAGTGTGCGCAGCGGGGGCTCTCTTCTCCCAGTGGCCGCACCTGGCCGTCCGGCTGGACATTTGGCATTTCATACGTCGGCTGGCGGCGGGTGTGACCTCGGAGAGCCATCTGCTGTACCCGAGCCTGATGAGGCAGCTGTCGGCCTGCATCTACGAATGGGACCCGGAGGACCTGTCCCTTCTGAGGAGCGCAGCGCTGGCAGACTGCCTGCGGAGGAGGGGAAACCTGGAGTTGACCATCAGGGAGATGGCGAAGCACTGTCGCCGCCGCACGCGCGGGGCGCAGGAGACGGAGCGTCTCCTTGATGAGACACTCCAGGTGTTCATGGACGCCACAGACACCATGAACGTCCCCATACTGCACCGCACCAGAATGGAGGAGATCTGGCGCACACAGCGGCAACACGTCACCTGCATCCAGGTACATCAGTAACTCTGTATATTGCAATTTATCAGCGTTCTTCTTGTCCGCGGAGATAATAATCCATCCTTTTTCTCCTCGTCAGGACCCTTCCAACGTACCGCTGTACACGAGGGTCGGATCGGTGACGAAGGGGGGGGTAACGCTGCCTGTGTACCGCTGTGCCCGAGGGTCAACATCGCTGGAGTCGTTCCACCTGCACCTCAACAGGTTCATCCCAGGTGAGTTCATATTATATACACACACATACAAACTATTCAATAAAATATCCCTCATTGGACTCCTTTCTCATTGTATTCATCATCCTGTTTCCCCCCTTTTGTCTCACAGGTTCATCCGCCAACGGATGTAACTTCCAGGTGTACCTGTTGGAGGGGCTTACACGGTGGAACGACGACCGGGCACAGACGGCCTTAGAGGCAGCGGGGGGAGAGAAGTCTGGTCTGAAGTGCTACAGTGGCCAGGACATCCACACTCTGAACCAGCTGACAGAGGAGGCGTACGGGTTGTCGCTGGTTCAGAGCTACGTCAAGCCACTGGAGTATACAGGTGAGAATAAAATAGTCTAATGCTGTAAATAAGTCATGTATAATGTAGTTATAAAATATTAATCTCTTTTATATTTTTCTTTGAAAGGTGAGCTCATTGGGGTGGGCTACCTGTATGACCAGACGGGGAAGGTACTGCAGACGCTTCCTGATGATCCAGACGAACCAGACAGCACACTGGAAGAGTCTGGTGAAGAGGAAGAGGAGGAGGAGGAGGACCACCAGGACCAAACAGAAGAGGAACTGTTGCTGGGCAACCTCCGAGGGGATTTTGATGACCTGCAGCAGCCCCTTCAGCCAGCCACCGCCGTCCCTCCTCCTCCACGCCTGCAGAGCCAACCCCCTCCCCCTACCCCCCCCACGGTGCAGCCTCCGCAACAGCAGCAGCAGCAGCAGCAGATGATGACGACGACGACGACGACGACGACGACGACGACGACGACGACAACACCGAAGAAGAAGCTGGAGAAGAAGAAACACCTGCAACAGCAGCAACAGCAACAACAACAACAACAGACGCAGCAGCCACCACAGCAGACTCCAACTCCCCAGCAGCAGACTCCCACTCCTGAGCAGCAGCAGCAGCAGCAGCAGCAGCAGCAGCAGCAGCAGCAGCAGCAGCCGCCGCCTCAGCCCCAAGCTCCACCACAGCCTGGGCCCTGGCAGACAGATCCTGTTAGTATTATTGTGTTGTTTTGCTCATATTTATTTTTCCTTAGCTGAATACATTAGATGAAACTAATAATATATTTTTCCTCCATCTACTCAGGCCAACGCCGGTGACCCGACCCTGCAACCGGGGTACCGGCAGGTCCAGCTTCTGGCCCAGGGTCTGGTGGAGCTGTGTTCCAAAGGCTTTGTTAACGAGGCTGAGGCGGACAGGATCGTGGGGCTTTGCCATGACCTCCTCGCTGTCGACAAGGGTCCTGTGGTTTATCCATCTCGCCACAGGACCCAGTTAAACAAGGGGAGGTACAAGAAGGCCAAGTCCTGCGGTCCTTCTGCGAATGCCACGCCAGGAGTGGAGAGCATGAACCGGTACGTGTAATCACACAAGTGCTGCGTTTTAATGAGTTGTTTTTACTTGGATCTCATCTCTACTTTGTCCTATTGCAGCTGCATAGTGGGGACGAGGGGTCTGCCGGCGACGTGGCCGGACACCAGCCGGCTTGTGGAGGCCATCTTCAATACACTCTTGGCCAAACACCAAAGTAGCAAGAAGGTGTCGGGCGGCCGGCAGAGCCGCTGGAACGTGGTCCTGGCGGCATACTGCGCCATACAGGACTGCGTTTCGGCTCACCCGGCCCTCAGGACCCGTCCGGCCCTGCAGCTCTTTGGTGTTAACGTGACGACACTGTCGCAATGGTAAGGAGGAGCTCTTCACTCATTTGCTCATTATGAATAGATTTGATGAGTGTTCTCGCTTTAAGCCGTATGCGCTGTGTTTACTCTGCAGGGTCAGGAGGAAGATGGCCTCCACAGACACTGGGAGGCTGACTGTGGCCAGGCCGGCCCTGCCAGCCCCCGCCGCGGCACAGGAGCCCGTTGTGCGCCCGAGGGGACCGGAGGACCAGGCCGAGCCCACCAGCTCCACCGCCTTCTCCTTCCAGCCGATCCGGCCTGCGGAGGAGCTGCCGGTCCCATCTGCTGGAGCCTCTGCCACCACCACCACAGCCCCGGATCCCCTGGCCGCACCCGCTGCTGCTTCCGACCTGCCCAGAACAACGGCTTGGCGCCACAAGCAGCAGCAGCTGAAAAAAGAGCAAGCGGCTCTCAGAGGGGAGAAAGTGAAGACGTGGACATTTGAGAGCCTCTGCAAGCGGTGCGGCCAGCGCAGGGTGAAGGAGACGGGGCACAGGCAGTTGAAGAGGGCGGACGGACTCAGGGCGACCTACTGCGCTGTGGACGCCAAACACATGGATCCCAGCGAGTGGCTCGCCCTGCAGACCAAGAAGTAAACATCACTTGTAAGTATTGTTATAACATATACAGTAACACGCCGACCTTAAATCAACAACCACTGTGAAACTAAGGCTCTCTCGCTCTCTCTGTGTTTCAACAGCCCGCTCTCCTCGTCTGCCTGGGCAGAGGCTTCAGCAGTCTAGCTCGCCCTGCAGCATGAACATCCCTTGTAAGTATTGATATAACATATACATTAACACACTGAGCTTTTATTGAACAAACACTGTGAAACTAAGGCGCTCTCTCTCTCTCTCTCTCTCTCTCTCTCTCTCTCTCTCTCTCTCTCTCTGTGTGTGTGTTTCAACAGCCCGCTCTCCTCGTCCACCTGGGGAGATCTGCCAGCCGGCTTGCCCTCATCGGAGCCAGCGGCACAGAGTAAGACTGTTGAACGTTGCACAAAAATCTAAGAGCACGAGATAGAGTCCAGCTCTGACTGCGGTCACTAATCTTTGTGCATCTGTTTCCCCACAGTGCTGCTGCTGCTGCTCCCCCCCCCCCCGGCCGGGCAAGAATCATTGTATATATTTCAAAACAAAAGAAGAATCATTGTATATATTACCAAACAAAAGAAGAATCACTGTATATATTACCAAACAAAAGAATCAATAAAAATAATTCATTTATAAGTAAAGAAATAAGTCTTTGTCTTCTTTCTGAAGGAAACAAGTTGTCTATTTGTTATGTTAAAGAGGACCTATTATGCTACTTTTCTGGTCTTAATTTCTTGTTTTACACTGCTATAGAGCAACTTGACACGAATCACATCACAAAAAACTATGTAGATTTTCGGGAAGCTCTTTCTCTTATTTTGGCGATCCAGCACATCCTGTCAACACTTGAGTGTGTGTGCTTCGGCTCCCTCCGCCTGTGCTTCGGCCATCTCCGCTCCCCTCCCCCCCCTCCTGCAAACCCCACTCCGTTGTGATTGGTTACCTTCCTTCCGGAACACTTTCAGTGCGGGAAGCGCGAGCATGGACCTATAAGGGCGCGAGGCAGACGCGAGGCAGACGCGAACAGGGAAGTGACAGCATTACCATACATGGAAACATCCGCGTGGAGACGTCACAAAGTTTTATGCGACGTAACAAATTATGAAAGGGTAGACCGCTTTGAACACGTGACTTCTCGACTGGCTAGAATAGTGTTTAGTGCTCTGCACAGACACCCCAGACGGTCAGCAGGGAATATGTCGAAATGCATGTAAGTCATTATTTGATAATTTAGTATGGTTAAGCATGACTATGAATCATCATAACAACGTTTATAGGTCATAAAAGTCAAAAAGCATCATAGGTCCTCTTTAAACGTGTGATTGTTGCAAAATGACAGTTTATATATTGAGTGTAATGAAATGTATTGTAGTGTATGTAATGTATTGAGAGGAGAAATAGTCCCTTCCTATTATTAACACTATTACCATTAATAAGGTTATTACAACTCTTCATTGTTTCAAGAGCTGTATATATATAAACCTCTTTATACCGTGTTGGATCGTTCTCGACCTAAAACCTGATGTCTCATTACGTGTAATAACCTCGGAAAAAGTCCAGACCGGCTTTGCGCCCGCCTGCCGCTCGCCGGCCTCCCCTGCCGCGCGCGCGTCCGTGTTTACCTCGTCGAGCCGAGCACGTGGCTCATTTGCATATGTTCCAATCTCCCCGAGGGTGCGATGGCGCGGGCCCGGCCGCCAGGGGGCGAGGCGCAGTGGCGCACGCTCGGCCGCTAGAGGGGCCCGAGAGGATCGTGAGGGGGCTTTTGCGCAGGGGCCATGCTAATCTTCTCTGTATCGTTCCAATTTTAGTATATGTGTTAGAGAACTAACACAAATATTCAGAGAAGATTAGGCTCAATATAACAGGGGGGCTGGACGGGGAACATCCCACTTGCGGTGTCTACTTTTAAGGCACACTGCCACATATTCATGACATAGCTCTGTTCGTAGCTCCTCCCCGGTGGGCTACTTTGCGCTATCCCCCCCCTCACCCCCCATTCGCAGCCCCTTTTCCATCCCCTGAACCCCCGCTGACCGATATTAGGAATGGAGCTTCAGTGTGCTTCCGGTATAGGAATGTTGGTCAGCTGGCTAGAGAGGAGACAGGGTCAGTACTAGGGCTGGGTATCGTCAAGGACTTCGCGATACGATACGTATCACGATACACTGGTCACGATACGATATATCACAATATATTGCGTATCTTGATATATCACGATACATTGCGATATTCCATAAACAAGTTGCCTCGTCAAACATAACAGCACAATATATTGATAATTGCACAGACAAATTAAGTCTAAACTATTTAATTCACAACTTCCTTTACTGTTTGTCTTCCTTTTTTTGGTTTTGGCAAATGATCAAACACTGCTGCAGCTGCCATAACATCAACATAACAAATCCAATCCACTCTTGTACTAACTGTACAGGACACACTGAAAATGAAAACA
>OX442352.1:35233152-35250652 GCA_949357725.1 Hyperoplus immaculatus
CGAATGGTGAGTTGCTTGTACAAAACTTATTGTTTCATTGTGAATGGCAAAATGTTTAACAGTAATAGTAATTGCATACAGTAAGTTAAAAGTGACCACTTTGGCGTTTCTTGGGCTATTGACATGTAACGAGGCGCTAATACACGGTGGCTACCGCTCGCTAAACGCTGTCGTTATCTGTCCGACGGGGGGGCTTTGTCTTAAGCGGCCAAGTTGAACTGCACTTCTTAAAATGCTTAAAAACTATAACCCTATATGTTTGAGTGGTGTATTGACTGAATATTTGACTGTACACACGGGTTTTGACCAGTTTTCGTCGTGGTGAAATGCCCTTGCCGCCTACGCGACAGAGAGTGTATGCTCGGAGGAGGCGGCAGCGGCGGCGGCCGCGCTGAGTGTCTTTAGCAGCCAATTTGAACTGGTATGTCCTTTTAAAAAAACAAAAAAACATAGCCGAATTATCCCTACATATGTGTTTTCTGTAATAGACTAAATTTAATTTCTGTCCGCACGGGTTTTGACTAGTAAACGTCGAGGAGAAATGACCAAGCCGCCGATGCGACCAAGCGTTTGTATGCGGCGGCAGGGCTGTGTGTCTTTAGCAGCCAATTTGAACTGCTATGTCCTCTTTAAAAGAATAAAAAAACTTAGCCGAATTATCCCTACATATGTGAGTAGTGTGTTTGACGGGGTTTGGCTATTTTTCGTCGGTGTGACATGCCCTTTTCCTTCAAATGTATTGGTGTAATTATGTAATAAGGGTACATTAACATAACTAACTACTAAGCATTATTCAAGTAAGGACTTTACCAATTTCATTTACATTCCAGCCATTCTAAATCTCTGTATCTCTGTAAATAAAATGAACTACAAATGAATTAATGTACCCTTATTGTAAAGTGTTACCAATGGCATTATAAGGCATTAAATGTAATGTAAATGTATTAGTAATGTAATGTATGTGTATTAGAATTGCTGCATTACAATTGTGTTATTCAGTACTTTTGACTACAAAGCTTTAAATGTCTGTATTGTAATTGGTTTTCTTTTGTCTTACTATAGATGGAATTCAAACCAAAGTTCGCATTTAGGGGTGCCGAGCTGCAGCTCCGTGCCAGCTCCGTCGCGGCTCGGCACGTCCAGCTGCGGAAACAGCAGGGCTCTGCGGAGGCCAGCCAGCAGGCCCCTCTCAAGCCGCCAGAGGAGGCAGAGGCCGACGCTCGCGCCCGGGTCACAGCGCTGGGAGGAAACCCCGAGGACCGCCGACTGGTCCTGAGCAAAATGGAGGTCCAGCTCGGCCAGTACAAGGGGCAGACCTTCCAGTGGCTGCTGACCCACGACGTCGGTTACTCTGCCAACCTGCTGGCACTACACCTGGCTGAGCGCGAGGGGGGGAATACCAGCTGCACCCCCCTCATGGCCAACAAAGACGCTCTGCTGGAGTACGCGGGCCTGTTCCCTGCTATGAGGCCGGCCATAGCGGGGAAGAGGAGGACAGGCCAGGAGGGAGATCAGCTGGTGGGCTTCGGGAATCACAGCTCCCTCACCTACAGGGAGCTGTATGACTCCAAGGATGCGGAGATCAGCAGGTAAGACTTTACCGTTAACGAAATGACACGAGGAGGGTGAAACGATTGTGTCTTTATGGTTAATATTCTGAACTCTTTTCTCCTAACTTCAGCTACAGGAGCTGGGTGAGGGGCCAGAGGCCAGACCATCCCAACTCCACTCTGGCCAAGCTGAGGCAGTATGTGTTGAAGAGGGACAAGCTTCACACAGCTGCCTCAGCGACCTCATTCCAGCCGTTTGCTGCTTCCTCCTCCTCCGCATCCCAGCCCGCCAGCAGGATCCCCTCCACCATGACCCCACCCCCCACCACAGCATCCCCAGCAGCCAGCAGGAAGCCACGGGTGGCACACACCCCATCCCCTACGCCGTCCCCTGCCAAACGGGTGGCACACACCCCATCCCCTACGCCGTCCCCTGCCAAACGGGTGGCACACACCCCATCCCCTACGCCGTCCCCTGCCAAACGGGTGGCACACACCCCATCCCCTACGCCGTCCCCTGCCAAACGGGTGGCACAGACGCCGTCCCCGTCAGCCGCCAGGAAGCCACACGTGCCCCCCACTCCACCGCGGACCACCAACGTTTCCCCCACTGCCTGCCCTCCAGCCACCCCGAGGAAGAGACCAGTCTCTGTCCTCTTAGGTATGTTTAGCAATAATTCTCTTCATGTTAGCCTTTGCTATTTTGTATTAACACTGTAATGCGGAGTTTAATACATCATTAATTGTGTTTCCAGTTTCCTCTGAGGATGAGGTGGATGACAGGCAGATGGTGGAAGCTGCTGCTGCTGCTGAGGTTTCTTTTTCTGGTAAGTGTCTTTCTTACTGTAAACACACCCAACGCATTGAAAAGTCATACACCGCGATTGCTGCATTTCTCTCTTGTCATTTCAGCCCCTCCGGGGAAGAGAGCGGCGGTTAGCCCTGCCGCCGCTCCTCCCCGTGCCTCTGCTGCTGCTGCTGCTGCTGCTGCTGCTACCGCTCAGCCCAGTGCTGCTGTGCCCCTGCTCGCTCCAGTCAGGCTGTGCGCTCCCCAGGTTTGTGCTGCATTTAGTTAGCTTTAATACATCCATCTATAAATGCGCATGTGTTGAAGCGGTGTAAAGCTGCTGCTCAGTAAAGGGTTTTTTATTGTAATTGCAGGTCATCCTTCCGGAGGCCTGGAAGGTCAGCATGCCCCGAGAGCAGCAGGAGTGGGTCAGCAAGAAGCTGTTTGTGAGGGACAAGACAGGATACGCCGTCCTGGCTGGCGACATCGCCATGTGGAACCATCCACCTGGTCCACGGGCTGTCTACAGCCAGTGTCCCTCCTCCCACCACGCGTTTTTCCAGCGCCCCTTCTTCCTCTGGCTCCCGTACAGGCTCCTGAAGTGCCAGCTGTCCTGTCCAAGCTGCAGCCACAAACTGACCGGCTGTGGTCTGTACAAGACCATAAGGAGAGTCTTGGACAGTGATGGCTGGTACTTCATGGGGACGGAGTACTTGGAGTGCAGGTAAATACCTTTGTGCATACATGTCTATTTTTGTGACATACTGACGATATTGATAAATATGAAAAGGTAAAAACAAATGCGTATGTTCTCAGGCGCTGCACGAAGAAGGTGAGCGGCTGGGACGAGTGTGTGCGGAGACAGCTTCCGCTGGCCCTACAGCAGATGTTCCCCGCCGTAATGACGTACAGGCTCGCGTGCGACAGGAAGGTTGTTGCCCAGATGAAGGGGAGGACATTGGGCAACAGCGTAAGCCGGCTGCGCGCCTTCCTGGTCGAGCAGCACACAGCGGAGTGGGTAAGGCGGTGCACGCTCTTCCTGCACACCTGCAGGCCGTTTAGGCGTGTGGGTGTGGAGCTGCCCGACCTGCCCGCTCTGCCGAAGATGGAGCCTGTACCGACGACTACGTGGCTGCTCTCCACATACGTCAGGGAGTCCTTCTCGAGGATAGACGAGCTGAAGGCCAAGGTGACCTCGACCTTCGGCTCCGTCCTGAAGTTGGACTCCACGAAAAAGGTGAGAAGATTAGACTTTGCCTGGTGTAACTCGTATAAACGAGCCGCGTCTTCACTAACTCACCTTTTTCCTCCTCCTCTGCAGATCACCAAAAAACTGGCGGGAGCGGCTGCCGGCACCGCTTTGTGGATGAGCAGCGTGGGGAACGAACTGGGCCAGGTTCTGATGTCTGTCCTGACCTCGGCCGAGGGCTACGGACTGAGGGACATGACGTCAGGCCTGCAGGAGCGGTACTATCAGGCTGGGGTGGCACCTCCCCTGATCCTTTACGTGGACAGGGACTGCTGCCGGGGAGATGATGGAGTGTGCGCAGCGGGGGCTCTCTTCTCCCAGTGGCCGCACCTGGCCGTCCGGCTGGACATTTGGCATTTCATACGTCGGCTGGCGGCGGGTGTGACCTCGGAGAGCCATCTGCTGTACCCGAGCCTGATGAGGCAGCTGTCGGCCTGCATCTACGAATGGGACCCGGAGGACCTGTCCCTTCTGAGGAGCGCAGCGCTGGCAGACTGCCTGCGGAGGAGGGGAAACCTGGAGTTGACCATCAGGGAGATGGCGAAGCACTGTCGCCGCCGCACGCGCGGGGCGCAGGAGACGGAGCGTCTCCTTGATGAGACACTCCAGGTGTTCATGGACGCCACAGACACCATGAACGTCCCCATACTGCACCGCACCAGAATGGAGGAGATCTGGCGCACACAGCGGCAACACGTCACCTGCATCCAGGTACATCAGTAAATCTGTATATTGCAATTTATCAGCGTTCTTCTTGTCCGCGGAGATAATAATCCATCCTTTTTCTCCTCGTCAGGACCCTTCCAACGTACCGCTGTACACGAGGGTCGGATCGGTGACGAAGGGGGGGGTAACGCTGCCTGTGTACCGCTGTGCCCGAGGGTCAACATCGCTGGAGTCGTTCCACCTGCACCTCAACAGGTTCATCCCAGGTGAGTTCATATTATATACACACACATACAAACTATTCAATATAATATCCGTCATTGGACTCCTTTCTCATTGTATTCATCATCCTGTTTCCCCCCTTTTGTCTCACAGGTTCATCCGCCAACGGATGTAACTTCCAGGTGTACCTGTTGGAGGGGCTTACACGGTGGAACGACGACCGGGCACAGACGGCCTTAGAGGCAGCGGGGGGAGAGAAGTCTGGTCTGAAGTGCTACAGTGGCCAGGACATCCACACTCTGAACCAGCTGACAGAGGAGGCGTACGGGTTGTCGCTGGTTCAGAGCTACGTCAAGCCACTGGAGTATACAGGTGAGAATAAAATAGTCTAATGCTGTAAATAAGTCATGTATAATGTAGTTATAAAATATTAATCTCTTTTATATTTTTCTTTGAAAGGTGAGCTCATTGGGGTGGGCTACCTGTATGACCAGACGGGGAAGGTACTGCAGACGCTTCCTGATGATCCAGACGAACCAGACAGCACACTGGAAGAGTCTGGTGAAGAGGAAGAGGAGGAGGAGGAGGAGGACCACCAGGACCAAACAGAAGAGGAACTGTTGCTGGGCAACCTCCGAGGGGATTTTGATGACCTGCAGCAGCCCCTTCAGCCAGCCACCGCCGTCCCTCCTCCTCCACGCCTGCAGAGCCAACCCCCTCCCCCTACCCCCCCCACGGTGCAGCCTCCGCAACAGCAGCAGCAGCAGCAGCAGATGATGACGACGACGACGACGACGACGACGACGACGACAACACCGAAGAAGAAGCTGGAGAAGAAGAAACACCTGCAACAGCAGCAACAGCAACAACAACAACAGACGCAGCAGCCACCACAGCAGACTCCAACTCCCCAGCAGCAGACTCCCACTCCTGAGCAGCAGCAGCAGCAGCAGCAGCAGCCGCCGCCTCAGCCCCAAGCTCCACCACAGCCTGGGCCCTGGCAGACAGATCCTGTTAGTATTATTGTGTTGTTTTGCTCATATTTATTTTTCCTTAGCTGAATACATTAGATGAAACTAATAATATATTTTTCCTCCATCTACTCAGGCCAACGCCGGTGACCCGACCCTGCAACCGGGGTACCGGCAGGTCCAGCTTCTGGCCCAGGGTCTGGTGGAGCTGTGTTCCAAAGGCTTTGTTAACGAGGCTGAGGCGGACAGGATCGTGGGGCTTTGCCATGACCTCCTCGCTGTCGACAAGGGTCCTGTGGTTTATCCATCTCGCCACAGGACCCAGTTAAACAAGGGGAGGTACAAGAAGGCCAAGTCCTGCGGTCCTTCTGCGAATGCCACGCCAGGAGTGGAGAGCATGAACCGGTACGTGTAATCACACAAGTGCTGCGTTTTAATGAGTTGTTTTTACTTGGATCTCATCTCTACTTTGTCCTATTGCAGCTGCATAGTGGGGACGAGGGGTCTGCCGGCGACGTGGCCGGACACCAGCCGGCTTGTGGAGGCCATCTTCAATACACTCTTGGCCAAACACCAAAGTAGCAAGAAGGTGTCGGGCGGCCGGCAGAGCCGCTGGAACGTGGTCCTGGCGGCATACTGCGCCATACAGGACTGCGTTTCGGCTCACCCGGCCCTCAGGACCCGTCCGGCCCTGCAGCTCTTTGGTGTTAACGTGACGACACTGTCGCAATGGTAAGGAGGAGCTCTTCACTCATTTGCTCATTATGAATAGATTTGATGAGTGTTCTCGCTTTAAGCCGTATGCGCTGTGTTTACTCTGCAGGGTCAGGAGGAAGATGGCCTCCACAGACACTGGGAGGCTGACTGTGGCCAGGCCGGCCCTGCCAGCCCCCGCCGCGGCACAGGAGCCCGTTGTGCGCCCGAGGGGACCGGAGGACCAGGCCGAGCCCACCAGCTCCACCGCCTTCTCCTTCCAGCCGATCCGGCCTGCGGAGGAGCTGCCGGTCCCATCTGCTGGAGCCTCTGCCGCCACCACCACAGCCCCGGATCCCCTGGCCGCACCCGCTGCTGCTTCCGACCTGCCCAGAACAACGGCTTGGCGCCACAAGCAGCAGCAGCTGAAAAAAGAGCAAGCGGCTCTCAGAGGGGAGAAAGTGAAGACGTGGACATTTGAGAGCCTCTGCAAGCGGTGCGGCCAGCGCAGGGTGAAGGAGACGGGGCACAGGCAGTTGAAGAGGGCGGACGGACTCAGGGCGACCTACTGCGCTGTGGACGCCAAACACATGGATCCCAGCGAGTGGCTCGCCCTGCAGACCAAGAAGTAAACATCACTTGTAAGTATTGTTATAACATATACAGTAACACGCCGACCTTAAATCAACAACCACTGTGAAACTAAGGCTCTCTCGCTCTCTCTGTGTTTCAACAGCCCGCTCTCCTCGTCTGCCTGGGCAGAGGCTTCAGCAGTCTAGCTCGCCCTGCAGCATGAACATCCCTTGTAAGTATTGATATAACATATACATTAACACACTGAGCTTTTATTGAACAAACACTGTGAAACTAAGGCGCTCTCTCTCTCTCTCTCTCTCTCTCTCTCTCTCTCTCTCTCTCTCTCTCTCTCTCTCTCTCTCTCTCTCTCTCTCTCTCTCTGTGTGTGTGTTTCAACAGCCCGCTCTCCTCGTCCACCTGGGGAGATCTGCCAGCCGGCTTGCCCTCATCGGAGCCAGCGGCACAGAGTAAGACTGTTGAACGTTGCACAAAAATCTAAGAGCACGAGATAGAGTCCAGCTCTGACTGCGGTCACTAATCTTTGTGCATCTGTTTCCCCACAGTGCTGCTGCTGCTGCTCCCCCCCCCCGGCCGGGCAAGAATCATTGTATATATTTCAAAACAAAAGAAGAATCATTGTATATATTACCAAACAAAAGAAGAATCACTGTATATATTACCAAACAAAAGAATCAATAAAAATAATTCATTTATAAGTAAAGAAATAAGTCTTTGTCTTCTTTCTGAAGGAAACAAGTTGTCTATTTGTTATGTTAAACGTGTGATTGTTGCAAAATGACAGTTTATATATTGAGTGTAATGAAATGTATTGTAGTGTATGTAATGTATTGAGAGGAGAAATAGTCCCTTCCTATTATTAACACTGTTACCATTAATAAGGTTATTACAACTCTTCATTGTTTCAAGAGCTGTATATATATAAACCTCTTTATACCGTGTTGGATCGTTCTCGACCTAAAACCTGATGTCTCATTACGTGTAATAACCTCGGAAAAAGTCCAGACCGGCTTTGCGCCCGCCTGCCGCTCGCCGGCCTCCCCTGCCGCGCGCGCGTCCGTGTTTACCTCGTCGAGCCGAGCACGTGGCTCATTTGCATATGTTCCAATCTCCCCGAGGGTGCGATGGCGCGGGCCCGGCCGCCAGGGGGCGAGGCGCAGTGGCGCACGCTCGGCCGCTAGAGGGGCCCGAGAGGATCGTGAGGGGGCTTTTGCGCAGGGGCCATGCTAATCGTCTCTGTATCGTTCCAATTTTAGTATATGTGTTAGAGAACTAACACAAATATTCAGAGAAGATTAGGCTCAATATAACAGGGGGGCTGGACGGGGAACATCCCACTTGCGGTGTCTACTTTTAAGGCACACTGCCACATATTCATGACATAGCTCTGTTCGTAGCTCCTCCCCGGTGGGCTACTTTGCGCTATCCCCCCCCCTCACCCCCCATTCGCAGCCCCTTTTCCATCCCCTGAACCCCCGCTGACCGATATTAGGAATGGAGCTTCAGTGTGCTTCCGGTATAGGAATGTTGGTCAGCTGGCTAGAGAGGAGACAGGGTCAGTACTAGGGCTGGGTATCGTCAAGGACTTCGCGATACGATACGTATCACGATACACTGGTCACGATACGATATATCACAATATATTGCGTATCTTGATATATCACGATACATTGCGATATTCCATAAACAAGTTGCCTCGTCAAACATAACAGCACAATATATTGATAATTGCACAGACAAATTAAGTCTAAACTATTTAATTCACAACTTCCTTTACTGTTTGTCTTCCTTTTTTTGGTTTTGGCAAATGATCAAACACTGCTGCAGCTGCCATAACATCAACATAACAAATCCAATCCACTCTTGTACTAACTGTACAGGACACACTGAAAATGAAAACACATCAGTGTGCTTTTCTGACACAGTGAATCTTAAGTATTCTTATAAACAAAATTGATCTAACTTCAATAGTCAGTATCCTAGAGGCTCAGGCCTGACAGCAGACATGGGTTTGAATCTGACCCGTGATTGTTCTCTGCATTTCATTCCCTCTCTGCCCCATTTCATATCTGTCTCTCTGCACTGTTTATAAAGCAAAATAAAAAAAATACATTTTTAGCTATACAAATCGATACTGATATTGCGAAACTAAGTATCGCGATATATCGCGATATCGATTTTTTTGACACAGTGCCAAAAGTGAGACAGCCATTACCCTAGGTGAGCCCATTGAGCTCAATTTTAACCCCTAAGTGGAAAAAATTAGCTAACCCTAGCTATAAGTGAGACCACCCTAACCCTAGGGTTAACGAAAATGAGGAACGCTTCACGAATTTGCGTGTCATCCTTGCGCCTGGTGCATGGGGATAGTCTCTGCCTCTGTTCCAACTTAAGTCCCTCCTCCCAGTTCATGCGGACGGGAGGATGGACGCCTCCCATTGGCCTGTTCCAACTTTTTCCAACCGTGTTCCAACCTTCCTGCCCTCTGATTGGCCTGTTCCAACCTTTGTCCCTCCTACACTCCACTGCTTCTCCGGAGAATCATCTTGCCGCTTAGCGAAACAGCCGATTAAACAACCGAATGGTGAGTTGCTTGTACAAAACTTATTGTTTCATTGTGAATGGCAAAATGTTTAACAGTAATAGTAATTGCATACAGTAAGTTAAAAGTGACCACTTTGGCGTTTCTTGGGCTATTGACATGTAACGAGGCGCTAATACACGGTGGCTACCGCTCGCTAAACGCTGTCGTTATCTGTCCGACGGGGGGGCTTTGTCTTAAGCGGCCAAGTTGAACTGCACTTCTTAAAATGCTTAAAAACTATAACCCTATATGTTTGAGTGGTGTATTGACTGAATATTTGACTGTACACACGGGTTTTGACCAGTTTTCGTCGTGGTGAAATGCCCTTGCCGCCTACGCGACAGAGAGTGTATGCTCGGAGGAGGCGGCAGCGGCGGCGGCCGCGCTGAGTGTCTTTAGCAGCCAATTTGAACTGGTATGTCCTTTTAAAAAAACAAAAAAACATAGCCGAATTATCCCTACATATGTGTTTTCTGTAATAGACTAAATTTAATTTCTGTCCGCACGGGTTTTGACTAGTAAACGTCGAGGAGAAATGACCAAGCCGCCGATGCGACCAAGCGTTTGTATGCGGCGGCAGGGCTGTGTGTCTTTAGCAGCCAATTTGAACTGCTATGTCCTCTTTAAAAGAATAAAAAAACTTAGCCGAATTATCCCTACATATGTGAGTAGTGTGTTTGACGGGGTTTGGCTATTTTTCGTCGGTGTGACATGCCCTTTTCCTTCAAATGTATTGGTGTAATTATGTAATAAGGGTACATTAACATAACTAACTACTAAGCATTATTCAAGTAAGGACTTTACCAATTTCATTTACATTCCAGCCATTCTAAATCTCTGTATCTCTGTAAATAAAATGAACTACAAATGAATTAATGTACCCTTATTGTAAAGTGTTACCAATGGCATTATAAGGCATTAAATGTAATGTAAATGTATTAGTAATGTAATGTATGTGTATTAGAATTGCTGCATTACAATTGTGTTATTCAGTACTTTTGACTACAAAGCTTTAAATGTCTGTATTGTAATTGGTTTTCTTTTGTCTTACTATAGATGGAATTCAAACCAAAGTTCGCATTTAGGGGTGCCGAGCTGCAGCTCCGTGCCAGCTCCGTCGCGGCTCGGCACGTCCAGCTGCGGAAACAGCAGGGCTCTGCGGAGGCCAGCCAGCAGGCCCCTCTCAAGCCGCCAGAGGAGGCAGAGGCCGACGCTCGCGCCCGGGTCACAGCGCTGGGAGGAAACCCCGAGGACCGCCGACTGGTCCTGAGCAAAATGGAGGTCCAGCTCGGCCAGTACAAGGGGCAGACCTTCCAGTGGCTGCTGACCCACGACGTCGGTTACTCTGCCAACCTGCTGGCACTACACCTGGCTGAGCGCGAGGGGGGGAATACCAGCTGCACCCCCCTCATGGCCAACAAAGACGCTCTGCTGGAGTACGCGGGCCTGTTCCCTGCTATGAGGCCGGCCATAGCGGGGAAGAGGAGGACAGGCCAGGAGGGAGATCAGCTGGTGGGCTTCGGGAATCACAGCTCCCTCACCTACAGGGAGCTGTATGACTCCAAGGATGCGGAGATCAGCAGGTAAGACTTTACCGTTAACGAAATGACACGAGGAGGGTGAAACGATTGTGTCTTTATGGTTAATATTCTGAACTCTTTTCTCCTAACTTCAGCTACAGGAGCTGGGTGAGGGGCCAGAGGCCAGACCATCCCAACTCCACTCTGGCCAAGCTGAGGCAGTATGTGTTGAAGAGGGACAAGCTTCACACAGCTGCCTCAGCGACCTCATTCCAGCCGTTTGCTGCTTCCTCCTCCTCCGCATCCCAGCCCGCCAGCAGGATCCCCTCCACCATGACCCCACCCCCCACCACAGCATCCCCAGCAGCCAGCAGGAAGCCACGGGTGGCACACACCCCATCCCCTACGCCGTCCCCTGCCAAACGGGTGGCACACACCCCATCCCCTACGCCGTCCCCTGCCAAACGGGTGGCACACACCCCATCCCCTACGCCGTCCCCTGCCAAACGGGTGGCACACACCCCATCCCCTACGCCGTCCCCTGCCAAACGGGTGGCACAGACGCCGTCCCCGTCAGCCGCCAGGAAGCCACACGTGCCCCCCACTCCACCGCGGACCACCAACGTTTCCCCCACTGCCTGCCCTCCAGCCACCCCGAGGAAGAGACCAGTCTCTGTCCTCTTAGGTATGTTTAGCAATAATTCTCTTCATGTTAGCCTTTGCTATTTTGTATTAACACTGTAATGCGGAGTTTAATACATCATTAATTGTGTTTCCAGTTTCCTCTGAGGATGAGGTGGATGACAGGCAGATGGTGGAAGCTGCTGCTGCTGCTGAGGTTTCTTTTTCTGGTAAGTGTCTTTCTTACTGTAAACACACCCAACGCATTGAAAAGTCATACACCGCGATTGCTGCATTTCTCTCTTGTCATTTCAGCCCCTCCGGGGAAGAGAGCGGCGGTTAGCCCTGCCGCCGCTCCTCCCCGTGCCTCTGCTGCTGCTGCTGCTGCTGCTGCTGCTACCGCTCAGCCCAGTGCTGCTGTGCCCCTGCTCGCTCCAGTCAGGCTGTGCGCTCCCCAGGTTTGTGCTGCATTTAGTTAGCTTTAATACATCCATCTATAAATGCGCATGTGTTGAAGCGGTGTAAAGCTGCTGCTCAGTAAAGGGTTTTTTATTGTAATTGCAGGTCATCCTTCCGGAGGCCTGGAAGGTCAGCATGCCCCGAGAGCAGCAGGAGTGGGTCAGCAAGAAGCTGTTTGTGAGGGACAAGACAGGATACGCCGTCCTGGCTGGCGACATCGCCATGTGGAACCATCCACCTGGTCCACGGGCTGTCTACAGCCAGTGTCCCTCCTCCCACCACGCGTTTTTCCAGCGCCCCTTCTTCCTCTGGCTCCCGTACAGGCTCCTGAAGTGCCAGCTGTCCTGTCCAAGCTGCAGCCACAAACTGACCGGCTGTGGTCTGTACAAGACCATAAGGAGAGTCTTGGACAGTGATGGCTGGTACTTCATGGGGACGGAGTACTTGGAGTGCAGGTAAATACCTTTGTGCATACATGTCTATTTTTGTGACATACTGACGATATTGATAAATATGAAAAGGTAAAAACAAATGCGTATGTTCTCAGGCGCTGCACGAAGAAGGTGAGCGGCTGGGACGAGTGTGTGCGGAGACAGCTTCCGCTGGCCCTACAGCAGATGTTCCCCGCCGTAATGACGTACAGGCTCGCGTGCGACAGGAAGGTTGTTGCCCAGATGAAGGGGAGGACATTGGGCAACAGCGTAAGCCGGCTGCGCGCCTTCCTGGTCGAGCAGCACACAGCGGAGTGGGTAAGGCGGTGCACGCTCTTCCTGCACACCTGCAGGCCGTTTAGGCGTGTGGGTGTGGAGCTGCCCGACCTGCCCGCTCTGCCGAAGATGGAGCCTGTACCGACGACTACGTGGCTGCTCTCCACATACGTCAGGGAGTCCTTCTCGAGGATAGACGAGCTGAAGGCCAAGGTGACCTCGACCTTCGGCTCCGTCCTGAAGTTGGACTCCACGAAAAAGGTGAGAAGATTAGACTTTGCCTGGTGTAACTCGTATAAACGAGCCGCGTCTTCACTAACTCACCTTTTTCCTCCTCCTCTGCAGATCACCAAAAAACTGGCGGGAGCGGCTGCCGGCACCGCTTTGTGGATGAGCAGCGTGGGGAACGAACTGGGCCAGGTTCTGATGTCTGTCCTGACCTCGGCCGAGGGCTACGGACTGAGGGACATGACGTCAGGCCTGCAGGAGCGGTACTATCAGGCTGGGGTGGCACCTCCCCTGATCCTTTACGTGGACAGGGACTGCTGCCGGGGAGATGATGGAGTGTGCGCAGCGGGGGCTCTCTTCTCCCAGTGGCCGCACCTGGCCGTCCGGCTGGACATTTGGCATTTCATACGTCGGCTGGCGGCGGGTGTGACCTCGGAGAGCCATCTGCTGTACCCGAGCCTGATGAGGCAGCTGTCGGCCTGCATCTACGAATGGGACCCGGAGGACCTGTCCCTTCTGAGGAGCGCAGCGCTGGCAGACTGCCTGCGGAGGAGGGGAAACCTGGAGTTGACCATCAGGGAGATGGCGAAGCACTGTCGCCGCCGCACGCGCGGGGCGCAGGAGACGGAGCGTCTCCTTGATGAGACACTCCAGGTGTTCATGGACGCCACAGACACCATGAACGTCCCCATACTGCACCGCACCAGAATGGAGGAGATCTGGCGCACACAGCGGCAACACGTCACCTGCATCCAGGTACATCAGTAAATCTGTATATTGCAATTTATCAGCGTTCTTCTTGTCCGCGGAGATAATAATCCATCCTTTTTCTCCTCGTCAGGACCCTTCCAACGTACCGCTGTACACGAGGGTCGGATCGGTGACGAAGGGGGGGGTAACGCTGCCTGTGTACCGCTGTGCCCGAGGGTCAACATCGCTGGAGTCGTTCCACCTGCACCTCAACAGGTTCATCCCAGGTGAGTTCATATTATATACACACACATACAAACTATTCAATATAATATCCGTCATTGGACTCCTTTCTCATTGTATTCATCATCCTGTTTCCCCCCTTTTGTCTCACAGGTTCATCCGCCAACGGATGTAACTTCCAGGTGTACCTGTTGGAGGGGCTTACACGGTGGAACGACGACCGGGCACAGACGGCCTTAGAGGCAGCGGGGGGAGAGAAGTCTGGTCTGAAGTGCTACAGTGGCCAGGACATCCACACTCTGAACCAGCTGACAGAGGAGGCGTACGGGTTGTCGCTGGTTCAGAGCTACGTCAAGCCACTGGAGTATACAGGTGAGAATAAAATAGTCTAATGCTGTAAATAAGTCATGTATAATGTAGTTATAAAATATTAATCTCTTTTATATTTTTCTTTGAAAGGTGAGCTCATTGGGGTGGGCTACCTGTATGACCAGACGGGGAAGGTACTGCAGACGCTTCCTGATGATCCAGACGAACCAGACAGCACACTGGAAGAGTCTGGTGAAGAGGAAGAGGAGGAGGAGGAGGAGGACCACCAGGACCAAACAGAAGAGGAACTGTTGCTGGGCAACCTCCGAGGGGATTTTGATGACCTGCAGCAGCCCCTTCAGCCAGCCACCGCCGTCCCTCCTCCTCCACGCCTGCAGAGCCAACCCCCTCCCCCTACCCCCCCCACGGTGCAGCCTCCGCAACAGCAGCAGCAGCAGCAGCAGATGATGACGACGACGACGACGACGACGACGACGACGACAACACCGAAGAAGAAGCTGGAGAAGAAGAAACACCTGCAACAGCAGCAACAGCAACAACAACAACAGACGCAGCAGCCACCACAGCAGACTCCAACTCCCCAGCAGCAGACTCCCACTCCTGAGCAGCAGCAGCAGCAGCAGCAGCAGCCGCCGCCTCAGCCCCAAGCTCCACCACAGCCTGGGCCCTGGCAGACAGATCCTGTTAGTATTATTGTGTTGTTTTGCTCATATTTATTTTTCCTTAGCTGAATACATTAGATGAAACTAATAATATATTTTTCCTCCATCTACTCAGGCCAACGCCGGTGACCCGACCCTGCAACCGGGGTACCGGCAGGTCCAGCTTCTGGCCCAGGGTCTGGTGGAGCTGTGTTCCAAAGGCTTTGTTAACGAGGCTGAGGCGGACAGGATCGTGGGGCTTTGCCATGACCTCCTCGCTGTCGACAAGGGTCCTGTGGTTTATCCATCTCGCCACAGGACCCAGTTAAACAAGGGGAGGTACAAGAAGGCCAAGTCCTGCGGTCCTTCTGCGAATGCCACGCCAGGAGTGGAGAGCATGAACCGGTACGTGTAATCACACAAGTGCTGCGTTTTAATGAGTTGTTTTTACTTGGATCTCATCTCTACTTTGTCCTATTGCAGCTGCATAGTGGGGACGAGGGGTCTGCCGGCGACGTGGCCGGACACCAGCCGGCTTGTGGAGGCCATCTTCAATACACTCTTGGCCAAACACCAAAGTAGCAAGAAGGTGTCGGGCGGCCGGCAGAGCCGCTGGAACGTGGTCCTGGCGGCATACTGCGCCATACAGGACTGCGTTTCGGCTCACCCGGCCCTCAGGACCCGTCCGGCCCTGCAGCTCTTTGGTGTTAACGTGACGACACTGTCGCAATGGTAAGGAGGAGCTCTTCACTCATTTGCTCATTATGAATAGATTTGATGAGTGTTCTCGCTTTAAGCCGTATGCGCTGTGTTTACTCTGCAGGGTCAGGAGGAAGATGGCCTCCACAGACACTGGGAGGCTGACTGTGGCCAGGCCGGCCCTGCCAGCCCCCGCCGCGGCACAGGAGCCCGTTGTGCGCCCGAGGGGACCGGAGGACCAGGCCGAGCCCACCAGCTCCACCGCCTTCTCCTTCCAGCCGATCCGGCCTGCGGAGGAGCTGCCGGTCCCATCTGCTGGAGCCTCTGCCGCCACCACCACAGCCCCGGATCCCCTGGCCGCACCCGCTGCTGCTTCCGACCTGCCCAGAACAACGGCTTGGCGCCACAAGCAGCAGCAGCTGAAAAAAGAGCAAGCGGCTCTCAGAGGGGAGAAAGTGAAGACGTGGACATTTGAGAGCCTCTGCAAGCGGTGCGGCCAGCGCAGGGTGAAGGAGACGGGGCACAGGCAGTTGAAGAGGGCGGACGGACTCAGGGCGACCTACTGCGCTGTGGACGCCAAACACATGGATCCCAGCGAGTGGCTCGCCCTGCAGACCAAGAAGTAAACATCACTTGTAAGTATTGTTATAACATATACAGTAACACGCCGACCTTAAATCAACAACCACTGTGAAACTAAGGCTCTCTCGCTCTCTCTGTGTTTCAACAGCCCGCTCTCCTCGTCTGCCTGGGCAGAGGCTTCAGCAGTCTAGCTCGCCCTGCAGCATGAACATCCCTTGTAAGTATTGATATAACATATACATTAACACACTGAGCTTTTATTGAACAAACACTGTGAAACTAAGGCGCTCTCTCTCTCTCTCTCTCTCTCTCTCTCTCTCTCTCTCTCTCTCTCTCTCTCTCTCTCTCTCTCTCTCTCTCTCTCTCTCTGTGTGTGTGTTTCAACAGCCCGCTCTCCTCGTCCACCTGGGGAGATCTGCCAGCCGGCTTGCCCTCATCGGAGCCAGCGGCACAGAGTAAGACTGTTGAACGTTGCACAAAAATCTAAGAGCACGAGATAGAGTCCAGCTCTGACTGCGGTCACTAATCTTTGTGCATCTGTTTCCCCACAGTGCTGCTGCTGCTGCTCCCCCCCCCCGGCCGGGCAAGAATCATTGTATATATTTCAAAACAAAAGAAGAATCATTGTATATATTACCAAACAAAAGAAGAATCACTGTATATATTACCAAACAAAAGAATCAATAAAAATAATTCATTTATAAGTAAAGAAATAAGTCTTTGTCTTCTTTCTGAAGGAAACAAGTTGTCTATTTGTTATGTTAAACGTGTGATTGTTGCAAAATGACAGTTTATATATTGAGTGTAATGAAATGTATTGTAGTGTATGTAATGTATTGAGAGGAGAAATAGTCCCTTCCTATTATTAACACTGTTACCATTAATAAGGTTATTACAACTCTTCATTGTTTCAAGAGCTGTATATATATAAACCTCTTTATACCGTGTTGGATCGTTCTCGACCTAAAACCTGATGTCTCATTACGTGTAATAACCTCGGAAAAAGTCCAGACCGGCTTTGCGCCCGCCTGCCGCTCGCCGGCCTCCCCTGCCGCGCGCGCGTCCGTGTTTACCTCGTCGAGCCGAGCACGTGGCTCATTTGCATATGTTCCAATCTCCCCGAGGGTGCGATGGCGCGGGCCCGGCCGCCAGGGGGCGAGGCGCAGTGGCGCACGCTCGGCCGCTAGAGGGGCCCGAGAGGATCGTGAGGGGGCTTTTGCGCAGGGGCCATGCTAATCTTCTCTGTATCGTTCCAATTTTAGTATATGTGTTAGAGAACTAACACAAATATTCAGAGAAGATTAGGCTCAATATAACAGGGGGGCTGGACGGGGAACATCCCACTTGCGGTGTCTACTTTTAAGGCACACTGCCACATATTCATGACATAGCTCTGTTCGTAGCTCCTCCCCGGTGGGCTACTTTGCGCTATCCCCCCCCCTCACCCCCCATTCGCAGCCCCTT
>OX442352.1:35258152-35265652 GCA_949357725.1 Hyperoplus immaculatus
TGGCTATTTTTCGTCGGTGTGACATGCCCTTTTCCTTCAAATGTATTGGTGTAATTATGTAATAAGGGTACATTAACATAACTAACTACTAAGCATTATTCAAGTAA
This sequence comes from Hyperoplus immaculatus, assembly GCA_949357725.1. Lineage (NCBI taxonomy): Eukaryota > Metazoa > Chordata > Actinopteri > Uranoscopiformes > Ammodytidae > Hyperoplus > Hyperoplus immaculatus. Next base: position 35,258,260 of record OX442352.1, read on the forward strand.
GGACTTTACCAATTTCATTTACATTCCAGCCATTCTAAATCTCTGTATCTCTGTAAATAAAATGAACTACAAATGAATTAATGTACCCTTATTGTAAAGTGTTACCAATGGCATTATAAGGCATTAAATGTAATGTAAATGTATTAGTAATGTAATGTATGTGTATTAGAATTGCTGCATTACAATTGTGTTATTCAGTACTTTTGACTACAAAGCTTTAAATGTCTGTATTGTAATTGGTTTTCTTTTGTCTTACTATAGATGGAATTCAAACCAAAGTTCGCATTTAGGGGTGCCGAGCTGCAGCTCCGTGCCAGCTCCGTCGCGGCTCGGCACGTCCAGCTGCGGAAACAGCAGGGCTCTGCGGAGGCCAGCCAGCAGGCCCCTCTCAAGCCGCCAGAGGAGGCAGAGGCCGACGCTCGCGCCCGGGTCACAGCGCTGGGAGGAAACCCCGAGGACCGCCGACTGGTCCTGAGCAAAATGGAGGTCCAGCTCGGCCAGTACAAGGGGCAGACCTTCCAGTGGCTGCTGACCCACGACGTCGGTTACTCTGCCAACCTGCTGGCACTACACCTGGCTGAGCGCGAGGGGGGGAATACCAGCTGCACCCCCCTCATGGCCAACAAAGACGCTCTGCTGGAGTACGCGGGCCTGTTCCCTGCTATGAGGCCGGCCATAGCGGGGAAGAGGAGGACAGGCCAGGAGGGAGATCAGCTGGTGGGCTTCGGGAATCACAGCTCCCTCACCTACAGGGAGCTGTATGACTCCAAGGATGCGGAGATCAGCAGGTAAGACTTTACCGTTAACGAAATGACACGAGGAGGGTGAAACGATTGTGTCTTTATGGTTAATATTCTGAACTCTTTTCTCCTAACTTCAGCTACAGGAGCTGGGTGAGGGGCCAGAGGCCAGACCATCCCAACTCCACTCTGGCCAAGCTGAGGCAGTATGTGTTGAAGAGGGACAAGCTTCACACAGCTGCCTCAGCGACCTCATTCCAGCCGTTTGCTGCTTCCTCCTCCTCCGCATCCCAGCCCGCCAGCAGGATCCCCTCCACCATGACCCCACCCCCCACCACAGCATCCCCAGCAGCCAGCAGGAAGCCACGGGTGGCACACACCCCATCCCCTACGCCGTCCCCTGCCAAACGGGTGGCACACACCCCATCCCCTACGCCGTCCCCTGCCAAACGGGTGGCACACACCCCATCCCCTACGCCGTCCCCTGCCAAACGGGTGGCACACACCCCATCCCCTACGCCGTCCCCTGCCAAACGGGTGGCACAGACGCCGTCCCCGTCAGCCGCCAGGAAGCCACACGTGCCCCCCACTCCACCGCGGACCACCAACGTTTCCCCCACTGCCTGCCCTCCAGCCACCCCGAGGAAGAGACCAGTCTCTGTCCTCTTAGGTATGTTTAGCAATAATTCTCTTCATGTTAGCCTTTGCTATTTTGTATTAACACTGTAATGCGGAGTTTAATACATCATTAATTGTGTTTCCAGTTTCCTCTGAGGATGAGGTGGATGACAGGCAGATGGTGGAAGCTGCTGCTGCTGCTGAGGTTTCTTTTTCTGGTAAGTGTCTTTCTTACTGTAAACACACCCAACGCATTGAAAAGTCATACACCGCGATTGCTGCATTTCTCTCTTGTCATTTCAGCCCCTCCGGGGAAGAGAGCGGCGGTTAGCCCTGCCGCCGCTCCTCCCCGTGCCTCTGCTGCTGCTGCTGCTGCTGCTGCTGCTACCGCTCAGCCCAGTGCTGCTGTGCCCCTGCTCGCTCCAGTCAGGCTGTGCGCTCCCCAGGTTTGTGCTGCATTTAGTTAGCTTTAATACATCCATCTATAAATGCGCATGTGTTGAAGCGGTGTAAAGCTGCTGCTCAGTAAAGGGTTTTTTATTGTAATTGCAGGTCATCCTTCCGGAGGCCTGGAAGGTCAGCATGCCCCGAGAGCAGCAGGAGTGGGTCAGCAAGAAGCTGTTTGTGAGGGACAAGACAGGATACGCCGTCCTGGCTGGCGACATCGCCATGTGGAACCATCCACCTGGTCCACGGGCTGTCTACAGCCAGTGTCCCTCCTCCCACCACGCGTTTTTCCAGCGCCCCTTCTTCCTCTGGCTCCCGTACAGGCTCCTGAAGTGCCAGCTGTCCTGTCCAAGCTGCAGCCACAAACTGACCGGCTGTGGTCTGTACAAGACCATAAGGAGAGTCTTGGACAGTGATGGCTGGTACTTCATGGGGACGGAGTACTTGGAGTGCAGGTAAATACCTTTGTGCATACATGTCTATTTTTGTGACATACTGACGATATTGATAAATATGAAAAGGTAAAAACAAATGCGTATGTTCTCAGGCGCTGCACGAAGAAGGTGAGCGGCTGGGACGAGTGTGTGCGGAGACAGCTTCCGCTGGCCCTACAGCAGATGTTCCCCGCCGTAATGACGTACAGGCTCGCGTGCGACAGGAAGGTTGTTGCCCAGATGAAGGGGAGGACATTGGGCAACAGCGTAAGCCGGCTGCGCGCCTTCCTGGTCGAGCAGCACACAGCGGAGTGGGTAAGGCGGTGCACGCTCTTCCTGCACACCTGCAGGCCGTTTAGGCGTGTGGGTGTGGAGCTGCCCGACCTGCCCGCTCTGCCGAAGATGGAGCCTGTACCGACGACTACGTGGCTGCTCTCCACATACGTCAGGGAGTCCTTCTCGAGGATAGACGAGCTGAAGGCCAAGGTGACCTCGACCTTCGGCTCCGTCCTGAAGTTGGACTCCACGAAAAAGGTGAGAAGATTAGACTTTGCCTGGTGTAACTCGTATAAACGAGCCGCGTCTTCACTAACTCACCTTTTTCCTCCTCCTCTGCAGATCACCAAAAAACTGGCGGGAGCGGCTGCCGGCACCGCTTTGTGGATGAGCAGCGTGGGGAACGAACTGGGCCAGGTTCTGATGTCTGTCCTGACCTCGGCCGAGGGCTACGGACTGAGGGACATGACGTCAGGCCTGCAGGAGCGGTACTATCAGGCTGGGGTGGCACCTCCCCTGATCCTTTACGTGGACAGGGACTGCTGCCGGGGAGATGATGGAGTGTGCGCAGCGGGGGCTCTCTTCTCCCAGTGGCCGCACCTGGCCGTCCGGCTGGACATTTGGCATTTCATACGTCGGCTGGCGGCGGGTGTGACCTCGGAGAGCCATCTGCTGTACCCGAGCCTGATGAGGCAGCTGTCGGCCTGCATCTACGAATGGGACCCGGAGGACCTGTCCCTTCTGAGGAGCGCAGCGCTGGCAGACTGCCTGCGGAGGAGGGGAAACCTGGAGTTGACCATCAGGGAGATGGCGAAGCACTGTCGCCGCCGCACGCGCGGGGCGCAGGAGACGGAGCGTCTCCTTGATGAGACACTCCAGGTGTTCATGGACGCCACAGACACCATGAACGTCCCCATACTGCACCGCACCAGAATGGAGGAGATCTGGCGCACACAGCGGCAACACGTCACCTGCATCCAGGTACATCAGTAAATCTGTATATTGCAATTTATCAGCGTTCTTCTTGTCCGCGGAGATAATAATCCATCCTTTTTCTCCTCGTCAGGACCCTTCCAACGTACCGCTGTACACGAGGGTCGGATCGGTGACGAAGGGGGGGGTAACGCTGCCTGTGTACCGCTGTGCCCGAGGGTCAACATCGCTGGAGTCGTTCCACCTGCACCTCAACAGGTTCATCCCAGGTGAGTTCATATTATATACACACACATACAAACTATTCAATATAATATCCGTCATTGGACTCCTTTCTCATTGTATTCATCATCCTGTTTCCCCCCTTTTGTCTCACAGGTTCATCCGCCAACGGATGTAACTTCCAGGTGTACCTGTTGGAGGGGCTTACACGGTGGAACGACGACCGGGCACAGACGGCCTTAGAGGCAGCGGGGGGAGAGAAGTCTGGTCTGAAGTGCTACAGTGGCCAGGACATCCACACTCTGAACCAGCTGACAGAGGAGGCGTACGGGTTGTCGCTGGTTCAGAGCTACGTCAAGCCACTGGAGTATACAGGTGAGAATAAAATAGTCTAATGCTGTAAATAAGTCATGTATAATGTAGTTATAAAATATTAATCTCTTTTATATTTTTCTTTGAAAGGTGAGCTCATTGGGGTGGGCTACCTGTATGACCAGACGGGGAAGGTACTGCAGACGCTTCCTGATGATCCAGACGAACCAGACAGCACACTGGAAGAGTCTGGTGAAGAGGAAGAGGAGGAGGAGGAGGAGGACCACCAGGACCAAACAGAAGAGGAACTGTTGCTGGGCAACCTCCGAGGGGATTTTGATGACCTGCAGCAGCCCCTTCAGCCAGCCACCGCCGTCCCTCCTCCTCCACGCCTGCAGAGCCAACCCCCTCCCCCTACCCCCCCCACGGTGCAGCCTCCGCAACAGCAGCAGCAGCAGCAGCAGATGATGACGACGACGACGACGACGACGACGACGACGACAACACCGAAGAAGAAGCTGGAGAAGAAGAAACACCTGCAACAGCAGCAACAGCAACAACAACAACAGACGCAGCAGCCACCACAGCAGACTCCAACTCCCCAGCAGCAGACTCCCACTCCTGAGCAGCAGCAGCAGCAGCAGCAGCAGCCGCCGCCTCAGCCCCAAGCTCCACCACAGCCTGGGCCCTGGCAGACAGATCCTGTTAGTATTATTGTGTTGTTTTGCTCATATTTATTTTTCCTTAGCTGAATACATTAGATGAAACTAATAATATATTTTTCCTCCATCTACTCAGGCCAACGCCGGTGACCCGACCCTGCAACCGGGGTACCGGCAGGTCCAGCTTCTGGCCCAGGGTCTGGTGGAGCTGTGTTCCAAAGGCTTTGTTAACGAGGCTGAGGCGGACAGGATCGTGGGGCTTTGCCATGACCTCCTCGCTGTCGACAAGGGTCCTGTGGTTTATCCATCTCGCCACAGGACCCAGTTAAACAAGGGGAGGTACAAGAAGGCCAAGTCCTGCGGTCCTTCTGCGAATGCCACGCCAGGAGTGGAGAGCATGAACCGGTACGTGTAATCACACAAGTGCTGCGTTTTAATGAGTTGTTTTTACTTGGATCTCATCTCTACTTTGTCCTATTGCAGCTGCATAGTGGGGACGAGGGGTCTGCCGGCGACGTGGCCGGACACCAGCCGGCTTGTGGAGGCCATCTTCAATACACTCTTGGCCAAACACCAAAGTAGCAAGAAGGTGTCGGGCGGCCGGCAGAGCCGCTGGAACGTGGTCCTGGCGGCATACTGCGCCATACAGGACTGCGTTTCGGCTCACCCGGCCCTCAGGACCCGTCCGGCCCTGCAGCTCTTTGGTGTTAACGTGACGACACTGTCGCAATGGTAAGGAGGAGCTCTTCACTCATTTGCTCATTATGAATAGATTTGATGAGTGTTCTCGCTTTAAGCCGTATGCGCTGTGTTTACTCTGCAGGGTCAGGAGGAAGATGGCCTCCACAGACACTGGGAGGCTGACTGTGGCCAGGCCGGCCCTGCCAGCCCCCGCCGCGGCACAGGAGCCCGTTGTGCGCCCGAGGGGACCGGAGGACCAGGCCGAGCCCACCAGCTCCACCGCCTTCTCCTTCCAGCCGATCCGGCCTGCGGAGGAGCTGCCGGTCCCATCTGCTGGAGCCTCTGCCGCCACCACCACAGCCCCGGATCCCCTGGCCGCACCCGCTGCTGCTTCCGACCTGCCCAGAACAACGGCTTGGCGCCACAAGCAGCAGCAGCTGAAAAAAGAGCAAGCGGCTCTCAGAGGGGAGAAAGTGAAGACGTGGACATTTGAGAGCCTCTGCAAGCGGTGCGGCCAGCGCAGGGTGAAGGAGACGGGGCACAGGCAGTTGAAGAGGGCGGACGGACTCAGGGCGACCTACTGCGCTGTGGACGCCAAACACATGGATCCCAGCGAGTGGCTCGCCCTGCAGACCAAGAAGTAAACATCACTTGTAAGTATTGTTATAACATATACAGTAACACGCCGACCTTAAATCAACAACCACTGTGAAACTAAGGCTCTCTCGCTCTCTCTGTGTTTCAACAGCCCGCTCTCCTCGTCTGCCTGGGCAGAGGCTTCAGCAGTCTAGCTCGCCCTGCAGCATGAACATCCCTTGTAAGTATTGATATAACATATACATTAACACACTGAGCTTTTATTGAACAAACACTGTGAAACTAAGGCGCTCTCTCTCTCTCTCTCTCTCTCTCTCTCTCTCTCTCTCTCTCTCTCTCTCTCTCTCTCTCTCTCTCTCTCTCTCTCTCTCTCTGTGTGTGTGTTTCAACAGCCCGCTCTCCTCGTCCACCTGGGGAGATCTGCCAGCCGGCTTGCCCTCATCGGAGCCAGCGGCACAGAGTAAGACTGTTGAACGTTGCACAAAAATCTAAGAGCACGAGATAGAGTCCAGCTCTGACTGCGGTCACTAATCTTTGTGCATCTGTTTCCCCACAGTGCTGCTGCTGCTGCTCCCCCCCCCCGGCCGGGCAAGAATCATTGTATATATTTCAAAACAAAAGAAGAATCATTGTATATATTACCAAACAAAAGAAGAATCACTGTATATATTACCAAACAAAAGAATCAATAAAAATAATTCATTTATAAGTAAAGAAATAAGTCTTTGTCTTCTTTCTGAAGGAAACAAGTTGTCTATTTGTTATGTTAAACGTGTGATTGTTGCAAAATGACAGTTTATATATTGAGTGTAATGAAATGTATTGTAGTGTATGTAATGTATTGAGAGGAGAAATAGTCCCTTCCTATTATTAACACTGTTACCATTAATAAGGTTATTACAACTCTTCATTGTTTCAAGAGCTGTATATATATAAACCTCTTTATACCGTGTTGGATCGTTCTCGACCTAAAACCTGATGTCTCATTACGTGTAATAACCTCGGAAAAAGTCCAGACCGGCTTTGCGCCCGCCTGCCGCTCGCCGGCCTCCCCTGCCGCGCGCGCGTCCGTGTTTACCTCGTCGAGCCGAGCACGTGGCTCATTTGCATATGTTCCAATCTCCCCGAGGGTGCGATGGCGCGGGCCCGGCCGCCAGGGGGCGAGGCGCAGTGGCGCACGCTCGGCCGCTAGAGGGGCCCGAGAGGATCGTGAGGGGGCTTTTGCGCAGGGGCCATGCTAATCTTCTCTGTATCGTTCCAATTTTAGTATATGTGTTAGAGAACTAACACAAATATTCAGAGAAGATTAGGCTCAATATAACAGGGGGGCTGGACGGGGAACATCCCACTTGTGGTGTCTACTTTTAAGGCACACTGCCACATATTCATGACATAGCTCTGTTCGTAGCTCCTCCCCGGTGGGCTACTTTGCGCTATCCCCCCCCCTCACCCCCCATTCGCAGCCCCTTTT
>OX442352.1:35308152-35318152 GCA_949357725.1 Hyperoplus immaculatus
CGATATTATCAAACCTGTTTGTTAATGTCGGAACGTCAAGACGGGAAGAAGACTGGCTGAAATCGGGTCAGAAGACCACCATACACCAAAGGACTGAGATTACGGGCGTGCGCCACAACTCCAGCAAGATTCCCGTGATTTCAGTCCGACATTGAAAGATCGTCTGCGACTGAAACTGGCCCTATATCTCTTATGGTGCGAACACACTAGGCACTTTACACGCGTAAGATTTACGTGCGTAACGCAGCTAAAATGTTGCTTGATCATTTTGTGTCAAAAATGGTCATACGCGCGTAACGTGCCTAGTCTCCCTCCCGATATTGTATTTCCCTAATCAACCATGGCTGATCAGACCTGACACAACAGCGTGCATGTCCGCACAAAAACAACAACAACACGGCCAACAACTGCGCCAAAAGACAAACTGAACAGCACAAATAGCCTAGCATTAAAACAGCATTGCATATTCACGGCAGCTACATAACAAACACAGTTACAGCAGCATCGGTGCACGGCGGCACAACATAAAGGCAAGTAGCCAACATTACCCTACCTGGCTGTGACAGGGGACCGTGACAGGGGACCGTGGCTGGCGTAGATCAACACCGGTGCTTCGTGTACTTGTCGTGAAAGTCCCGCGGACATAGCCGTCATGTTTGGGTTCATAATATGAGGCGCTAGCCGCCGGCACACAACAAGTTAACTAATGCTATACGGCGCTAACTTGTTTTATCGGCTAAAGCACAGCCGCACATATTCACTGAATTAACCAGGAAGTCCATTCTCCTGGTTTACTCTCCCCACGTCTTCTAACCCCGAGCGGCTTCATACAGCACCGGGCCGCCCGCAATACATTTTCCTCCTCGGTGTCTCTCATCAGCCTCTGTGTACAGTACACTGTTCTCCAACCGTGCCAATGTATGTGACGTCGGGTCAAGCCCAACGCTGATTGGCCAACGCGGCTAATCGTCACGCGTAGGAGCGTAAAAAGTTAAATTTTTTGAACTCCTCGCGTAGCTGCTTAGGCGCGTAGGTGCGTATATACGCGGCTCATACGCAGCTAACGCGGCTAAAATGTTGCTTTAACGCGAGTGTCGCACCTACGCGCCATGTACGCGCGTAAACCAATGGTTCCCTATGGAAAAACGGCCGATTTTATTCGCGTGTAAAGTGCCTAGTGTGTTCGCACCTTTAGACAGGTTCATGGTCCTTTAAAGGTCGACTCTGGTGGGACTCGAACCCACAACCTTTGAATCACTTCTCCTGAGTTTAACTAGAAGTCCAATGCGCTGTCCATTGCGCCACAGAGCCACATATTCCTCTCAAATATGTAATGTTTTGTTGGCCAATGGAATATAATATTGCATATTTTTACAACTCACTTATCTATTATCAAAGGAAATCATCATCTAATATTTTCATCCATGTAGCCTTGCAAACTTTTACAGTTTGAATATGGTGGGAATTGAACCCACAGCCATTTGAATGAGTTTAACTTTAACCGTTGACATATCCAGAAAAGGAATTGTGCATTCTACTTTACAAGTCACCATTGCTCGATTTGTGTAATTATTTTGGCCATAACTCTTTCCCCCTTTTGTCAAATGCTGGGACTCGAACCCACAACCTTTGAATCACTTCTCCTGTGTTTACTAGAAGTCCAATGCGCTGTCCATTGCGCCACAGAGCCACACATCCCAGTAACTGTAAAGCAACCAAGCTACTAGTATCAATAGGACATACTCTAAGAAATTATTCTGTGCCATATGTATCAAAAGTAAGCACTAATTAACCCACAGTATTCACATAATATGTTCAACATTTGAACCATCTTACAGGATTTTACTGTAACCTGTAACATCTTTAAAGAAAACTGTTCTCACCTCTACATGACTTGTAAGACTTGTGTCAATGTTTCTCCGCTTTTTAAATAGTTACTCTTGTGGGACTTGAACCCATCACATTTGAAAACCCTTTCCTTGCTTGTAAAATAATCTAACAACTATGATTTGGAACAATTTTTCATCAATACAACCATTTTAATATTGACTCTGGTGGGACTCGAACCCACAACCTTTGAATCCCTTCTCCTGAGTTTATACTAGAAGTCCAATGCGCTGTCCATTGCGCCACAGAGCCACATAATTTCTCTAGTTTATATCATGTTTTTTGAAAGGCAGCATAATTTTTACAGCATGAAAGATAATGATCTAACTTTTTTATCTAATATTTTCATCCATGTAGCCTTGCAAACTTTTACAGTTTGAATATGGTGGGAATTGAACCCACAGCCATTTGAATGAGTTTAACTTTAACGGTTGACATATCCAGAAAAAGAATTGTGCATTCTACTTTACAAGTCAACATTGCTCGATTTGTGTAATTATTTTGGCCATAAGTCTTTCTCCCCTTTGTCAAATGCATATACGTTTTTCAACTTCAACATTTGAGACTTTAAAGCTCGACTCTGGTGGGACTCGAACCCACAACCTTTGAATCACTTCTCCTGTGTTTACTAGAAGTCCAATGCGCTGTCCATTGCGCCACAGAGCCACACATCCCAGTAACTGTAAAGCAACCAAGCTACTAGTATCAATAGGACATACTCTAAGAAATTATTCTGTGCCATATGTATCAAAAGTAAGCACTAATTAACCTACAGTATTCACATAATATGTTCAACATTTGAACCATCTCACAGGATTTTACTGTAACCTGTAACATCTTTAAAGAAAACTGTTGTACTATAACTTGTTTCAATGTTTCTCCGCTTTTTAAAGAGTTACTCTTGTGGGACTTGAACCCATCACATTTGAAAACCCTTTCCTTGCTTGTAAAATATTCTAACAACCATGATTTGGAACAATTTTTCATCAATGCAACCATGTTAATATTGACTCTGGTGGGACTCGAACCCACAACCTTTGAATCACTTCTCCTGAGTTTAGACTAGAAGTCCAATGCGCTGTCCATTGCGCCACAGAGCCACATATTTTCTCTAGTTTATATCATGTTTTTTGAAAGGCAGCATACTTTTTACAGCATGAAAGATAATGATCTAACTTTTTTTATCTAATATTTTCATCCATGTAGCCTTGCAAACTTTTACAGTTTGAATATGGTGGGAATCGAACCCACAGCCATTTGAATGAGTTTAACTTTAACCGTTGACATATCCAGAAAATTAATTGTACATTCTACTTTACAAGTCACCATTGCTCTATTTGTGTAATTATTTTGGCCATAACTCTTTCTCCCCTTTGTCAAATGCATATATGTTTTTCAACTTCAACATTTGAGACTTTAAAGGTCGACTCTGGTGGGACTCGAACCCACAACCTTTGAATCACTTCTCCTGAGTTTATTCTAGAAGTCCAATGTGCTGTCCATTGCGCCACAGAGCCACAAATCCATACGATCACATAAGATTTTCAACATTTGAAGTCCGACTATGGTGGGACTGGAACCAAAAACCATATCATAGGGTTTTACCGTAACCTGTAACATTTATGAAAGAAACTGTTGATTATTTATTGAATTTATCTGGTCATAGATCTATCTGTCAAATCCATATTTAAGACTAAGTAAACCTTTGACTATTTAAAGCTTGACTCTGGTGGGACTCGAACCCACAACCTTTGAATCACTTCACTTCTCCTGGGTTTATACTAGAAGTCCAATGCGCTTTCCATTACGCCACAGAGCCACATGTTAACTACCCATTGAACCAAAATTCTCACAAGATTTGAAAAGTATTGTCTAAAAAGAAAACCATAGCCATAGCTCAACTTTCCATTACTTCTAGCAACTACACTTGAATATTTTTTTTTGTGAACAATTATAAAACATAAGAGGGGGTAGGACCAAAAAAGTTTTTAACTTCTTCCTATCTCTTTTGAACATGGACTATATTATTTGAGTTGTGTATTTGTTGCTTGGGATCCTGAGGTTCCCATTTGTTTGTTTTTAATGTTTTTTTTTGCCTTTTTTACGGCTCATTCATTCCGTTTGTATTATTTATAAGATGTTCAATAAAGATAAAAAAAAATAATCTTCTCTCTTTCAAAGTTTCACATTCCTTTTACAAAGTCAATTCTGGTGGGACTCGATCCCACAACCCTCAAAACACTTCTTATTAGTTTTTTTTTTTGATGTCCAATGTGCTGCCCTTGAAGATTTTTGTTGCTTTGCAGATTTGCTGTTTTCTGTCATTTTCACTTGCGGAATCTTTCCTGTGCTCTTATAAAGCTCTGGAAAAAATGAAGAGACCAGTCTGGATTGTTCTTCAATCTTCATCTCTACATTACTTCATGGAAATGCTCTTTAATGACAATTATTCTTGGGGTGAATTTGGTAGAAATGTTGTCAGTAGTTTATATTATAAAACCAAAATGTTCATTCTACTCAAACATATGCCTATAAATAGTAAAACGAGAGACCCTGAACATTTGGAGTGGTCTCTTCATTCTTTCCAGAGCTGTGTGTTAAAACTAAAACTAAAACTAAAACACAATGATTTCATGGTGATGAAATAGAGGACAGTAAGACTTACCATGAGGTCTCTGGAAAGTTATTTTTTTTACATTTACAACATCCTACAATCGTGTGTTTGTGTGTGTGTGTGTGTGTGTGTGTGTGTGTGTGTGTGTGTGTGTGTGTGTGTGTGTGTGTGTGTGTGTGTGTGTGTGTATGTAAACAATAAAAACATTTAAGAGAATGTATGGATGTTGTATGTATTTGATTTCAAGAACATTTTGGTAAGAGAAATCTTGTCCATCTTTTTTTAAAGATGGACTTATGTGTTGATGATTTTGACTTTGTATGGAACCTTTACTTTTCTGCAGTTGGTTTATTTTCATCCACAAAAACTCTCAAATACTCACTCTACTTTCTGCAAAGAAAACTGGGTAACACTTTATAATAACTATCCGTTGTAACTCGTTAATAGATCATTAGTAAACTCTTAATTAATGATTATTAATGATTTGTTAAGTGTTTGTTAGCAGTTTGTTAAGGATTTATAACAATGGTTATAGTTAATAGCTTAATAATTGAATCAGTTCATCTGGGAGGTAATCCGAGATACCGACGAGGCTGAAATAGGCTATAGACTATACACAGTGCATGGGCAACTGAGGGCAGCCCCATTTTCAAATATTTTTAAATAAACTCAATACACACTGTGCATGCCATGGACTTGAACGTGACATGATCAGTTAATCTCAGATTACCTCCCAGATGAACTGATTCAATTATTAAACTATTAACTATCTACCGTTGTTATAAATCCTTAACAAACTGCTAACAAACACTTAACAAATCATTAATAATCATTAATTAAGAGTTTACTAATGATCTATTAACGAGTTACAACGGATAGTTATTATAAAGTGTTACCGAAAACTGTTGTACTATAACTCACCTCTACATGACTTGTAAGAGTTGATTCAATGTTTCTCCGCTTTTTAAATAGTTACTCTTGTGGGACATGAACCCATCACATTTGAAAACCCTTTCATTGCTTGTAAAATATTCTAACAACCATGATTTGGAAAAAAATTTCATCAATGCAACCATTTTAATGTTGACTCTGGTGGGACTCGAACCCAGAACCTTTGAATCACTGCTCCTGAGTTTATACTAGAAGTCCAATGCGCTGTCCATTGTGCCACAGAGCCACATTTACTCCGGTTTATGTAATGATTTTCCTTGGTCAATAAAAAGTGTATGGCATTATATACAGCTCTGGAAAAAAATGAAGAGACCACTCCAAATGTTCAGTGTCTCTTGTTTTACTATTTACAGGCATATGTTTGAGTAGAATGAACATTTTGGTTTTATAATATAAACTACTGACAACATTCCTACCAAATTCACAACAAAAATATTGTCATTTAGAGCATTTCCATTAAGTAATGTAGAGATGAAGATGGAAGAAAAATCCAGACTGGTCTCTTCATTTTTTCTGCAGCTGTACAGCAGGTGATATGCGGTAAACTGTTTATATACCTCAGAAACACAAATTACTTAAAGGCCTACTTCACCGGTTTGAATATGAAGGTGTATTGAATTCTGAGATCCTATGTAGTATAAATGTGCAAAAAAAAATTAAATCGGTTCATCCTAGCCTGAGAAAAGGCAGAAAGAGTGTTTTTTTTAACCCTATATTTCTCTTTCTCGTGACATCACAGAAAGAGAAATATAGGGTTAAAAAAAAACTTACTTTGTAAATATTACTGTGATATCACAGTAAAAGACATCACAGTAATATTTACAAAGTAAGTTTTTTTTTTAACCCTATATTTCTCTTTCTGTGATGTCACAAGAAAGAGAAATATAGGGTTAAAAAAAAAAACACTCTTTCTGCCTTTTCTCAGGCTAGGATGAACCGATTTAAATTTTTTTTTGCACATTTATACTACATAGGATCTCAGAATTCAATACACCTTCATATTCAAACCGGTGAAGTCGGCCTTTAATATCATATACACCATATACCATTATATTAATTCTACACACTGCCCCTTTAACTCAGCCAATAGTGTGACTGTGATGCTAATGCTATCATAGACACTCCCATTCTGAGCCCCAGTGGTCTTTGCTCAGTCAAGCGTGTAAAACGCCTCCGCCAAAGCCAAGAGATGCATCTGTCTGTGTGTGTGTGTGTGTGTGTGTGTGTGTGTGTGTGTGTGTGTGTGTGTGTGTGTGTGTGTGTGTGTGTGTGTGCGCGTGTGTGTGCGTGTGTGTGTCATCTGTCAACTAAACGGTCGTCAGCTAATCCTATACAGCGTCACAATGTCTTTCAAAGTATCGACTAAACATCTGAGATTCGTCCCATTCAGCTCAATGTCTGGGTTTAAAACCGATCCACTGAATTAAGATACTGAGAGACTGAGAGAGAGAGAGAGAGAGAGGGAGAGAGAGAGAGAGAGAGAGAAGAAGAGAGAGAGAGAGAGAGAGAGAGGGAGAGAGACTGAGAGAGAGAAAAGAGCCTAGTGTAAGGGTAGTGCTCACTTAGCTCTTTAGCTACTTAGACCCAAGTGAGGTTAATGGACTGTTCAACACACACACACACACACACGCACACACACACACACACACGCACACACACACACACACACACACACATAAGTTTGTACGGCTATACTTGTGAGGACATTCATTGACATAATGCATTCCCTAGCCCCTTACCATAACCCTAACCATCAAAACTAAAGTGAACCGGACAAAATGTCCTCACTCTTAAGGTCTCAAACTCAAATTGGTTCGAACCGAAATATTTGTACAATCACACACACACACACACACACACACACACACACACACACACACACACACACACACACACACACACACACACACACACTCAATCTTTTGAAGCCTTGCTGATTCGTCCTGCGGCTATAGCTACCTAAGGGAAGGTAATGGGCCGATGTGTATTGGTAGGTCATCAGGAGGCTGTAACAGCTTTTGTCCATCCTGTAAAACTGAACTAAGCCATTGGCAAAGTGTAAAAAAAAAAAATAATCTACTCACTTTAAAGCTATAGTGTGTAACTTTTTCACTTCGGTTACATTTCAACTCATGCCAAACGAGTTGACACAAAGTTGATTAAGCCTATCAGCTCCACAAAACTCTCTCTGTATTTCTCAGTATGGCAGCGTCTACAAACTGGTGGATAGATAGATAGATAGATAGATAGATAGATAGATAGATAGATAGATAGATAGATAGATAGATAGATAGATAGATAGATAGATAGATAGATAGATAGATAGATAAAAACAGACAGACAGACAGACACACACACTCACACACACACACACACACACACACACACACACACACACACACACACACAGACACACACACGCATACACAAACACACGGAAAGATATTGTCCAAATCACATTCTGCCGGCAGTTTGGAGCCTGGTGGAAAATTAGATCCACACCGAAAATGACTGATGACAACCAACTCATTTGAAAGTTTCCGGTGAACAGCAGGGCCAAGGGGAATAGCTGTCGCTGGATTGGATTGATATGTACCATGGGGCATTACTCTGTCTAATATCGGTGACTAGAATTACACTGGTGGCTAAATAATGTCTTGCATTCTAGGGATTTCTAAATGACGGATGTAAGCAACGACCTACAGGGGAGTAGTACACAACTTTGGACCCACAACATAATAGTCTGGGCTCCTTTGCTCCATTGTTCCATGTTTATATATTTTTTTTGTGTTAGTACAGATCATCTTAAAGGCCTACTTCACCGGTTGGAATATGAAGGTGTATTGAACTCTGAGATCCTATGAAGTATAAATGTGCTGTTGTATCTGCCCTTATGACATATTCTAAAGGTAATTGTTTAACTAAGAAATAATGTTTAATTAAGTGTCAAAATCTTCTGTTGTAGATAACTGAACAGGCCCTTTCCACCTCTCCCAACATTAACTGGAGTGTGTGTGTGCCTCACAGGATGTATGTCCTGATGCACAGTGTTCTTTTCCATAGGAAGTTCTGAGCATAACAGGATGAAGGTATGCTGCACACGCAAAAATAGTTTGAATTGAAGATAATAGCTACACGTTTTTAGATTCCAATGTATGTTGCTTTACACGTGAGTCAGATACAGAATGACCAGGAAAGAGATAATTAAGGCTCACCAATAGAATGAGTAAGGGCCGGTGTCAGGAAGAATGTTTGACCAATCAGATCATCCCCTTTTGAGGTACAAAACCCACTGTTGCTTTGGGAGAGACAGGTTTTTTGGGAGCTCTTCATCCTTTAATCAGATACTTAGTACTTTTTGATTGGCACAGGGTTCTGGCCACAACCCTAATCTTGACCGCAGTTGAGCTTTTTGTTTAAATAAAGAATTGTTCCTGACCTCCTCAACTGTACTCGAGTCGATTCATTTATCTTCCAAACTGCACCTTTTTGAATGGAAACAAGCCCATATACCTCAGTGCAAAAAAAAAAAATGAAATCGGATCATCTTAGCCTGAGAAAAGGCAGAAAGAGTGTTTTATGGTCTCACTGTCTAACCCTACAGTTTCCTTCTTGTGACATCACAGTAAGGGTTAGGATTAACAGGACAGCTGGGCCAAGGGAAGACTGAGGGAAGACTGAGGGAAGAAAAACCTCATTCATTATATTATAATAGTGATTTTATAATGATAGAACCCTGGTTCCGTATGGGTGAATTATACCTTTAAGTGGCGACCTGCAGGGGCGTAGCAAAGACTCTCAGCCTCAAATAAAGCTTATGTGGGCCATGTTTCTTCATTGATCCATGCTCAAATATTTTTTAATTTTGTGTATTTAGACTTTTTTTCTTGTTTTTTTGTGCATTTTTATGCTTAATTGATAGTGCAGAGAGACAGAGGTGAAATGGGGCAGAGAGGGGAGTGACATGCAGAGAACGACCGCTGGCTGGAATCGAACCCGGGTCTGCTGCTGGGCCCGGCCTGGGGGTTACGTCCTACCAACTGAGCTAAGGGCGCCCCCCTCAGACATTTTTCAAAGTGATAAGTGTTGTAGCTTCTGAGGAGTATGGGTTATAGTATTCACAAAAACTTGTAAACTTATACTTTTGTAGCGTCGACGAACGGCGTTTCTGTTTATTACAACGTCATTAATACATTAAAGAGGACCTATGATGCTTTTTGACTTTTATGACCAATAAACGTTGTTATGATGATTCATAGTCATGCTTAACCATACTAAATTATCAAATAATGACTTACATGCATTTCGACATATTCCCTGCTGACCGTCTGGGGTGTCTGTGCAGAGCACTAAACACTATTCTAGCCAGTCGAGAAGTCACGTGTTCAAAGCGGTCTACCCTTTCATAATTTGTGACGTCGCATAAAACTTTGTGACGTCTCCACGCGGATGTTTCCATGTATGGTAATGCTGTCACTTCCCTGTTCGCGTCTGCCTCGCGTCTGCCTCGCGCCCTTATAGGTCCATGCTCGCGCTTCCCGCCACTGA
>OX442352.1:35340652-35350652 GCA_949357725.1 Hyperoplus immaculatus
ACACACTTACACACTTACACACACACACACACACAAACACACACACAAACACACATGTTCTGCACACAAGAGAAAAAAACAGATTTCTTAAAGTCTGCTTGTTAAACTGTTCCCCTCTGTGAATGTCTACAAAGGTGAATAACCTGAATATGAGGATGTTTACGGAGAATATTTGAACCATTTTCCACTAATTTTTTGAGTTGGATTTGCAGATATTATTCTTATCAATTCCTCCTTTTTGTCCTTTTTCAATGTCAGAGCATGATTTGTAAAAACTTGTCCATGTATCTCCGGAAGAGTTGATAGCAGATTTTTTTTAAATAGTTTTCCATGGTCCAAACTTCCTGAATACCTGAGGTCTGCTGAAACTGTGAAGGTCTTAACATGCAAATCTCAATATTTGCTTTTTTCTGTAGGCCTTTTCTGTGTCCCTGTAAAGCACTCTGAATCACTCTGAAGATTTTCTTAATAGATGGTTAAACCCTACATTTTACCATGTGTGATGTCACCGATGGGAAAATGTTAGGTTAGACAGTGAGACCATAAGACACTCTTTCTGCCTTTTCTCATGCTAGGATGATCCGATTTCTAAAATGTTTGCACATCTATACTACATAGGATCTCAGAGTTCAATGCACCTTCATATTTCCACCGAAGTAGGTAGTGAAGTAGGTCTTTAAGCCCTCAATAGTTTAGAGTACTAACAGAAAGATTTAATAAATATAATGCAATCTCAATATTTGCTTTTTTTATGTAGGGCTTTTCTATGTCCCTGTAAAGCATTCTGAATTGCCTTGTGTCTGAATTGAGCTGTATGGCTTAATAAACTTCCCTTGCCTTCCTTTTTGACTCGTCATCATTGCATGTGAGGGTCACACACACACACACACACACACACACACAGTATAAATAAAGGTTAAATAAAATACAAACATTTCGTCTTCAACCTTTTGTTTTTCCAGCAGGTGAAACTCACGTGATGTCAGAATGCTCCGCCCCCTTCTGGTCGCCATGGAGACGCCACACAGATAACTGAAGCAGAGAGCAACATGGAGCAGTTGGTCCCAGAGTCGACTTTTCTGTCCGACTGGCCTAAGATGGATTTGATTGGTCAGGAGAACCAGGAAGTGGAGATACAGGAAGTGGACGACAGCTGGAGCCAAGATGGCGACCTGCGGGGATGTGGACAGTGAGTTTCCTAGATGGGGTTTTTTAAAGATTATTTTTTGGCATGTTCAAGCTTTATTAGACAGTACAGAGTTGAAATGCAGAGACAGACAGAGAGAGAGAGAGAGAGAGAGAGAGAGAGAGAGACAGAGAGAGAGAGAGACAGAGAGAGAGAGACAGAGAGAGAGAGGGGGGGGGGGATGACCTGCAGTAAAGGTCCACGGGTCGGGTTTGAACCTGCGACCACTGCAACGATATGGCCAATATGGTACGCGCTCTATCCACTACACCACTGGTTTGACATTTTTATATAATATTTGTTTTTATATTTTAATAATATATTTATAATATAATATATATTTATATAATTTATTTAAATAATATTTTTATTTTATTTAAATAAAAATATACAAAAATGTATATAACATAAGTCAGACAATGAACAACATATGAACACATCCTTCTGTATTAAAGCGGCACTGTGTAATATGACGTCATCTAGAAAGTTCTAGAATGCAACGCTCCCTGGGTAACCCCACCCCTTTTGAATAATAACAGAAGCTACAGTGGCCTTCAAGGACAAGAACAATTCTAAATTCTGAACAATGCACCTGATGACATTCCAAAAACATGGATGCCTCCATGAGACTTGCCTGCTCAATGTACAAAATGTAATATTAATATTTGTAATTCTCCGCTCAGGAGGATAATTCAGATTATTGGCAGAGGTGATTTTACACCAATGAGGACATATTTATGAATGAGTATATTGATTTTAGCTAAAAAATTACATAAAATGTTACACAGTGCCCCTTTAAGGGTTAGGATTAACAGGACAGCTGGGCCAAGGGAAGACTGAAGGAAGACTGAGGGGAGAAAAACCTCATTCATTATATTATAATAGTGATTTTATAATGATAGAAAGCCGGTTCCGTATGGGTGAAGTATTCCATAACATCTGATATGTTTAAAAGGTGCAACAGAAATAAATTTTCATTGATCACATTTTCCTACATTGGAGTCGAGGTGGATCCTGTGGCATCCGACGATAAAAATAATCTAGTTAGGATGCAGTAGGCATACTATTGGGACATACTTTTACTCTCTTATTTCATCATAACATTGCTCCTTGATCTTGCCTCTTGCTTTTATATCCGTCGCATCCCCGTTTGTTTTCATATGGAGGCTTCGTCGATGTGACGTCACTTCCGCTGTGTACCGGATTGTGGGTCAGAATCGCCCAAATAGGATGCACTTTTCAACACTAACAATCTTGGCCGGGCGTAGTAGACATCCGGTTCTTTCTAACCATCCTAAATCTGACCACAAGAATTGGGACATCCTAAATCTTTTTTCTACCAAACAAAAGAGTAGAACGTATGCGATTCAGAACTCAGGGATTGACTTCCCTTTTCTCTTTCCTAGATTGGAGTCGAGGTGGATCCTGTGGCATGAGTTTATGAAGGGACACTCCCAGCTGGATGCTTGGCTGCTATTGGCTGAGAGGGCTGTCAGTTCCACTAACCCCGCCCACATCTCTTACATCACCGCCAGACAGGAACTAAGACGGTTTGAGGTCAGACATTACACACTAATAACCAAACAAAACTTTACGGCTACAATGGAAGGATTAAAACCTGAATTAAGAATTAGTTCATATTTGAGATCAAGGAATGCACTGCTAACTCTTACTGTTGTTTTTATGAATGGGTTTTTCAAATGTTCCTATATTTATTTAAAAACAAAAATATATATAAAATAATAATTATATATTTATAAAAACATTTAAGATCTTAAATAACATAATTAATGCATTTAATATATTAATATTAATATTAATATATTTTTCATTAAATTATGTTAATATATTTTTTAAAAAATTATATATATTTTATAAAAGGTAATTTGTATACATTTTATGAAATAACTTTTATATCTTTATATGAAATATTTTTACTCAACATCATTGTAATTGTTAATTGATCTTTCGAGGATAAATAAAGGAAAAATAAAAAAAAATAATATAATTTTAATATTATTGTTTTACATATTTTATAAAACAATGTTTGTATCTATAATTTTCTTACATTTATTTTATAACATAATTTTTACATATTTTATTAAATGTTTTAATAATTAATTAAAACGTTATTTGTGTGTGTGTGTGTGTGTGTGTGTGTGTGTGTGTGTGTGTGTGTGTGTGTGTGTGTGTGTGTGTGTGTGTGTGTGTGTGTGTAGAGGCTGCGTAGTGAGGCAGGGTCTCAGCTGGTGTGTGTGGACTCTCTGACCCAGCGGAACAGAACTCTGAGCGGAATGTTTGAGGGTTCCATCAGAGACCGTCTCCTAGCAACAGCCAGGGACTGCGGCCGGCGCTGGGACCAAGTCAACGCACAACTGGAAACAACCACCGGGAGGCTAAAGGTCAGGGGTCACTCACACACACACACACACTCTCTCTCTCTCACACACACACACACACTCTCTCTCTCACCCACACACACACACAGACACACACACACACTCTCTCTCTCACCCACACACACACACAGACACACACACTCTCTCTCACCCACACACACACACACACACACACTCTCTCTCTCTCACCCACACACACACACACACACACACACACACTCTCTCTCTCTCACCCACACACACACACACACACACACACACACTGATAATACAGACCCTGCGTTCCAAATCACATACTCTTTCTTTTTACTACACTACATACTAAAGTACAGAAGAGTTTTAGTCTTTTTACTACACTACATACTAAAGTACAGAAGAGTTTTAGTCTTTTTACTACACTACATACTAAAGTACAGAAGAGTTTTAGGGCCACAGACAGGAGAGAAAAAACATCAGATAAGGAGTTTTTTTTTCCATTATGTCGAGAAATTTCAAGAATAAAGACGAATACTCCAAAATGCTATTGGAGTTAGTGGGGCATTTATATATTTTCAGCATACTGCAATTGATATGCATGTATTGCGACAGCCTTAATCTTTTTCTGGCATATAGGGAGTCCCCCCCATGGGCCTCGGCCAGCAGTGGACCCAGGTTCGATTCCGGCACCGCGGTCGTTCTCTGCATGTCACTCCCCTCTTTGCCCCATTTCAACTCTGTCTCTACACTGTCAATAAAGCATCAAAATGCCAAAACAATATCTTAAAAAAAAATAATATTTTTTCTTTCTCTCTCAGGTCTTGGTCTGTGAATGGGAGGAGTTTGAGGCAGAGAGGGCGGAGCTAACTCTCTGGTTGTCTGATCTGGACGTCCGTCTGTCAGCTGTCGATCAACTGACGGGAAACACCTGTGACAAGCTCAGAAGACTACAGGTGTGTGTGTGTGTGTGTGTGTGTGTGTGTGTGTGTGTGTAGGGGGGAGGGGGGGGTGTGTGTGTGTATGTGTGTGAAAATATTATGCGAGGCTACTGAATGAGTTAATGAAAATTAAAATAAATTATTAAAATAATATGCCTGAAACTGCAAACGCTTAAGATTATATTTTGAAATTTGTGAAATGACATTAATAAAAGCAATTTCTCACTTGTGCCTGTGTGTGTGTGTGTGTGTGTGTGTGTGTGTGTGTGTGTGTGTGTGTGTGTGCGTGCGTGTCTGTCTGTCTGTCTGTCTGTCTGTCTGTCTGTCTGTCTGTTTGTATGTCTGTGTGTCTGTCTGTCTGTGTGTGTGTCTGTCTGTCTGTCTGTGTGTCTGTATATCTGTCTGTCTGTCTGTGTGTCTGTATGTCTGTCTGTCTGTCTGTGTGTGTCTGTATGTCTGTCTGTCTGTGTGTCTGTATGTCTGTCTGTCTGTCTGTCTGTGTGTGTGTAGTCCTTCCAGCAGTGTGTGTGTGAGAACTCTTTGCGTGTGAATGCCTTGTTGCAGCGCGGTGAGACGTTGATTCAACACAGTGAATCTACAGACGCTCAGCGAGTCGAATGCCACCTGCTGGAGTTACTGCGCCACTGCAGTCTGGTCTATAACAACATAGCACGGACACACACCAGACTACTCAGCATGAGATTGGTACACACACACACACACACACACACACACACACACACACACACACACACACACATTCATAGATTCCCTCACTCACTCACTCACTCACTCACTCACTCACTCACACACACATAGATTCACACACACACACACACGAGGCTACAAAGCATGAGAATGGTACACACACAACACATGGACACACACCTGTATACACACACACAGACACACACACACACACGCATACACACACATACACACACACAAACTCAAACACACACACTGACACACATAGATTCACACACACACACACACACACACACACACACACACACACACACTTACACAAAGTTTTTACAGAATAGTGCTAAGAATGATAATGGAAAGTTCAGTTGATGAAAGTGACTTCAGCCTGAATTATACTTGTGCGGTGCCGCGTGCGCAGAGCCTCCGCGGAGCCGCAGAGCCTCAGACCCCCGCAGAGCCGGGCCGCGTACCAACTGAAAATTGTGACTATGCGCCAGATGCCGCAGACGCCGCAGAGGTTTGATTGGGCATCAAAGCAACAAGGAGGGATTTTAACAGCACACAAGCTCTTCCTCATTGTCATCAAACTCAACATCTTCCAGTTTACATTTGTTTAGCTACGGATTTTGCCGATTTACATCAAAAGTGCGGCGTGCAATCTGCGACCTACTACTACCACCTACTACTACTACCAACGGTTCATGAGAACGTGGGATGTCCGTGCTACCCAGCAGAGAACGCAGAGGCGCAAATGCCGCACAAGTATAAATCAGGCTTTAGAAGTTTGGTTCAGAGCACTGTAAAAAAAAAAACGGCTACGCTTGCCGCCCTCTCTTTCTTGATAGGTCCATGGTGCCGCTGCGTCATACACTAGGGCGTGCCAGGCTCCCATGAAAGCAGTATGGCCGCTTCCTTGTTGCTTCTCTGCGCCAATGAGCAGCTTTCATAGGAATGATTGGGCGCCACGTTTCAATACGGTGTCCATTTCTTTATGTGTCCACGGTCTCTACTTACATTGTTTCCTCTTCTGCAGGTCTTTGAAGATGACTGTCTCCTCTCTCCGGCTCCGGACTCCGGTTGTCCTTCAGAAAGTCTGTTAGAAGAAGAAGGAGCGCTCGGTAAATCACACCTGGACCTCCATGTACATTCAAGCCATCTTAAAGGTACAAACCAACATATTAAAGGGGCACTGTGTAACATTTTAAGTAATGTATTAGCTAAAATCAAGATCCTCATTCATAAATATGTCCTCATTGGTGTAAAATCACCTCTGCCAATAATCTGAATTATCCTTCTGAGCGGAGAATTACACATATTAATATTACATTTTGTACATTGAGCAGGCAGGTCTTATGGAGCCATCCATGTTTTTGGAATGTCATCAGGTGCATTGTTTAGAATTTAGAATTGTTCTTGTCCTTGAAGGCCACTGTAGCTTCTGTAATTATTCTAAAGGGGCAACCGTGGCTCAGGTGGTAGAGCGGATTGGCCAATGATCCAAGGGTTGGCGGTTCGATCCCCGCTCTGCCACCAGTGTCATAGTTGTTGTGTCCCTGGGCAAGACACTTCACCCACTTTGCCTCGTGTGAATGTGTATGACTGCTGTATGTTTGAGGTGGTGGTCGGAGGGGCCGTAGGCGCTGAATGGCAGCCACGCTTCCGTCAGTCTGCCCCAGGGCAGCTGTGGCTACTATGGTAGTTTACCACCACCAGTATGACTGTGTGTGAATGAATGGAACCTGGAACCCTGTAAAGCGTCTTTGAGTGCCTTGAAAAGCGCTATATAAATCCAATCCATTATTATTATTATTATTTTTAAAGGGGTGGGGTTACCCAGGGAGCGTTGCATTCTAGAACTTTCTTGATGATGTCATATTACACACTGCCCCTTTAAACATGTAGATAGATAGATAGATAGTCCAATTTGTATATAAAATGTAGATATAAGATCAAATTTAGATAGGATACTGTGAAATGGAATATGTGTATGCAATATGTACAGATGTAAATGAAAAGCTATGGAAAAAACCTCATTACTTGTATATGCTCAATACAGTAGTGGAAAGAAAACGGTACAATGCACTTAGGCTGTATCCATTGTGTATGTTACATTAGAATACTTGTTAAAGGGACACTGTGTAACATTTTAAGTAATGTATTAGCTAAAATCAATATCCTCATTCATAAATATGTCCTCATTGGTGTAAAATCACCTCTGCCAATAATCTGAATTATCCTCCTGAGCGGAGAATTACAAATATTAATATTACATTTTGTACATTGAGCAGGCAAGTCTTATGGAGGCATCCTTGTTGGTTGGAATGTCATCAGATGCATTGTTTAAAATTTAGAATTGTTGTTGTCCTTGAAGGCCACTGTAGCTTCTGTTATTATTCTAAAGGGTTGGGGTTACCCAGGGAGCGTTGCATTCTAGAACTTTGTAGAACTTTCTTGATGATGTCATATTACACACTGCACCTTTAATGGTGCTCCGAGGAACTTTCAATTTGTGTTGATTCTAGCGCGCACACTTTGGACAAAAGCGGTAGTGTTTTAACCACGCCAGCTGTTGTTCCTGGGTGAGCGTATACCCATGATCAAAAGGCATTAAGAAAAACTGTATAAAGATAGCATTTTTTGAACTGATGGTCTCGTTTGCTGATGCATTTAATTTATGATCATCAGAGGAAAAAATTAGATTGTTTTAGAAATACAGCTCCGGAAAGAATGAAGAGACCAGTCTGGATTTTTCTTCAATCTTCATCTCTACATTACTTATTGGAAAAGCTCTTAATGACAAAAAAACGTATTGGAATTTGGTAGAAATGTTGTCAGTAGTTTATATTATAAAACCAAAATGTTCATTCTACTCAAACATATGCCTATAAATAGCCAAACGAAAGACACTGAATATTTGGAGTGGTCTCTTTTTAATTTTTTCCAGAGCTGTATATAAAAGTTCCTCGTAGCAACTTCAACAGACGCACACTGTATACTCTTTAAATACAGTGTATTAGATCTTTATTTATTTATTTATTTATTTATTTTTTATTTTAATGTTTATTTGACAGGGACAATACATACAACATTGCCACAAAAAAATGGGAAAATGTGATGCATATAAGACGTATAGCTTCAGCTAATTTGCAGTCTTTGTCCCTGAGTCAGGCTTTAAAATACAATCAAAGACACTAAATACAATAAATGCAGTGATAGAGATACAGTGAATAATACAATTAATAGGTACCATGAGTCAATACACACAGCTGTAGTTTTACATTTCAGATTAAAACACAATTAAATTTAGCATTAAACATTAGTAAAGTGCTCTATTAAAATAATGATCATCAATAAATAACGTTGAATATGTGACAAAAGCCTATTTCGTTTTGCAGATTTCACCCACCCAGCTGTCTCCTCGGCCCCTCCCTCCCACGATCACCTCGGCCTGGAGTGGGACCCCTCTGTTGATATCGGACGATCAATCGCCCACCATGACAACGACTCTTCATATTACAGCACCAGCACAGGTATTGCGTTCTCTCTCTCTCTCTCTCTCTCTCTCTCTCTCTCTCTCTCTCTCTCTCTCTCTCTCTCTCTCTCTCTCTCTCTCTCTCTCTCTCTCACTTTCAGGTAGGGAGAGACGGAAGGATAGGAAAAGTGTATTTTTTTTTCTTTTAAAGATAATTTTTAAGCTTTATTTGACAGTACAGAGTTGAAATGGGGAGACAGACAGAGAGAGAGAGAGAGGGGGGGGGGGGGATGACCTGCAGTAAAGGTCCACGGGTCATATTTAAACCCGCGACCACTGCAACGAAGGCCAGAGCAGATATGGTACGCGCTCTATCCACTACACCACCGGAGCGCCCCAGAAGAGTGTATTTTTATGGCACCAATACAAAATCTGACTGTCCCATTTGACTAATTTCATTGTGGTTATTCATTAGCTAACCGTTTCACTAGTTGCACATTAGTTTCTTTAACGATGATTAAAAACAAAGACCCAGTTTCCAGGTCGTGTCCTGATGCGTTTTTCGTTCCGATCCTGAGCCACTGAGAGATCTATAGACAAGATGCTGTACTTGAATGGCATGCACTGTACTCATGTTTGATAGCTTGTTGTGTATGTATAAATTAGTGTTCAAGTGTGTGTGTGTGTCTGTGTGTGTGTGTGTGTGTGTGTGTGTGTGTGTGTGTGTGTGTGTGTGTGTGTGTGTGTGTGTGTGTGTGTGTGTGTGTGTGTGTTTGTGTGTGTGTGTGTGTGTGTGTCTGTGTCTATGTGTGTGTGCGTGTGTGTGTGTGTGCCTGTCTGTCTGTCTGTCTGTCTGTCTGTCTGTCTGTCTTTCTGTCTGTCTGTGTGTGTCTCTCTGTCTGTCTGTCTGTTTGTGTCTGTCTATCTGTCTGTTTGTCTGTCTGTCTGTCTGTCTGTCTGTCTGTCTGTCTGTTTGTGTCTGTCTGTCTGTCTGTCTGTCTGTCTGTCTGTCTGTCTGTCTGTCTGTGTCTGTATCAGGTCTATATCGTAGAGATGGTCTGAAGAGGAGGAGATACCTCAGCTCCCTTGGCTCTCTGTCCGACATCAGCTATGAAGCAGAAGCAGAGTTGGTGAGTTACAGCAACTTTATTAGTTTGTTCTGAATAAACAATTATAATATTAAACCTGCAGTGTGTAATATGACATCATCAAGAAAGTTCTACAAAGTTCTAGAATGCAACGCTCCCTGGGTAACCCCAACCCTTTAGAATAATAACAGAAGCTACAGTGGCCTTCAAGGACAAGAACAATTCTAAATTTT
>OX442352.1:35355652-35360652 GCA_949357725.1 Hyperoplus immaculatus
CTCTCTCTCTCTCTCACACACACACACACACATTCAATCTCTCTCTCTCTCACACACACACACACACACACACACACACACACACACACACACACACACACACACACACACACACACACACACACACACACACACACATCAGTGTAATCGTCTAGTTATTCTCCTCTTGCTCCTCGGGCCGTCGGATGAATCCATAAAGTCTTGATTTATTCTTCTGAGTCCGTCTGCACTTTAACTATCGCCATAAAAACACACACACATACACACACACACACACACACACTTCCCACTTCTCCTCCTTCCTCTGTACTTCTTCCTTGGTACATCTCTAGTTTACCTTTTAGAGGCACAAAAAATAGGGATAATCGCCTGACAGGAAAAACCTAAATAAAAGTTGCTAGGTGAGTATTTTCAGGGTTAAACTGATAATAAAGTGTGTGTGTGTGTGTGTGTGTGTGTGTGTGTGTGTGTGTGTGTGTGTGTGTGTGTGTGTGTGTGTGTGTGTGTGTGTGTGTGCGTGTGTGTGTGTGTGTGTGTTTATTTATTCTGACAGTGTTGCTTTGATGGAAGCAAACATCGCCACGACGTCACACAACCGTTCCTTGGCCCCGCCCCTTTACCATCACATGATCTAATCGCCTCGTCTGATTGGCTGAGGAAAAACATCCAATCAAAACTTAAGGTGAGTCGGTCGGTTTTTTTTGAAGATTCTTTTTGGGCATTTTCAAACTTTATTAGACAGTACAGATTTGAAATGGGGAGAGAGAGAGAGAGAGAGAGAGAGAGAGAGAGAGAGAGAGAGAGAGAGGGGGGATGACCTGCAGTAAAGGTCCACGGGTCGGATTTGAACCCGCAACCACTGCAACGAAGGCCGGAGCCGATATGGTACACGCTCTATCCACTACACCATCAGAGCTCCCGAGTTGGTCAGTTTTAACAGTTGTGAACATGTCTTCTTTCATACTAGTATAAATCAAAGGTCCAACATGTACATTCAGGTGTTTATATTTGACTAAACCTTGTCTGTTTGCGTCTGTATATTTCTCCTATACAACCATCTTTAACGGACATTATCTCAACATTAGTTTTTTTTTTCAATACTGTGAACCAAATATCTCAACTTCTAAAGCACTTACATCAACTAAACTTTCCACGATCATTCTCAGCACTATTCTGAAGGTTATTACAGAAGGATTTGTTCATATGTTGTTCACTGTCTGATTTATGAGACATTTTAAGAAAATATACCAAAGCATATTTTATCATTTTTAATCAAGCCTTTTCTCTCTGTTCTCCAGCCTGCTGACACTTTGTCCTGTTGTGAAGAATCGGAGCGTTTTCTCTCAGAAAAAAGGTGAGAAAAAATACATAGAATATCTCCATTGTTTTTTAACCTTTATTTCTACAGGTAAATCCCATTGAGACCGGAGACTCTTTTGCAAGGGAGACCTGTTTCCATTCCCACGTTACCATTCACACACACATTCATACACCGATAGCAGGCTAACTATCAACATTCACACCAGGCAAGGTGGGTGAAGCGTCTTGCTCAAGGACACGTCAACCATGACACAGGTGGCAGGACGGGGATCGAACCGCCAACCCTTCGATTACTGGCCAACCCGCTCTACCAACTGAGCCACAGTCGCCCCATAAGTTATGTAAACAAAGGGAGCCCCACCGTAGCTAGCAACATGCTCATTTACAGAACCTAGGCTGTGTATTATCATTGGATACTTTTTCAGTGCACACACAGTACAGACAGGTAGAGGATCATGAGGAGATATTCACTGATTTTGACCAAAAACTGATTTTTACAACAAGCGTTCTCCAGAATCACTGACTACACCTCTAATTCGTCCACAGAAGCAGCAAAGCGTTCCTGTACTTCCTGCTTTTGGCTGCAGCTCTCTCCCTATTGGCTGGTTTGATCTGGGTCGCTATGGAGACGCCGTGTCATCGTAGCAACAGGATGCCGCGCGGCTTCCACCTCACTCTGAGATACGTCAACGGACCCCCACCAACATGAAGACAGACAGACAGACAGACAGACAGACAGACAGACAGACAGACAGACAGACAGGAAAACACAGAGACAGACAGACAGGAAAACACAGAGACAGACACACACAAACACACACCGACATGAACACACACACAGACAGACAGACAGACAGACAGACAGATAGACAGACAGACAGACAGACAGACAGACAGACAGACAGACAGACAGACAGACAGACACACACACACACACACAAACTCACAAACAGACAGACACGCACACACACACACACACACACACACACACACACACACACACAGTCTTCAATCTAAAATGTCTTTATTTACGTTATGGGGACTTCCATTTTGTCCCCAAAATGCACCAAATCTCTGGAACGAACTCCCAGAGAACTTGAGGTCTGCTGCAACTCTCAGCTCGTTTAAATCAAATCTGAAGACTTTTCTGTTTCCATTTTAACCTGTACTTTTTATTTAATTTAAATGTTTTACTTCTATTCATTGGCTTTTATAATGTGTTTTATGTATTCTAATCTTGCCCCTGTAAAGCACTTTGAATGGCCTTGTGTCTGAATTGTGCTATATAAATAAACTTGCCTTGCCTTGCCTTG
This sequence comes from Hyperoplus immaculatus, assembly GCA_949357725.1. Classification (NCBI taxonomy): domain Eukaryota; kingdom Metazoa; phylum Chordata; class Actinopteri; order Uranoscopiformes; family Ammodytidae; genus Hyperoplus; species Hyperoplus immaculatus. Next base: position 35,358,286 of record OX442352.1, read on the forward strand.
CCTTGCCCAAAAGGAAGGTACGTCCCCACAGTATAACTGTGTAAACAGAAAAATGTCCCCACGACATCACTAATACAAGCACACACACACACACACACATATGGACAAACCCTAATCCTACAACGACATGATAATTTCAATTTAAATGACCAAGCCTTAAAAATAATATGTATATAAATTACATGAGAAGAATTGTCACTTACAACATGTATAACTGCCTTATTACCCAAACTGATGCTACATTATTGTAGCATTAGCTTGTTGAATGTCCATATTAATAAAGCTTTGTGTTTGAATGGCAGATTTGCAACTCAGATGCTACTTTTTCTGTCCCATAAAACAGACAAAAAAACAATTAAAAATGTGTTCAAAAGCTGAAGAAAAATAAAATTTAAAGGTGCTACGAGGAACTTTTAAATATTTCTGAAACAGTCTCATTTTTCCTCTGATGATCATAGATGACATGTAACAGCAAACGAGACCATCGGTGCAAAGAATGCTATTTTTATATAGTTTTTCTTAATGCCTTTGTTGTGGGGAATACACTCACCCAGGAACTACAGCTGCCGTAGTAAAAACACTACTGCTTTTGTCCAAATTGACACAAACTGAAAATTCCTCGGAGCACCTTTAAATGCATTTTGACAATACGTTTTCATGCTGTTGGTGCAAAAATCATGTAAGAAAAAAAAGTATATTTTATGAAGTATAAAAGTATATATATTTTTTTTATTATTAAAATATTTTATGACGCAGGTGAAAACTTGGAGCTTTTGTTCACATTATTGACATTGTAGAAACACAGCACTAGATCTATCGAGAGTTGAAATGACTTATTTTAGCATGTAAAGAAAAAAAACAGTAATGAAGTGGTGTCTAGAGTGACCACAGTATAAGAGTTACTGCCTTGCTCACACACTTATAAACGACTATGTGATGCTTCGTTAGTCGGACATTTTTGAAATATTGAAGTATTTTCTACTTGATATGAATCACTGACTGCCTACACCATGAGAGCACTTGTATTGATAATAATAATAATTAACATGTTTTGTAAAAGGTTGTAAAATGACTAAAAAGGGAAAATATATCGACATTAATATTTGTGTGTTTTTCCATCTATGTACATCACTGCTGACCTGTTATTTTGTAAGTGAAGTTACTTTATTAGTCAATGGTTGGTTACATTGAAATGTGTCTTTCCTCATCTCCCCTCTCAAGTTCCCACACTCCAGAGGGGGTCAGAGCACAGGGTCAGCCATAGTACAGCGCCCCTGGAGCAGTTTGGGGGTAAGTGTCTTGCTCAAGGACACAATGGTAGAGATGGTGGTGCACCGTAGATGTAATAGCAGCCACCACTAGTTAGACCTCATGGTTAATGGTCAGCCCCCTTTCCTCTGGGCCATCCTACCACCCTCGTGTTCATAAATGTGTTTTAAGGGCCACATGTAGAGAGGGCGGGGGGGGGGGGGTTAGATTAGTAAGATTATTTTTTTATTTTGCTTTATATGTGGTAGAATAAATTCAAAGTGTCTCATACAGGTTTTTTTGTGGCGTTTACTTTCGAGCAGACGCAGTTCAAGTCAAAGTTGTTTTTTGTCAGTTCTGATAAATGCGAGACAAACATCAGAATCAAAATGGCGTTTATCTCTGACCCACGGTGCAATAGTAAATGGACTTGAGGCAGCGAGAGAGAGACAGAGAGAGGGAGAGAGAGAGACAGGGAGGGAGGGAGAGAGAGGCAGCGAGAGAGAGAGGCAGCGAGAGAGAGAGAGAGAGAGGCAGAGAGAGAGAGAGAGAGAGAGAGAGAGAGAGAGAGAGAGAGAGAAGGAGATAGAGAGAGAGAGAGAGAGAGAGAGGGTGAATAGTAGTAACTTGGTGTTGGTTGCACAGCTGCTCTGTCTTGTCTGGTCATTGTTGTCCCAGGCTAGCAATGTTTTAGCTTCTTTATTAGATCTTTCAGAGATGCTTTTCAAACACTACTGTTAAACAAAAAGTGGAACACAGTTTTGATGGTTCTGAAAAACAATACTCACGTGGTTCAAGTCATATCTTCAGGACTATAAATAGTCAAATGAGAGACACTGAACATTTGGAGTGGTCTCTTCATTTTTTCCAGAGCTGTATGTATCTCAAGTTGCTTTTTCATAGTACCTGCTCCACTATACTAAACTCTACTAAAAGTGCTATGTCCCTGTAAAGCACTTTGAATTGCCCTGTGTCTGAATTGTGCTTTAGAAATGGTAAATAGTAAATGGACTTGTATAGCACTATATCTCCGTTTATCACAGACCCAAAGCGCTTCACATTGTTTTTGTACACATTCACCCAATCACACACACATTCATACACCGATAGCAGCAGCTA
>OX442352.1:35365652-35418152 GCA_949357725.1 Hyperoplus immaculatus
AAGGTTCTACGAGGAACTTTTAAATATTTCTGAAACAGTCTCATTTTCCCTCTGATGATCATGAATTACTTGTAACAGCAAACGAGACCATCAGTGCAAAGAATGCTATTTTTATATATTAACCAGGAACAACAGCTGGCGTGGTAAAAACACTACCGCTTTTGTTCAAAGGGGGGCGCTAGAATGAACATTAACTGAAAGTTCCTCGGAGCACCTTTAAAGTAATATTTAAATTTATTTACAGTACAGATTCATACTGACAGATTTTGGCATCAAATTGTTGAATACTATTACTATTATTATTTTTCAATTCTGATTGGACAAAAGGAATCGAGTTAAAAACTGTCAACATGAGGGGGTGCTCGTGGTGTAGTGGTTAGACCCCCCCCCCCCCCCCCCTCCATAGAGTCTCAGTCCTCTCCACAGCAGACCCGGGTTAGAATCCAGCCCGGGTCGTTCTCTGCATGTCATTCCCCTCTCTGACACATTTCATCTCTGTCTCTCCAAGTCTGTCTAATAAAGTAAAAAATGGCCGAAAAAATTATCTTAACAAAAAAATAAAATTCTCATTGCTGAAATGTTCTTAGTAAAGGACCTACTGTTCACAGGAGAATTTAATAAAAAATTAAAAAAAATGTTGTAGCTTTTCCTGAACAAAGATTGAGTTGATTTGATTTAAGCCCAGCAGCAGTGTGTGTGTGTGTGCGTGTGTGTGTGTGTGTGTGTGTGTGTGTGTGTGTGTGTGTGTGTGTGTGTGTGTGTGCGTGTGCATGTGTGTGCGTATGTGTGTGTGTGTGTGTGTATGTGTGTGTGTGTGTGTGTGTGCGTGTGCATGTGTGTGCGTATGTGTGTATGTGTGTGCTTGTGTGTGTGTGTGCGTATGTGTGTGTGTGTGTGCGTATGTGTGTGTGTGTGTATGTGTGTGCTTGTGTGTGTGTGTGTGTGTGTGTGTGTGTGTGTGTGTGTGTGTGTGTGTGTGTTTGTTTGTTATGCGCTGGCTGCGATTTCTTAATCAGATTTTAAAACATAAACATAAAGGTTTTAGTGGATTTATTAGACGTATATTGATTGAATTGAGAATGTAATGGAGTTAGCCCATTTACTAATAACCAGAAATATGCAGTAGGCTAGCTCTCCTCTCCTCGCTCGAGTTTTAAGGGTTGTAATAAATAAGGTGTGTGTGTGTGTGTGTGTGTGTGTGTGTGTGTGTGTGTGTGTGTGTGTGTGTGTGTGTGTGTGTGTGTGTGTAACTGTGTGTGTGTCTGCGTGTATGTGTGTTTGTGTGTGTGCAATAGTGTTCTGCAAGTTAAACCTTTTGCTCAATTAAATTAAACGGTGTGTGTGTGTGTGTGTGTGTGTGTGTGTGTGTGTGTGTGTGTGTGTGTGTGTGTGTGTGTGTGTGTGTGTGTGTGTGTGTGTGTGTGTGTGTGTGTGTGTGTGTGTGTGTGTGTGTTTGTATGTGTGTGTGTGTGTGTGTGTGTGTGTGTGTGTGTGTGTGTGTGTGTGTGTGTGTGTGTGGCCTCAGGGTGGACATTACATACACACACACTCACTCCCTGATCTCTAGAACTAATGAACCATCCTGGGCGTCCTTAAACGAACCTCCATTTTATTTTATCGTATCCCTAACACATTCTCAGATTCACACACACACACTCACCCACTCACACACACACACACACACACACACACACACACAGATCCTGTTTCGTTTCATTGAGCAAAAGGTTTGACTTGCAGAACACTATTGCCAGAAGACAACATTACTGTGTTTTTACGTGTTAAAAAGTGTCACCATGTGCAGAAAAGTAATTTTACGTTTTCTCCAACGTCGGCCATTTTACGATGACACTTTCATTTTGCTCTCAAACCCAACATTTTCATTCCTTCAGGCCAATACGAAAGCTTAAGCTTGTTGTGTGTGTGAGTGTGTGTGTGTGTGTGTGTTGGTATACATGGTATAGATGGACAATTGACCTGAATACTCACCTGGGATACGAGGACCTCGGTGGTTTAGCCGGACTATGCCGAGGTCCGCTTAATTCGGAAAGTGTATCTGCATTTGCGAGTGTCTAACTAACATAAATTCCAATTTTCTGTGAAAGTCCTTATTTACCACTTGACCTGATTTTTGTGTATCCCAGTGTATCTCACTGCGCCCCCTATCACACTTGGCTGCAGGTGCACTTTCATACACATTTCTGATACACACGGCCGAAATTTGGCGGGATGTCTTCTGATTGGCTGGTTTAAAAATGTGGGCGGTCCCCACATAACGTCACTTCAAAGGTCCGCCCAGAGCTAGGGTGTGTGTGTAAGTCCCATGACTGTGTTATGGTCTATATGGACAATGGTATGTAAGGACTTTATTCTAACATGCTTTTCAATGTGTAAGTCATTATAATATCTCAGTGTATGTGTGTAAAGCAGTGATCTGACTCAAATATAACTTAAGAGGTCCTTATGGTTTAGAGGGTCCTGTCTCAGTGTTGGGTTTCACTTTGGTTTATCAGAATACATTGACCAGCTGCATTTGATCTGTATGTTTGTTGAATGTGTGGGTTTAAGTTCTTTAGTTACATATGTTGGATTGTCGACCCAGTCAAAAGTAATAATGAAATGCATGATATTTGCCTTTACATGACTAAGGACAAGTTTCAGTGGATTGCTTAAAACGCTTACATAAATAGCCTTGATTCCTTTCACATAATGTTAACAGGGAACATTCTTTAAGATATATCTTCTTTTTTCACTTTTTGCGTGGTGATGAGGTATTGCCCCTGGAAAGTTCAGGGGTCAAAAAGTCCCCATCCACAGCTGAAGATTGTACAGAGGTAAATCTGTATAAAAGATGATATTTTATTAATTTGTTTGCGTTAATGATCTTCAATATGTCTTACAAAATTATCCAACGCTGCTCAAAGCAAAGTTTTACCCTCATTCTTTTTTCAAAAGTATGATTATTTCATTTATTCTAAGCCCAGTTACAGTGCTTTGCAAAAGTATTCATACCCCTTGAACTTTTCCACATTTTGTCACATAAGAACCACACACGTATGTACATTTATGTTCTTGGGATTTTATGTGATAGACCAACACAAAGTGGCACATAATTGTGAAGTGGAATGAAAATGATACATTGTTTTCAATACTTTTTATAAATACAAAACTAAAAAGTGTGGCGTGCAAAAGTATTCAGTCCCCCTGAGTCAATACTTCATAGGACCACATATCGCTGCAATTACAGCTGCAAGTCTATTGGGGTATATCTAGGGACTGGCATTTTCGCCCATTCTTCTTTTAAAAATAGCGGAGAGCGTCTGAACAGCCATTTTTAAGGCTTTCCATAGATTCTCAATTGGATTGAGGTCTGGACTTTGGCTGGTTCATTCTGACACATGACTATGCTTTGATTTAAACCATTCAATAGTAGATCTGGCTGTATGTTTAGGGTAGATGTCATGCTGGAAGGTGAACCTCTGCCCCAGTCTCAAGTCTTTTGCAGACTTTTACAGGTGTTCTGCCCTGCATTTGGCTCTATCCATCTTCCCATCAACTCTGACCAGCTTCCACGTCCCTGTTGAAGAAAAGCACCAAGGATTTTTCTTGCATAGAGACTTTTTTGGCGCCCGCCAAAGAGGATTTATCCAGCGCCAAAGGAAAATCACCAGTGCCAAAATGATAAAGATTGAGAATAAATATAGCAATTTAAAACCTTTTCAAATTGAGCCCAATTTAGTTCATCCTTCTTGTAGGGCTGGGCAACAACTTGCATTTCATTTTTGATTACTATTACGGCTTCCCTCAATCATGAAAACAAAATAATTGTTATTAAACTATCACTGTTCCCCACGCCGTGACATGCAGGCTTTTAAATTCAGTTAACCCTTTCAGCCGTGCGCTACACTCGGCCCTGCCCTCACCTGATAGTTTAGCTTTCGGCTGGTCCAGAGAGTAGGAGGGAAATGTTGCGCATCGCCGGGTGTTTTGAAACACTACTAAAAGACGGAAGATAGTCAGCCTTTGGTCGAGAGGAAAGATAAAACTAATTGTGTTGTCTGGAAACACTTCAGACACAGAACAGACTAAAATAATGTGCAAGATAAGTCACACGAGTCCAGCATGACAACCACCCTAAACATACAGCCAGATCTACAATGGAATGGTTTAGATCAAAGCATAGTCATGTGTCAGAATGGACCAGTCAAAGCCCAGACCTCAATCGAATTGAGAATCTCTGGAAAGACTTGAACATTACTTTTCTTTTATAAAGATTTCAGCTGTGGATGGGGACTTTGTGACCCCTGAACTTTCCAGGGGCAATACCTCATCACCACGCAAAAAGTGAAAAAAGAAGATATATGTTAAAGAATGTTCCCTGTTAACATTATGTGAAAGGAATCAAGGCTATTTATGTAAGCGTTTTAAACAATCCACTGAAACTTGTCCTTAGTCATGTAAAGGCAAATATCATGCATTTCATTATTACTTTTGACTGGGTCGACAATCCAACATATGTAACTAAAGAACTTAAACCCACACATTCAACAAACATACAGATCAAATGCAGCTGGTCAATGTATTCTGATAAACCGAAGAGATGCTACTATAAACCCAACACTGAGACAGGACCCTCTAAACCATAAGGACCTCCTAAGTTATATTTGAGTCAGATCACTGCTTTACACACATACACTGAGATATTATAATGACTTACACATTGAAAAGCATTTTAGGATAAAGTCCTTACATACCATTGTCCATATAGACCATAGCACAGTCATGGGACTTCACACACACACCCTAGCCCACTTTGTGTTGGTCCATCACATAAAATCCCAACCTAACACTGAGACAGGACCCTGTAAACCTTAAGGACCTCTTAAGTTATATTTGAGTCAGATCACTGCTTTACACACATACACTGAGATATTATAATGACTTACACTTTGAAAAGCATTTGAGGATAAAGTCCTTACATACCATTGTCCATATAGACCATAGCACAGTCGTGGGACTTCACACACACACACCTTAGCCCACTTTGTGTTGGTCCATCACATAAAATCCCAATGAAATACATTAACGTGCGTGGTTGTTAAGTGACAAAATGTGGAAAAGTTCAAGGGGTAATAATACTTTAGGGTTAGAAATAAGAAAAAAATTAGAATGGAGAGGATTTGCATGGAAATCTGAAGATGTGTTGAACCTTTAAATTATGACCTCATCCTAAGAGTAAGTCCACCAAACACAAATAGCATTTAGGCCCCTATACAATCCACTGGTCCTCACCAACAATACAAGTCCTGCGCTTGTTCCAACCAACAGGAGTTTAATTCTACAACCTGCCGTTTAACAGGGATTTGTCAGTAGTGGACAACACATCTTCCTCAAGCTCTGCCACTGCATGAGGGATGGAGCCCACAAGGACTGTATTAGTCTGAAACTTGCTAAACAACTGCATGTGAACCAGTAAATTTAGCCTGAAAGTTTGTTGTTTTGGTTTAATGTGGCTCGGACTTCTTCCAATCGTCCTTCAAAACAGCCAAAGGGCCAAACACCATATTGTTTGGGCTAAAGCCTGTACTTCCCTAATTACCAGACCCTATGCTATAGCTAACTATTTCAACAAATATGTCATACAAAAAGTTAATTCAATTAGAGATCAGCTGCTGCCGGGATGTTACAGGTCATCTATAGAGAATATAAGAAATCACATTATGGTTAATAAAGATTGTTGCTTTGAATTCAAAACTCTTAGGGAGGTAGATGTGGAAAAACTTCTTCTAACAATTAAGTGTGACAAACCTTGCGGTTTGGATAATTTAGATGGCAAACTTCTTAAGCTTGCAGCAAAAGCAATAGCAAAACCATTATGTCATATTTTCAATTTATGTTTTAAAGGATCTATTTATCCAAATCTGTGGAAAATTGCAAGAGTCACTCCTCTGCCAAAAAACTGCAGAGAGCCACTTACAGGGCATAACAGCAGGCCAATAAGTGTGTTACCTGTACTAAGCAAACTGTTAGAGGGAATCATGTTTAAGCAAATTCAGCATTATTTTGAAGTAAATAATATAAACTCTGGTGTCCAGCATGCATATAAGGAAGGCTACTCCACTAACACTGCTCTTACATGTCTCACTGATGACCTGCTTACTCAGATAGACAGGAAGTCAGTTGTAGGTGTAGTATTTCTGGACTTTAGTGCAGCCTTTGATTTGATTGACCATGAATTGTTACTCTTGAAGCTTTCAGCCTATGGCTTTAAAAACTCTGTGATTAATTGTATGAGAAGTTATATGACTGACAGGAGACAATGTGTTAAGTTTAATGGTGCTTTTTCAGAAATAGAGACTCTTCAGTGTGGTATTCCCCAGGGGAGCTGCCTCGGACCTCTCCTCTATTCTATTTTTGTAAATGATATGCCATATGTGTTGAGAAATGCGGGTATAGTAATGTACGCGGATGATACAACCATCTTTACATCTGCAAACAGTACTGAACAAGTTAATAAGACACTTCAAGATGAGCTAACACTGATATCTGACTGGGTTACAGCAAATAAGTTAAAGTTGAATATTTCTAAAACAAAATGCATGGTACTTGGGTCTAAGTACTCACTTCGGTCTGATCAGAAGTTGGTCCTCTCATCACATGGTGCCGCTATTGAGCAAGTTAGAGAAGCCAAACTGCTGGGCATTACGATAAATGAAACATTATCTTGGTCTATACATATAAAGAATATAGTTAGTAAAATGAGTAAAAGTATTTCAAACATAAGAAAATGTGCAGGTTTTTTAACTGACACAACAATCAAGCTTGTTATTCAATCATTAGTCTTGTCCCACCTTGACTACTGCCCTGCAATATGGTCTGGCACCTCAAAAAAAGAACTTGCTAAACTCCAGCTTGCTCAGAATAGAGCTGCGCGACTGGCACTTCACTGTTCTATTAGGAATAATGTAACTGCTATGCATGACAAACTCTCCTGGATGAAAGTTGAGGAGAGAGTGGCATGCAGCCTTATTTTGTATTTGAATAACATCTGTACCTCACGTAAACCCAGCAGCCTGTTTTCTATACTAGTACCTGTCAAGATCACACATAATTATGAAACCAGGCAGGCCTTAAGTTGTCGTTTCAAACAACCGAGACCTCGAACAAATGCACTGAAAAAAACTGTATTGTACAGAGCTATTGCATATTGGAACGGACTTCCGTACTGCCTCATTCTCCATCTAACTGTGTACAGTATGTACGGAGTAAAGACTCCAACGTGGCGTGGAACCTCTCAAGGCTCCCTTGGCTACATGGTAGGCTGATGCTGAAACAGATGAAAAGTTAGAACCTTGGTCTTACTGAAAGATTTAGGGGATTCCAAATATAGAGATAAACTGAGTCAGGGTGCGCACTACAGATTAAGTGGTGATGGTGCGTAATGGGTATGCTGCTGGATACCTAGTGCTCTGGCACATCACCGTCAACAAATAGATTGCACCCGAACGAGAACGAGGGAGGGGACCAACACAGTCAAAAATGAAATGTTCAAACGGTTGACTAAATGCCGGAATTGGACAGAGAGGAACTGGCTCTGTTTCGGTTTTCCGGTCAACAGACACTTATGACACATTTTAGTGTACGATGCAACATCTCTCTTTAGAGCAGACCAAAAAAAAGAATACAAAATGTGATCATATGTTCTATTTCGTTCCTACTGACCGCCAGAGGCGGTGCTTACAGCACTGGATGTTCCATCGCGCGCATGCGCAGGTCGAGATCTTTATACCAACAAAGTCACCTGTGACACCTGGGTGACTCCGGGAATGTATATATTCCGGAAGTCACCAGAGGTTCTGTTCCTTCTATATTCTCGCGGACTAGCAGGTCGCACACATTGTTGTGTGCTAATATACCATTAGCTTGTCGCAAGTAGCTCGTACCTAAGGGTTGGTGCTTCGATTTGACTTCGACCACCAAGGGCTGCGACTTGCAATTCGTTCAACTTGGCTGCGGCCGGTAGGGGTGAGTAAAGTGTGAAGGCTACGCGTAGCCCGAGGCTACCGCGGAAGCTAATATCACCTTTCCACCTTGCTTTGATTAGATCAGGCGGCGGCTGGGTTCACAGTCGCCGTGTTATTCTTTCGTTCGCAGCGTTGCTTGTGTGTTTCGCTAAGCCGGTTGCTAATTGTATGCTCGAATGTATTGTCTTTCTAGCATTGTGCACTGTTGATCGGGTGCTACGTTCGCCCCGACCGGTTGCTTACTTTGATTTAATCGACAGCGAGCGGCTTGGGGGTACCAAGCCGCCGCCACAGTACTTTGTTGCATTGTGAGTAGCCTAGAGCGGTTGCATAGGCTACTTAATTTGCTCGTACCAGTGGGTGAGCCGTGCCACACACTAGTATGCTGTTATACACTGTATGCTGCTGTATTGCTCGCCGGTGGACGAATTAGTTTCCTAAATCGCCTTCACCGTGTTATTTTAGCCGTGTCACACTGTTGCTCGTGTGTAGGCTGCTGTAGTGTGTCGCCAGTTGGCAGCTTAGTTTCACGGCACGGGTGTCGTGTCTGTGCCGCTGTGTTATTATAGCCGTGTTGCACGGTAGCTCACGCCTTAGCCTGACTGCATAGGCTACTTAATTTGCTCACCAGTGAACGTCGTTGCCGTCACCAAGAGCCGCTGACACTGCCAGGGGACTGCAGATGGAGAATAGCATTTTGGCTATTCTAGCGTTTTTTAACCCATGTAGGATCATGTGGTTTATTGATTTGCACTGTCCCCTTCTTAAGTAAACTGAATTCAATTGAACTGTGTTATTTAGGGGGTCGTGGGTGCGCTCTCGTAAAGCTCGATTGCCTAGCCTACTGTAATTATGCTCGCCAGTGGGCAGCATAGTTTTACACAACAGGTCGCATTGTTGCTTGGGTGCTCTCGCCTAAAGCTCGATTGCCTAAAGTCTACAGTAATTGTGCTCGCCAGTGGGCAGCATAGTTTTACACCGCCACCGTTTTATTCTAGCGGTGTCGCACCGTGGCTCGGTTGCTCTCGCCTGAAGCCCGGTTGCATGCATTAGTTGCTAGCCAGTGAGCGTCTTATGTTTCCAAGGGCCGCCTTCACTGTGTTATTGTAGCTGTCACACAGTTGTCGTGTCTGCGCAGGCTACTGTAATTGCTCGCCAGTGGGCGCTATAGTTTTGCACCGCCGCTGTATTATTCTGGCGGTGTCGCGCCGCGGCTCGGTTGTTCTCGCCGCGGCTCGGTTGTTCTCGCCGCGGCTCGGTTGTTTTCGCCTGGAGCCCGGTTGCATACCTTAGTCAGATGCATATTTAGTTGCCGTGACAGTGGCAGCTTACGCCTTCATGACCTCCATACAGTGGGGAATGGCCATGACAAGTGCCCTGCAGGTCTCAGGGTTGAGTACCTGAGGGAAGCGCTGTCAGATAGCCCATGCATGAACTGTAGTTCATGTCTCAGGCACTTAGGTTGCTAGGTAGAGGCTCTTCTACTAGCCTCCAACCAGCGGCAGGCCCTCAATCCTCCGTTCCTGTGTGCCTCCCTCTGAGCCTTATTCCGCTCAGCTCCGTAGATGCTGGCCAGATTTAAGGGCTCTCTCCCATCACACTGCGACAGCAGAGCTCTGGCAGCCATGCACAATGCTGATAGTTAGGGCTCGGACTGGTTAGCTCCGATTGAGCCTGCTAGCATCCCTGGTTGTCTCCCCAGACGAGGCTCTGAGAGCCGATGTGCGCTGCCCTCGGCCCCAGTGCCGGATTTCAGGCGATCTCCTTATTAGGAGTTACGACATTGCTGCCTGTGTGGGCCATCTGGGAATTTGCTTTCTCACACAGTCCTGGCTCGGTCGCTAACCATACAGGGGTCAGGTGCTGGTCACTCAGCACCGACCCTCAGTGATGCTTCACTGCAGACTTTGCATTATGACTTAGGGAGCTAGGCAGGTTGATACCAACTGTGACGTCGTCCCAGTCGGAGGTGTGTCGACTGACCCTCCATTCTCTTCCAGTGATCCCAGGCCAGACGTTCGGCCAGCTGCTCTTCAGGCCCGGTGCGAAGTGTCCAGGTTGACTAGGCTAGACAGTAATTGCACGCAGCGACGTGCACCTCTGCCTGATTCCAGGCCGGGAACCTCTGGTACCCCGTGCCAATAGCCTCAACCACGTTCAGGTGGACAATCAAGGGGCCAGTGCTTCTCAGCACATTCTGTACAGTGCCGTAACACTGCGCTACAGCTGCATTTCAGGCGCCAGGAGGTCGGCGTCCAGCCTCCGCCCTCCCCCAGAGTCCTTGGGGGTGCTACTCGATGCTCGGTAGGTTCTACTCAACCGAAGTTCAGGTACCAGGAGGTGGGGCGGGGTCGCCCCGTTCTGGACTAAGACGGCGGAATCAATGCCTCACGATTCTTCCTTTCCCCATGCTGCGTGTTGCAGGGGTACTTCAGTCTATCGCTCAGGCGGACTGGGTTGTGTCATAGCCCTGAAAGATGCTACTTCAAGTCCCTACTGCCCAATGTCACAGGTGGTCCTCCCCTTTGCATTTCTGGGCAGGGTGTACCAGTTCAGGGTTCCTCCGTTTGGGCCGTCCCTGGCTCTGCGGATATTAGACAGTGTGGCAGCATCCCTGCCACCATTACAGCTCAGCTGGTGCTCGAGTCGGCGGCCATGCGAGCCTGCCTTTCTCCATAGCGCGTAGCTACCGTTCAGCAGCTACTACAGCACTCCATGCAATGGAGGCTGCTGGAGTACAGCCTCTTCCTTCGACTGATAAGTATGCTGACCTCAGCATAATCTAATTATCATTATCCAAGCTGTCCAAGTTCCAGGTGGAACACAGCGATAGAAAAGGGCCACCCCCGGGGGTGGAGACTCCATCCGGAGGTGGTGGGCATGATTGGGACAAGTATGGCAGGGCAGTGGCATATCTCTTTGCTTCCGAAGAGATGACCCACTGTCCCCCTGGGTTCTCCTAGATGGAGAGGACCAGTCCCCTAAGGCAGGATGCTCTGGCTAGTGCTTGGCCAGTCATCCTGCTTTGTGCATTTCCTTCGCACCGTTGCTTGTGTGTTTTTCACTAAGCCCGGTTGCTAATTGTATGCTCGAATGTATTGTCTTTCTAGCATTGTTGCACTGTGATCGGGTGCTAAGTTCGCCTAGACCGGTTGCTTACTTTGATTTAATCGACAGCGAGTGGCTTGGGGTGAGCCAAGCCACCGCCACAGTATTTGTAGCATTGTCGCCTAGAGCGGTTGCATAGGCTACTAATTTGCTCGTCAAGTGGGCGGCTTCGGGTCAGAAGTCGCTTTCACTGTGTATTGAGCTGTGTCCCACCAGCGTGGGCTCTCACCTAAGCCTTGCGTGCATAGCTTACTTATTGCTTGCCAGTGGATGAGCCGTGCCACACACTATGTGTGTAGCTTTTGTTACTGACAACACTGGATGGGGTCCAGCATTGCAGTTACAGCCTACGTTTGGTGGCTCCACATTGGCCAGGAAGGCCATGGATCCCAGCGTTACTAAACTCCTCAAGGAGAGCCTTGGTGCCTTCCAGGGAGACAGGACCTTCTGTCTCAGGTAGGCGGACACATGTGGCACCCGAACTCGGGGCGCCTGCAGCTGTGCGTGGGGCTCCTGGTAGCCAGGACCCACTGTTGACGTATTGCGACCAGTCAGAGGTCCATACCGTTTTAACTTCAGGGGCACTCGCCACTACATGGCGCTATGCAGACAGGTGGAAGTTGTTTTCACAGTGGTGCATGGCACATGGCGAAGTCCCATGGACTTGTCAGTGGTAGTGATACTACACTTTCTGCAGTCTGTGTTGGGCAGCAGGACAGCTGCTTCCACCCTGTGCGTCTATGTGGCTGCGATATCGGCCGCACATGCAGGGGTGGACAACCAGACGGTAGGGTCCCACTACCTAGTCAGGCCAGAGGCTTCATTCAGCCACCATGATCCCTGAGGGCACCATCATGGGACTTACAAGTAGTCCTGAGGGCCTTAGGTCTACCCCCATTTGGGCCGCTGAGTCAGGCAGACCTGACGCGGCTGTCTATGAAGACGGCATTCCTCCTTGCCATTGCGACTGCAATCGGTCGGTGAACTCCATGCCTCGGCAGTGAGCCAGGCGTGCTTGCTCTGGCATGCAGAAGGGTCAGGAGTGGTGCTCTCGCCAATCCATCCTTCCTATCCAAACGATTGTCTCCCCACCATGTAAACCAATCGATCGAGTTGGCTGCTTTCAATCCCCTGGGCTCACCAGGGGGTGCAGAAAGAACGTCAGACCCACTGTGCCCGGTGCGGGCGCTTAGGGCATAGGTTGTGGCAACAACCAGCTTGCGTAAGACAAATACCTTTTTGTCTGCTATGGGAGCTGCGGGAAGGGGGCTGCCCTGTCTAAACAGAGACACTCCCACTGACTTGTGGAGGTGGTCTTGAATGCATATAGAGCACAGGGGCTCCCCATGCCTTGGCCGTTGAGTGCCACTCTACCAGGAGTATGGCTACATCAGGGGCTGCCTTGAAGCGGATTTCACGGCAGGACATTTGCGCCACGGCTACATGGTCTTCATCATGTACGTTGCGCGGCTCTGCAGAGTAAATGTTGCTGCACCTCATCCGGTGGGATGACAGCTGTCTTGTTGATGGCTGCAAGCCCTTAATTGATGAGTACTCTTCGTGACCTTTTTGGTATAAGTCATCCAGTGCTGTAAGCACCGCCTCTGGCGGTCAGTAGGAACGAAATAGAACGATAGTTACGTATGTAACTACGGTTCTATGAGTTCCGGATGACCGCCAGAGTTCTCTGTCACTCAGACTTCTCAGACACCGCGAGAAGATCCAGTTGGAACAGAACCTCTGGTGACTTCCGGAATATATACATTCCCGGAGTCACCCAGGTGTCACAGGTGACTTTGTTGGTATAAAGATCTCGACCTGCGCATGCGCGCGATGGAACATCCAGTGCTGTAAGCACCGCCTCTGGCGGTCATCCGGAACTCATAGAACCGTAGTTACATACGTAACTATCGTTTTACGGACACCCATATGTCCACACTAGTCATGTGACACTTGCAAAAACAAACTATGAAATTTGGAACGCACAAAAATCTGGAAAATAGGATCTCCAACAAAATCAGGACCATGTGGCACCCATGTGTGTCTTCAAAGCAAGATATTGACTTTTCATGTGTCGCTAATGAAAGCCTTCCTATATCGCGCCGCTTTTGTCTGATGTAGTCGTGTTTATTTTGATTTCTTCCGTATTCTACAAACAGTCCAGGAGAGGTCCTGGGCTATGTGTGTCCCAGTGAATTTGAAGGACACCCGCTGAACACAGTCCCCGTTGATGCTCAGTTGGGCTGGTTCCCCCTTGTGTTCCCTGAAGTCTATGATCATCTCCTTGGTTTTGCTAGTGTTGAGCAGCAGGTTGTGTTCCGATCACCAACGTGCAAGCCTTTGTGTGCTCCAGGGCATCTTGCTCAGAAGTCAGTTCCCGATTTTCCATAAAAGCTTTGCTTCAATATCCCAAATTGTAAGTAGGGATGCACCGAAATGAAAATTCTTGGCCGAAACCGAAAAGAAAGAGGCTTTTGCAGTTTTGTTATTTAGTCAATTATTTCAACATTGCATACATGAACTCCCACATGTTCTCCTCAAACACAGGTTGAGTTGCTTTAAAAAAACTGCACCACAGCTGCCACCGTAATGTTCAGACCTCAGAATTTGCATTAAAGCCCTGATTATAACAATGAGAGGCTTTAAAAGATGTCCATGCTATGTGATTGTAACATTTTCGTCTGTAGACTGAAACTAACGGGGGGAGGCGGCTCACTGGACATAGTATATTTAGTCGCGCTGTCAGTTTGCCGACATGGCTCTGTGTATTCAGGCTTGAGAAATGCAATCAGATCGTAGGAGCCTTTTCCCCCCAATAGCGCTAACGGACAGGATATCTCCGGTCATCATTTTAGCTGTCAAACTAAAAAAAAATTGAGCGGTGGCTCTCACCGACGAGGTGTCACTGTGAATGACACCGTTACCAACTGTCAGAGTTTCACCGGGTGAATCGCTGCTTCGCCCGCGCAAGGCGTTTGTGTTTCTATGGTGATTAAACATCAGTCTTGGACTAGAGTTTTAACTTTATGCTGCATAAAGCATTGCACTGTCTGCGCCGTGTTTCATCCAGTTTGAAAAAATGCTCCCACACTGGACTCTGACATTTTCATGCACGCGCCTTACAAACTGCTCCTGCTGCGCGCTCAAACAGACGTGGACTGGCATACACGCTTACGTCTCTCTTTACTGCCATTTCCTTGTTTACAGGAAGCTCTTTTAAAAACATATTTCCTTAGTGTCATTTAGTTTGTAAATTTTCAGTAATTTTGTTCGGCCTTTTAACTGTTTTAGGCCGAAACCGAAAATTACTTATTTTCCATTTTCGGTGGCCGAATGTTCGGTGCATCCCTAATTGTAAGTAGAAAAGTTGCATGGGTAGCCAAAACACAAGCAGACATTTTTCGTCTCTTCTGTTCTTCAATGAATTATTAGCCCCTTTTACACAGAGATTGTGGCATATTGACGGAACAACATCACTCCAAAATGCCTGCTTTGCTTGCTTCTGTGTTATTTACACAGAACCAAGCAGCGCCGGCCTGCTGGCGCATCAGCAGCTCCTTTTACACAGCGCTCCGGAATGAAAGAGGTGCTTGTAAACAGCGTCAGGTGTGACGTAAACATTTAGCGTCAGCTGCTTTACAACAACAACACTGGCCGGTGAATTAAGAGCAGAAGTGCTGGAGCTTGCAGTAAGAGGGCCGTATGTTACTGTCCCCACGATGTGCCAGTTGATCTCGCTATGCGCTGAGTCCAACATCACTGGGACTGTTAACCAAACCGACAAAATCAATCCGCTTCACCTCTTCACGTCTTGAGTTGTGTTAGCAAAACAGTAGCTCTGTGGCTAACAGCTGAGCCGGAGCCTTCAGTCAGCTGAAGCAGACGGGGCGAGCAGACTATTCCCCCGTTACTAGGTCGTATCCTTGGTCGTTCTTATTTACTGGCGTACTACTGGCCGCAGCTTGACATAGTAACCGTTGCTACTGAGTGAGTTCCGACCGTGTAGCGGCTGTTGGCTGTTAAAACGACATGTTGCTTCAATGAATTGCTTTATTTTTTGTAGTAGCCATGTAGCCTAATAAGCGGGATAAAGTATAGCGAACGGGTCACTTGCTAGAAATAAAGACCGACAAGCTGAAGCAGGACCCGTTTGCTATACTTCATCCCTTTCTTAGCCTAGCCTAGCTTTCCCATTGTACAACTTCTCCTGGGCAGAAATAGACTCATACACTCTGCAAAATGAAGCGCGGGGGTTTGTATTGAGCAGCGGACCTTATGATCAGATAGATTATACGCCGTTCCTTTCATTTGGTGATTTTTACGGGACATCAGGCCACCAGGATTAATGTTAAACACACGTCCTTCAACTGCTAACATGGTCGCATGTTTAGAACGTAGGCTATGGAACGTCAAACGCCCCCCTGTTCCGCAACAACAAGCTGGAGCATTTAAACAGAGAGGCGCAACTGATTGTGTCGGGAATCTTACTACCCCCCGAGGTAGTAAAATTCCCGGAACAATCTCTCGCACCTTTCTTCCCTCGTTCCGCAACTGTTGCATTTAACAGCAGGGCGGAGGGCCGAAAGGCCAGCATATTCCCGGCTTTCACTGGCTGTGTAAAAGGGGCTATTGTTACTTTGTTCACTAAAGCACATGTGTCTTCATATTTGTAACATATCTGATTCACATCTCACGTCTCACTTCCTCTGTGATATTTATACTCTGAGGATTATCATTAATCTGTGATGTCATTTGACCGAAAATCAATCAGACATATTTTGTGTAGTGGTTATTCTTATGCCTTAAGTTTTTTTCTATACAGCCACCATGATATAAACATGTCTTTTTAGATTAAGTACTAAAGCAATGAGAATTGTTTTTCAAATTCATGACACTTGTATTATGTGATAGGATGTTGTCCAGCAGTTACAGGCCGTAATTTACCTTTTTCACAATTGTGACATTTCAGATTAATTGTTATAAAAATGGAAAATGATGATGATCATTATAATTTAAACAATTTATTTGGCTTTGAAAAAAGGTTCATATTTAGATGGATGAAACATAAAAATAAAAAGGCTTAATGCAAAATTAGAGTGTAAAACTATACAAAGAGGCAGACTAAAGCTAATTGTGTTCATGGTCATGGCACTTGTGTTGTGTGAGGCTGAATTCTGACTGTTACAAGGTTTCAAATGTATCAACAATGTAACAACTCATAATGACTGTCCCAATAATGCTGTGTGCTGTCAGGTGTATTTATGTTAATGAGGGGGCGTTTTCAAAAGTGACATCATAGTCCCGATAATGTTTTTTAGGTCCTTATAAGTCACATATTTGTCAGAAAGGGAAATGTCTGCATATACCACAATGTTGTCATGGTGGTGTGTATGTAGGTTGTAAAGGTGGTATCTGAAATCTAAAGTGAGCTGAATTTTTTTCAGATTTTTTGGAGTGCTTTTATCTTACTCCCGTACCTCTAGGACCTCTGGAAAGGGTAGTCCATCTATACCACAACCCAGCCTGGTTTGGAGAAACAGTCCAGCCAAACCATATATACCAACATATGTGTGTGTGTGTGTGTGTCTGTGTCTGTGTGTGTGTGTGTGTGTGTCTGTGTGTGTCTGTGTCTGTGTGTGTGTGTGTGTGTGTCTGTGTGTGTGTCTGTGTGTGTGTGTGTCTGTGTCTGTGTGTGTGTGTGTGTGTGTCTGTGTCTGTGTGTGTGTGTGTGTGTGTCTGTGTGTGTGTGTGTGTGTGTGTGCGTGTGTGTGTGTGTGTCTGTGTGTGTGTGTGTGCGTGCGTGCGTGTGTGTGTGTGTGTGTGTGTGTGTCTGTGTGTGTGTGTGTGTGTGTGTGTGTGTCTGTGTGTGTGTGTGTGTGTGTGTGTGTGTGTGTGTTTGTGTGTGTGTGTGTGTGTGTGTCTGTGTGTGTGTGTGTGTGTGTGTGTGTGTGTGTGTGTGTGTGTGTGTGTGTGTGTGTGTGTGTGTGTGTGTGTGTGTGTGTGTGTAATGAAACTGCTCTATGTATTCTCTTCAAACCAATTAAAACCTTTTTCATTTTGACGAGAAAATCTTCTCAAAAAATATATTATTTTGGTTGCTTAGTTCTTACTACTGCAACATCAAATGTGGTTATTGGAGATATCCTACATTTATTATTTTATAGACATTTCCACCCAAAAATTCAGCGTAATTGATTAGTTTTCTTTGCATTCTTCAGGTTTTGCACAGTGTGGGTAAAAGGATCCCTGCATTCCAAATCACATACTTTTTTCTTTTTACTACACTACATACTAAAGTACAGAAGAGTTTTAGTCTTTTTACTACACTACATACTAAAGTACAGAAGAGTTTTAGTCTTTTTACTACACTACATACTAAAGTACAGAAGAGTTTTAGTCTTTTTACTACACTACATACTAAAGTACAGAAGAGTTTTAGTCTTTTTACTACACTACATACTAAAGTACAGAAGAGTTTTAGTCTTTTTACTACATACTAAAGTACAGAAGAGTTTTTGGGCCACCGGAAAGAAAAAAAAATCAGATAAGGAAGATTTTCTTTTTATTAAGTCGAGAAATGTCGAGAATAAAGACGAATGCTGCAAAATGCATTTGGAGTTAGTGGGGCATTTATGTATTTTCAGCATACTACAATTGACGTGCATGAATTGGGACATCCTGAATCTTTTTCTGGCATACTAAATAGTAGGGAAGTATGGGGATTGGAACGCAGAGGATGTTTTTTTTTTATTGAGACAGACTGGCCCTCTCCTGAGAGTTTTGAAAACCCAACTACAGCAAGTGGAAAATTTAAAAAAGTCATGAGAGAGAGATACAGCACCCCTGGAGCCGTTTGGGGTTAACTGTCTTGCTCAAGGACACAACAGATGTAATAGCAGCCACTAGTAAAAGAAAATTGCAATAACAAAGCTTTATTGCAGACACAGGTCCATATAACACATCAAACAGAATAAAAAGGAGATACAAACATACAAAGAAATTGCATATTATCCCATAGGATTTCTCTCTCTCTCACACACACACACACACACACACACACACACACACACACACACACACACACACACACACACACACACACCCTATTCACCTGCAATGTCTAGCCTTAAAACCTTTAACTCCCTAAACGTTTAAGTCCTGAAGAAGTGTCACAGGTTGGACAATATACAGCTCTGGAAAATATTAAGAGACCAGTCTGGATTTTTCTCTTATCTTCATCTCAACATTACTTATTGAAAAGGCTCTTAATGACAATAAATGCTTTAGAATTTGGTAGAAATGTTGTCAGTACTTTATAGAATAAAACCAAAATGTTCATTCTACTCAAACATATGCCTATAAATAGTAAAACGAGAGACACTGAACATTTGGAGTGGTCTCTTAATTTTTGTCCAGAGCTGTAAGTCATAGTCATCTTTTGTTTATGTATGTATCTAGGCCAGTGCTTTATGCCATAGTTTCAATATTTAAATTTTTACAAAAGTGTCTTGCTCAAGGACACAATGGTAGATGTAATAGCAGCCACCACAAAAAAACAGTTGGAAATATTACCCTGTTTACCCGCAATATCTAGCCTTAAAACTTTTAACTCCCTGATTCCCGAAGAGCTGTCAATGACAGATTAAGTCATGGTTCATATATAGATCTAGGGCTGTGCTTTATGTCAGACCCTGCGTTCCGAATCGCATACTTTCTACTATTTAGTTTGGTAGAAAAAAGATTGAGGATGTCCCGATTCCTGTGGCCAGATTTAGGATGGTTAGAAAGACCCGGATGTCCTACTACATCGGGCCAAGATTTTTAATGTTGAAAACTGCATCCTATTTGGGCGATTCTGACCCATAATCCAGTGCGAACCTGAAGTGACGTCACATCAACGGACCCTCCATATGAAAACAAACAGGGATGAGACGGATATACACTCAACAAAAATATAAACGCAACACTTTTGTTTTTGCTCCCATTTTTCATGAGATGGACTTAAAGATCTAAAATTCATTCCAGATACACAATATTACCATTTATCTCAAACATTGTTCACAAATCTGTCTAAATGTGTGATAGTGAGCACTTCTGCTTTGCTGAGATAATCCATCCCACCTCACAGGTGTGCCACATCAAGATGCTGATCTGACATCATGATTAGTGCACAGGTGTGCCTTAGACTGTCCACAATAAAAGGCCACTCTGAAATGTGCATTTTTTTGCTTTATTGGGGGTCTGGGGACTCAGAACCAGTCAGTATCTGGGGTGACCACCATTTGCCTCATGCAGTGCAACACATCTTCCTCGCATAGAGTTTATCAGATTGTCAATTGTGGCCTGTGGAATGTTGGTCCACTCCTCTTCAATGGCTGTGCGAAGTTGCTGGATATTAGTGGGAAGTGGTGCACGCTGTCGTATACGCCGGTCAAGCACATCCCAAACCTGCTCAATGGGTGACATGTCCGGTGAGTATAATGGCCATGCAAGAACTGGGACATTTTCAGCTTCCAAGAATTGTGTACAGATCCTTGCAACATGGGGCCGTGCATTATCTTGCTGAAACGTGAGATGATGTTCATGGATGTATGGCACAACAATGGGCCTCAGGATCTCATCACGGTATCTCTGTGCATTCAAAATGCCATCAATAAAATGCACCTGTGTTCTTCATCCATAACAGATGCCTGCCCATACCATAACCCCACCACCACCATGGGCCACTCGATCCACAACATTGACATCAGCAAAGCGCTCAGCCACACGACGCCACACACGCTGTCTGCCATCTGCCCTGAACAATGTAAACCGAGATTCATCCGTGAAGAGAACACCTCTCCAACGTGCCAGACGCCATCGAATGTGAGCATTTGCCCACTCAAGTCTGTTATGGCGACGAGCTGGAGTCAGGTCAAGACCCCGATGAGGACGACGAGCATGCAGTTGAGCTTCCCTGAGACGGTTTCTGACAGTTTGTGCAGAAATTGTTTGGTTATGCAAACCAATTGTTTCAGCAGCTGTCTCAGTGGCTGGTCTCAGACGATCTTGGAGGTGAACCTGCTGGATGTGGAGGTCCTGGGCTGGTGTGGTTACACGTGGTCTGCGGTTGTGAGGCCGGTTGGATGTACTGCCATATTCTCTGAAATGCCTTTGGAGACGGCTTATGGTGGAGAAATGAACATTCAATGCACGAGCAACAGATCTGGTTGGCATTCCTGCTGTCAGCATGCCAATTGCACGCTCCCTCAATGCTTGTGGCATCTGTGGCATTTTGCTGTGAGACAAAACTACACATTTCAGGGTGGCCTTTTATTGTGGACAGTCTAAGGCACACCTGTGCACTAATCATGATGTCAGATCAGCATCTTGATGTGGCACACCTGTGAGGTGGGATGGATTATCTCAGCAAAGCAGAAGTGCTCACTATCACACATTTAGACAGATTTGTGAACAATGTTTGAGAGAAATGGTAATATTGTGTATCTGGAATGTATTTTAGATCTTTAAGTCCATCTCATGAAAAATGGGAGCAAAAACAAAAGTGTTGCGTTTATATTTTTGTTGAGTGTAAAAGCAAGAGGCAAGATCAAGGCCCACTGTTATGATGAAATACATAAGTAAGTGTATGTCCCTATAGTAGCCTACAGGCATCCTAACTAGATAATGTTTATGGTCGGATGTAGTATGTAGGATAGAAAAAAGAAATAGGATGAGATTCGGAACGCAGGGACAGTTTCAATGTGTATTCTTTCACATTTCTGTTGTGCTAATCATTTGTTCAGAGGCGTGATCTTGACAAAGTTCGTTTTTTTCCAGCTTCTCCTTCTCGCCTAGTTCTTTGACTTCATCTCTTTGTGTCAGTGGCTGTGGCGAGCTCCGGGCTTTAACCTTGAAAACGTCCCATTTCTCAGGAATCGTTCCTTTGTTTACTAGCACAGACGCCCAGTAGGAGAACACCAAGTTGCCAGTGAAAGCCGCCAGCATGCAGATGGTCTTGTGTGGCGAGTACTGGACATAAACCCCGTCCTCGAGAACGCAACCAGGGAAGTGTAAGGTTGGTGCTAAGCCTAAGGATGGCTCTCCACTCAACACTCTTAACACCAGCCCTATCAGCCAGCCCATAATAGCCCCGTAACCGTTGGAGATGTCGAAGAAAAGGACGCAGACCAGTTGGGAGAAGATCAAAACGTAGGATATTTCATACCCGAGGATATATAGAGCCACGATGCTGTTTTTCAGGTTGGTGAGCGACGTGCCAAGCAGACCTCCCACCACCACAGAGACACAGATCACCCACTGGATCTCTCTTTGTGAGGCCTACAGAGAAATCAGGACATAACAAAGAAAAAAGATCAGTTGCAGTAAAGCAATGAAGGTAAGTTTTCACATTTTCTTAATTAAAAAAAAAATACTTTTTTAACCAGTTTGGGGTTCAGTGTCTTGCCCAGGGACACCTTGACATGTGGCAAGGAGGGGGGGGGGGATCAAACCACTGAGCCCTTAAACAGGCCATTGATTACTAGCTGAATGCCTTTATTTTGGTCCAAAATACTAGCCTGGAAATCCAGACCCACATCTAGAACAATATAGGGTCTGGCCACGATCAATAGACCTTCCCAACTCAAGGGGCGGCATTTCAAATGCCACTGCACGCAATTGGATTGCACTACGACCAATCAGAGCGATGAACAAGGTGGCGTATTAAGCCCTGTTTGTTTAGCGGACAGCCGGATTAAATGGTAAATTAAACTTTTGCCGTGAACAAAACAGAACATTCTTCTTTCTTGCTAATTAAAGATTTGAGTGCCGTCTTCCAAATCGTCAAGCGTCAAGGCCAAAGCCATTTCAAACTCAAACTACGTATCCGCATCCATCTTTGTTGTTTTCATGCCTAGCACTGTCGTCATCTGGTAAGGTCCGCCCCAGAGCCCCATACTTAGGGCTCTGGCCCGCCCATATCAGATAAAACGATTTGATTGGTAAGTCAGAATTTTCCGACATATGGATCGTGTCCAGACCAACACGCTGAGCAAATTTAAATTGGCGGCAGGTCTGGATTTCCAGGCTACCAAAATACCCTTCTTTAGCTGGAACTCTTTCTTAATGTCTTTTAATTATGCTGCAATTTGTCTTGGCCAGTTATGTTGGGGATTGAGTGGTTAAAATAAAGGTTATCACAATGCTACCCTCCACTTTATTTCAGTTTGTCTTCCGAATTCTCATACAGTATCTTTGCAAAGTCATTATTTTGGTGATAGAGGGAATTTGAAGGAAACAAATTAGTTTGTTTTCTCACGTTGGGCCTCAGGATGGACTTATAGATGTTGCAGGTGAAGATGGAGGCCACAGAGAGCAGAGCAGAGTCAGCTGATGACATCACAGCAGCGGCGATGGCGGCCGTCCCGGTGACAGAGACAGCGAGAGGCGTTAGGTGTTTCAGAGCGATGGGCAGGATCATCGCTCCCTCGTCACGTTCCAATGGAGACGGAGAACCATAAGACGTCAGGTTCCAGTCTGGCATGTGGACAGATACATGGAAGAGAGCCATTAGGGGGCCAAGCCCGAGCAGGAGCTGGCACCGCATTTTGCAGAGCAAAACGGTTCCCAAGCCCTGCTGGGCTGGGAACCCTATTGTTTTCGTAAGAATTGCTATAGCAGACACAAACATTCAAACATGGCGGCCACTAGGTGGCGCTACACTAAGGAAAACTTTATATCCACAAATTCACTGGAGTCAGCTGCATCTGTTGGCATAGGCCACGCCCATTTGCATAGATACAGATTTTTATAGACTTGCAAAAACTGCAAAATTTACTTTTCATTTCAGCTCCCACAATTTTTGCACAATTGACGCCAAACTTTGCACAGCACATCTACAGATATATTATCATTTAAAATAAGTTTGCTACGACCATCGATGACGAAACGGTAGCGCTTTGAATATTTTAAAATTAGCGAACTTGTACTACCTTGTACGTAAATACTCATACATCCAAAACAATCATATGTTGGTGCTATGCTAAGTAGCATTCTCAAAACGTTTCGGAAATTTCTCCAGAAGGGGGCGGCATAAATGAGAAAAGTTTATATCTCCTAACTGGCTGCTTAAAACTCAAGGGAGACCATAATGGGGCATACCTGAGTCTATATAAAAAATATGGCCAAGAATATAGGGACAAGGGAGGGGACTGCAAACTGCAGGAAATTAGCTAAAAGGACCATATCACTAACTGAAACTTTGAACCTCTGGTTCTACTATTCATAGCTAAAACTAAGCTACAGTAAAAATAAGGTTTTAAATTTTAGATACCATTTTTGAATGCAAACATAATTTATATGTAATACCTGTGGAAACAGCCACTGCCCCGATGAGTATTGGAGGAATCGCAAATATCAGGATACAGAACGCAGCTACAAAGCACGAGACTCTGGCAGCAGACGAGGAGACAGCTGACAAGGTCCTCTGGTGGAAGGGCTGCAGTCCAAAGTTCCCCAGCGACTTTTGGGAAAGATTGAAAAAGTGATAAATATAAATGTTTAAATGTTGTTTTTGATTAATTTATACAGAACTGAGTCATTTCTAATCGTCAGCAAATGCAGATACGATCTTCTGGGGTCCTTCAATAGGCAACGAGGATAAAAGTATTTGTATTGCCATCTCTAAGGCTACTTTTCTTAATCCTAACAGATTGACATTGTTAAAGTTCATGTCATATTTGTTACAGTTTTCATGACATACCTCGGACCATTTCATGCCGGGCTGATACACAGCAACTCAAATAACATTTCTATTAATTGTATCATGACTTTGGAAGCTGATCTATTCGATTGGGAGGGACAGACGCAAACATCAGTCCTTTTCATTTTAAACTGTACCATTAGCAGGAATTCATCGATGTGTGTGTAGTGTGTACCAGTAGTAGGAAAGAATCGAGGGATATCCAGGCAAACTTGCTCTCCAGTCTACTAATCCACGGCCCCTGGAAAGTGTAGTTCAGGGCAGTCTGGGAAATATCCACGGAGGAAGGGTTGGTCATGACAAAGGGGACACAGGTCCACTGCAAAGACAAGGAACACACAAAAGAAACTGTAGTGAAAAGAAATGTTAAAGTTGCTTTGAGGAACTTTCAGTTTTTGTTCATTCTAGCGCCCCCCTTTGGACAAAAGCGGTAGTAATTTTATTACACCAGCTGTTGTTCCTGGGTTAGCGGATACCCATGACAAAGGCATTTAGTACAATTATATAAAAGTAGCATTCTTTGCACTGACGGTCTCGTTTGCTGTTACATGTAATTCATGATCAGAGGTAAAATGAAACTGTTTCAGAAATATTTAAAAAGTTCCTTGTAGGCATTTTAAATAAAATCAGGCGAATTTAGGTAATTAATATGTGTGTGTATGTGTGCGTACATTTACATTTGAGAAACCAATACCAAATACAAAGACAGTTTTTTTCTCTTTCTATTTTATATTTCTGCAATATTTATGTAATGAAAACATCAGAGGTAACACAACCTAAGGTGGTCAAAACAATGTTGTGGTGTGTTTTCTTTAAACTACAGACAAAACACACTTTGTAATATGGCATCCTCACCAGTGTGAAGAATATGAGGATGAGCTGAATGATGTCTGTGTAGGCCACAGAGTACATGCCTCCTAACAGTGTGTAGAGAATCACCACCACAGCAGATATCCAGATGCTCGCACCGTAGGACAAATCCAAAATCACATTCATGGTGGAGCCTGTAAAACACATATCCATGGTCTGACTTTTCATCACATCACAAAAGATAAATAGAATGATTGATAAGCCTTCATTTCGAACAAGTAAAGCAAAGTGTCTGACAGTTTATTTTCATTTATATAAAATGGTTAGATACTGTACCTAAGCTAATCAGTGTCCCAGCCAACCACGTGATGTCGGTTAGCAGAACACCCACGGACTGAAGGGCCACTACTGCTTTTCCATACTTTTCCTCAAATGGGTCTAACATGGTTATATATCTCTTGTCTCTCATCGGCTTGGCAAACACAAGGCCACCTGAAAGATAAAACAGACATTTATACAGGTAATTCCCATTGAGACCAGAGACTCTTTTGCAAGGGAGACCTGTGTTCCCATTTACACGTTACCATTCACACACACACATTAATACACCGATAGCAGCAGGCTAACTATCGACATTCACACAAGGCAAGGTGGGTGAAGTGTCTTGCCCAAGGACACAACAACCATGACACAAGTAGCAGGGTGGGGATCGAACCTCCAACCCTTCGTTTACTGGCCGACCCGCTCTACCACCTGAGCCACAGTCATCCCAAGATTTGCGTGCAGTGGGCAAGTCGCATGTACACATTCAAGAGAAAAAGAGCAGAAACGGGCGCTCCGGTGGCGTAGTGGATAGAGCGCATACCATATTGGCTCAGGCCTTGTTGCATAAACATATATAATACTTACCAATGATAAATGAAACACAGTAAGCTGCTGGGAGCATAATCGCCGACGTCAGTCCCATGGAGGGCGTGTAAAGCATCTCAGATAGTCCCATGATGAAGCATCCTCCAACCCAGGTAGCTAAAGGATGGTCAGGCAGAAACACAAAGGGTTAGGGCTAGGGTTAGAGGGGTTAAGGTTAGAGGGTTAGGATTAGGGTTAGGGGGTTAGGTAGTCTATCCAAACTTTTGTAATAATATAATACATTCTTCGAGAATTAGTTTCAAAAGTTGAGACAATTAAAACTCTTCAATACAGTACAACTAGAAACAAAAATGGAAAATAGTCCTCAACCCAAACAAAATTAAGACAGATAACTAATAAAAACAACTCAATTATGACAAAAAAAGCTTGGTGCAACACAAATAGGGTAAATACTTTTAACATCAGAGAAGTAATGAAAAAACTCAAAAGACTGGAAATCCAAAACCCTTTTTAGGGAAGTTTAAGTCAAGCAAAAAAACACTTTGGGTAGCATGGAATGAGTAGCTGCAGATAGCGTGCGTTTGTCCGTGCATTGCCTTTGACTCCCCAGTTCAACTGCCCTTTCGTCGGACGAGGTGGGGGTGGGGGGGGGGGGGGTCATCGAGATAACTCAAACTACCCAACCCTCTAACCCTAACCCTATAACCTTCTATCGACCACCGCAAACCTCCCCGTACTCTCAAGCCTATCTTAGAGCACTTCTCTAGGAATGACAAGGTCCAGACAGGCCAGAGCGGTGCTTCACCAGTCAGATCAAGGGCAAGAGAGCAGAACAGATGCCAGAGGTAGGGAGCAAAAGCCGTGTATGTGGCGATTCCACGGCAATATACTCCCACCCCCGTCACACTCCCCAATCTCCCGAGCAACCAGGGTTAGAAATGATTTCAAAGGAGAAACGAGTCTAGACAAATACAACAGCAGACGTTGTTTAACAAGCTACAGTGCGTAACTTCTGTCATCCCTATGGGGAATTCTGTGTAATGACAACAGCACTGTCGGTCTACATGAGGTAAAGCCTTCAGTGATAGCGCATGGATTTTATACCTTCTGCTTTATGTCCAAGAGGAGGTTTTTTGTCCAAACCATGGACCCAATGACCCTAATTTAATTCGTTGAGTCATTCAACGAGCGATACATCTGTATATAAGGTTCCTCGATAAAGCTTGTAAAGTGTTAACTCCTGCATTTATCATTCAGTTGCAGTTTTCACAGTGCCATATTTCTAATCAACAAATCAATACTTCACCTGTCATTGTGAAGATGCCCACCACTCTCGTAATGCTCCGGTTTCCTAGCAGAGCCATGTCCATTTTGTCAGCTGAGGTTTTGTTTTCTTTCTTCCTGGATTTGAAAGACGCCCAGATTCCAACTCCAAGAACCAGCAGGTAGAAAAAGACCATCGCGATCACTCCGGGGATACTGACAGCCATGGTCAACCTGTGGGCTGGTAGAAAAAATATATAATAATAATAATAATAATAATAATAATAATAATAATAATAATAATAATAATAATAATAATAACAATAGTTTATATTATAAAAACTAAATGTTTGGTGTTTCTATAAATAGTCAAACGAGACACACTGAACATTTGGAGTGGTCTATTATTTTTTGTAGTGTTTTTCCAAATGCTCAAAAAAGCTCCACAATAGCAGCTAAATCAGCTGGTAGCAAAAATATATAAGATTTAAGATTGAAAGCTTTATATTCTCACCGGACTTGTTCCCAATGCGGGTTGGAACACAATCACAGATTTCTTGTGGTGAAAATATAGTTTAACAAGCAGACACGTTCGATCTTGTCCTCTGACATTGAAGCTAAAACAAGGTGGTATTGTCTTTTATTGCTAGCAGACTTGTTGCCTAATGGGGGGTGTCCTCTGATAACCGGAAAAATACAAATTTCCGAGGCTGACATAGACTGATGTTGCAGATAAAGTCAAAGTCAAAGTCAAAATGATTTCTATACATGTGCTGTACAAGATACAATACAAAACAACATATACGATACATGAGGGAAAAGAAAGGGAGGAGTGTCAGTCTCAACTTTTGTTTAAAGAGGACCTATTATACTACTTTTCTGGTCTTAATTTCTTGTTTTACACTGCTATAGAGCAACCTGACACGAATCACATCACAAAAAACTATGTAGATTTTCGGGAAGCTCTTTCTCTTATTTTGGCGATCCAGCACATCCTGTCAACACTTGAGTGTGTGTGCTTCGGCAATCTCCGCTCCCTCCGCCTGTGCATCGGCCATCTCCGCTACCCTCCCCCCCCCCTCCTGCAAACCCCACTCCGTTGTGATTGGTTACCTTCCTTCCGGAACACTTTCAGTGGCGGGAAGCGCGAGCATGGACCTATAAGGGCGCGAGGCAGACGCGAGGCAGACGCGAACAGGGAAGTGACAGCATTACCATACATGGAAACATCCGCGTGGTGAAGTCACGAAGTTTTATGCGAAGTCACGAATTATGAAAGGGTAGACCGCTTTGAACACGTGACTTCTCGACTGGCTAGAATAGTGTTTAGTGCTCGGCACAGACACCCCAGACGGTCAGCAGGGAATACGTCGAAATGCATGTAAGTCATTATTTGATAATTTAGTATGGTTAAGCATGACTATGAATCATCATAACAACGTTTATAGGTCATAAAAGTCAAAAAGCATCATAGGTCCTCTTTAAGGCCAATGCAAAAAACGCCTGAGCGTGTAGCAGCATTACAATATTGCACATATGGTAAATATTTTTTCATCAGATTGCACATTGCACATTTCAATTTAACTTATCTACTTTTTACTTTCTGTTAAATTTTTTATACATACTGTTTTATATTGTACAAAACATTCAGGACAGGGACAGGCCTGAGCGTGTACGATACATGGAAAATCTGGTTTGTTCTTTCCAGGAAATTCAGGCACAAACGGCAACAGAGTTTGGAGGCTGTGCACAGCCACCTGCAGCCACCCCAGACAGCAAGCAGGGAATACGTCTAAATGCATGCACTTCATTATCGGACACTTTGGTATCATTTAGCATGACTATAAAACATTATAACAACATTTATAGGTCAGAAAAGACGAAAAAGATAATAGGTGCTCTTTAAAGCCAACACAAAAAGAACATTTTCAAGCAGTGAGCATTTTGAGATTTTTGTCTATTTTGCCTAACACGTCTTCTTTCATATAAATCAAAGATCCGAAATGTACATTTGTTTATGTATGTTAATAATTGTCTGGTTAATGAGACATTGTCTTCTTACAACATGCTAAAAATGCATTGTAAAGACCTGTAAAGAGTATTTTTGTATCTATATAATGAGAAAAGGCTGTATCTGCGAAACTGAGCACAATTAGTTAGAAAGTGCTGACCTTGCATATTTGTTCAAACTTTTCTGAAAATATTGCTGCACAAAATAATTGTTTTAATGTAAGTAATCGACTGGCAACGTTTCATTATGATATAGGCCTACTGTATATAAGTTCAATATTTTACCCTAATGTTATGAAATGTATTCATAAATAGAAAAACATGTACTTACAGGCAGGCAAAGGAAGACTAGACACACACTCGTTCGAACAGGCAAATGAAAACTGCACTTTCACTGGAATGAAGATGGACTGAAAGAATCCGTGTTTGACATCTAGTTCAGCCCATGACTCACACACACACACACACATACCCGTCGCTATGGGCGTGCCATAGGGTGCCGGGCCCGCCCCCAGAAATGCTTGTGCCCCCCCACTTGGGGCACAGATCTCTCTTTAATTTTTATTTTATACTATCATAGTAGCTAATTTTGGGTTGATAAATAGCCTAATGTTGCATTCTTTATCATCAAAACATTTAAAATATAAATAAACAATGGTGTGATTTTGTTTGATTGATGGGAGTCTATCTGCACTGCAGCAGCCTATCACGGCCTTACTGAAAAGAAAGTAAGGCTACGTAGGCCTACGTAATACGTCAATGTAGCCGCTCAACAGTTACCGCGCATTTTTGAAAGTGAAGCTGGATGAGTTTTCGCCGGCTTACTATTTCATTTCTAGTTCATCATAATCGATATTCGGTAATGGTTGAAAAGCCCACCAACAGTCTCCTCTGCCAAATCGGATCGCCAAACTTTTGTCACATAACAGACTACTACAAGCCGAAATTATGGACTTGTTCAGCGCGGTGACACTTCTGATTGCGTGAAGCCACAGTTTTGCACTGTGGGAACTCTGCGCTCCTCCAGCCACGGCCATCGAGGCCGTGCCGGAGACCGACCCCGGACCGAACCCGGTCCAAGCAAGAGAAGACGCACAATTTACAAGGACCTACGCGGATTTGCAGTTGAGGAAACAGTTGGTCCGTCACAAAGTGACATAGACGAAAAGACTGAGTTCAAGAGAGTATTTTACAGTGTTATTGATGCTGTGCAAGGAGAGATGGATGCGCGTTTTGGAGAGCGCAGTAGCGAGCTCATTGGCGCACTGGCTGCTTTGAACCCGGAGGCCGAAAGATATTGATGAGGAGGTTGAGCTCG
Source organism: Hyperoplus immaculatus (assembly GCA_949357725.1). Lineage (NCBI taxonomy): Eukaryota > Metazoa > Chordata > Actinopteri > Uranoscopiformes > Ammodytidae > Hyperoplus > Hyperoplus immaculatus. The sequence goes on from OX442352.1 coordinate 35,395,798, forward strand.
GAGAAACGCCGCCTCCCGCTGTACTGATAGAAGGGACTGGAGAGAGCACAGCCCTGCCTCCACTCAAATTAAGCTACCGTGTGTGTGTGTGTGTGTGTGTGTGTGTGTGTGTGTGTGTGTGTGTGTGTGTGTGTGTGTGTGTGTGTGTGTGTGTGTGTGTGTGTGTGTGTGTGTGATAAAAATGCTCTACGTAGCTCTTCAGACCAATTTAATCTTCCTCTCGATGATTTCAATTCAATTATTATGAGTATTTCACATCCCTTATATTGAATGATATATGCACTGATAGACTCTGTGGAAAAGTCTGAAACTCTTTAAAAAGAGAGAATGCAGAGACCAGACTTCATACTGGAGGTGGACCACTAAACAAGGGTAAGGCTGGTGAATTTAGTGACTTGCTGTCTAGAATAATAGATCACCAACAACCCCTGGAAGGAATACGAGATGATGACCGTCTGGACAGTAGGGGAGAGTGGGGTAAAGTGATACACTTTTTACATTTGCGCTCCTCTAAGCGAGCTCAAATTATTTATCAGTCAAATTTACACATTTCCCATTCATTCGAGATGTTTCCTAGCAATGGAAATTATCTGAATTTATTCAGGATGAAGGGCAGTGAAAGTATGATTGTTTTAAAAAAAATGGTCTTGTGTCTCACTTTACCACAGCTGTGGGGTAAACTGAGACAGACCAGAGAAATCAAGGGGGTAGGCTGATCCACTTACTTTTTCCACTCTGAAACTACCATACCAACTTATACTCAACAAAAATATAAACGCAACACTTTTGTTTTTGCTCCCATTTTTCATGAGATGGACTTAAAGATCTAAAATTCATTCCAGATACACAATTGTACCATTTCTCTCAAACATTGTTCACAAATCTGTCTAAATGTGTGATAGTGAGCACTTCTGCTTTGCTGAGATAATCCATCCCACCTCACAGGTGTGCCACATCAAGATGCTGATCTGACATCATGATTAGTGCACAGGTGTGCCTTAGACTGTCCACAATAAAAGGCAACTCTGAAATGTGCATTTTTTTGCTTTATTGGGGTCTGGGGACTCAGATCCAGTCAGTATCTGGTGTGACCACCATTTGCCTCATGCAGTGCAAAACATCTTCTTCGCATAGAGTTTATAAAATTGTCAATTGTGGCCTGTGGAATGTTGGTCGACTCCTCTTCAATGGCTGTGCGAAGTTGCTGGAGACGGCTTATGGTGGAGAGATGAACATTCAATGCACGAGCAACAGATCTGGTTGACATTCCTGCTGTCAGCATGCCAATTGCACGCTCCCTCAATGCTTGTGGCATCTGTGGCATTTTGCTGTGAGACAAAACTGCACATTTCAGGGTGGCCTTTTATTGTGGACAGTCTAAGGCACACCTGTGCACTAATCATGATGTCAGATCAGCATCTTGATGTGGCACACCTGTGAGGTGGGATGGATTATCTCAGCAAAGCAGAAGTGCTCACTATCACACATTTAGACAGATTTGTGAACAATGTTTGAGAGAAATGGTACAATTGTGTATCTGGAATGAATTTAAGATCTTTAAGTCCATCTCATGAAAAATGGGAGCAAAAACAAAAGTGTTGCGTTTATATATTTTTGTTGTATGTTCTAACAGTTAGAATCCTGGCAGTTGGCTTGAAAACCACATATTCTAGAACTAATGTCGGACTGGTAACAGAATCATGGGGTTTGGTCAATTAAGCAATTTATTTTCGAAACAGTTGAAAGTAACTCTGATCAAATACAACATATAATTCATAATTAGGGGGCCAAGCCCGAGAAGGGCAAGGGACCGCGTTATGCAGAGCAACGCGGTTCCCAAGCCCTGCTGGGCAGGGAACCCTATTGATTTAGTAGGAATTATTATTATTATTAGGGGGCCAAGCCCGAGAAGGGCAAGGGACCGCGGAATGCAGAGCATCGCGGTTCCATGACAATGCGGGGCATGGAACCCTATTGATTTAGTAGGAATTATTAGGGGGCCAAGCCCGAGAAGGGCAAGGGACCGCGGAATGCAGAGCACCGCGGTTCCATGACATGCGGGGCATGGAACCCTATTGATTTAGTAGGAATTATTATTATTATTATTTGGCGCCCCTAAAAGTGGTGCTGCAGCCCAAACCATAAAGTTTGAAGACAAGCCACTTGTCGGGCTTATCCAGGTCCGTGCTGTGTACGCAGACACAAAAATTCAGACATGCCAACCACTAGGTGGCGCTACAACAAAGGCAAACGCGTTTGGGGCTATAACTTCCACACCGAAAGTCCGACAGTCAAAAACTTTATATCCACAGATGCCCACAAGTCAGCTGCATCTTCTGGGATAGGCCACGCCCATTTGCGTATAGATAGATTTTTTGCTACATCGCAAAATCTGTGTCAGTCACCAAAACACACTCCTCCTAGAGTTTTTATCCGATTTGGACGAAACCAAAAGCATTATGCTCTACCGACTCCCACGAGCAAAAGTTGGACAAAGATTTGTTCTACGACCATCGGAAGACCAAACGGTAGCGCTTCAAAGATTCGCGCAAATACCTAAATAAAATAAAATGAAAGGGATTTTCTTGAAACTCAAGGGAGACTATCATCAGGCATACCTGAGTCTATAAAAAAAAACCTGGCCAAGAAATTCCTATGTATGCCGGACTTATTAAAGAAATTAGTTTTGCACTTTCACTTCCTGTTTCGAACTATTTGGCGGGAAAATTCAAATAAGTGGAGAGGTAGACAATTTGATTTTGCTCATAACTCCCCAACCAAACATCGCACATTCAAAAAGTTGACATCCACTTGTTTGGTACATTGAGCTGCATCTTTCTATCCAACGCAGTTTTGCGAAAGTCATCCATAGGGGGCGCCAAAACCACAAAACGCAAATAAAACGCGTTTGGGGCTATAACTTCCACACCAAAAGTCTGACAGTCAAAAACTTTATATCCACAGATGCCCACAAGTCAGCTGCATCTTTTGAGATAGGCCACGCCCATTTGCGTGTGGGATTTTTTTTCGCTACATCGCAAAAACTGTGTCAGTCACCAAAACATACTCCTCCCAGAGTTTTTGCCCGATTTGGACGAAACCAAAAGCATTATGCCCTATGGACTCCCACGAACAAAAGTTGACTAAATAATTTCTCTACGACCGTCGGAAGACCAAACGGTAGCGCTTTAAATATTTGTTGATTAGCTATGTTTTACGTAGAAATTCATAAATCCAAAATCATAAGTCGGATCAAGTCCAAATTTTCAACATATGTTGGGGCTACCCTTAATTGCGTTCAAGAAAAAATTTGGAGAATTTCGCCATAAGGTGGCGCCATAAACGAGGAAATTTTATATCTCCTAATTGACCAAAGGAATTTTCTTAAAACTCACGGGAAACCATCAAGGGGCATACCCGAGTCTATATAAAAAATATGGCCAAGAAATAGTAATGTTTAAGGGACTTTTTAATACAATTAGATTTTTTTTTTTTTCGTCAAAGAAAAAAGGCGGGAATGCTAGCATGTCCATTGACATTACATTGTGCAATTAGCTCCGGCCGCCATTTTGTCAAGGCTGACAATCTGCTTTTGCTCATAACTCGCCAACCACACATCGCACATTAAAAAACTAGACATCCACTTGTTTGTTACATTGAGCTGCATCTTTCTATCTAACGCAGTTTTGCGAATGTCATCCATAGAGGCCGCCAAAACCACAAAAACTTTGTCAGTCACCAAAACACACACCTCCTACAGTTTTTGCCCGATTTGGACGAAACCAAAAGCATTATGCTCTATGGACTCCCACGAATAACAGTTGAGTAAATAATTTCTCTACGACCGTCGGAAGACCAAACGGTAGCGCTTCAAAGATTTGCTCATTAGCTACCTTGTACCAAACTGCTCCTAAATCCAAAACGATTCATCCTATTGACACCATTGACAATTGACATTGTCCTATGGTTGGTTCTACTGGGCGCCAAAGCATCTTTCTCTACCATTTTTCCGCCTTTTGGTCTATAACTCCCAAACCGAACATCCCACATTCAAAAACTTTACATCCCCGGATTCCGTGAAGCGAGGGGCCGGCGCCGCGGACGACGACGCCCGATCCCGAGTCGCACGGGACGGCTTGGCCCCCGTCCACAACTGCTTGCAGTTCTAGTTATTATTATTATTTGGAGTCGCGCAGAAGTGGTGCTGCAGCCCAAACCAGAAATTGTGAAGACATGCCACTTGTCGGGCTTATCCAGGTCCGTGCCGGGTACGCAGACACAAAAATTCAGACATGCCAACCACTAGGTGGCGCTACAGCAAAGGACAACGCGTTTGGGGCTATAACTTCCACACCGAAAGTCCGACAGTCAAAAACTTTATATCCACAGATGCCCACAAGTCAGCTGCATCTTTTGAGATAGGCCACGCCCATTTGCGTATATATACATTTTTTGCTACATCGCAAAAACTGTGTCAGTCACCAAAACACACTCCTCCTACAGTTTTCGCCCGATTTGGACGAAACCAAAAGCATTATGCTCTACCGACTCCCACAAGCAAAAGTTATATAAAGAATTTTTCTACGACCATCGGAAGACCAAACGGTAGCGCTTCAAAGATTCGCGCAAATACCTAAATAAAATAAAATGAAAGGGATTTTCTTGAAACTCAAGGGAGACTATCATCAGGCATACCTGAGTCTATAAAAAAAAACCTGGCCAAGAAATTCCTATGTATGCCGGACTTATTAAAGAAATTAGTTTTGCACTTTCACTTCCTGTTTCGAACTATTTGGCGGGAAAATTCAAATAAGTGGAGAGGTAGACAATTTGATTTTGCTCATAACTCCCCAACCAAACATCGCACATTCAAAAACTTGACATCCACTTGTTTGGTACATTGAGCTGCATCTTTCTATCCAACGCAGTTTTGCGAAAGTCATCCATAGGGGGCGCCAAAACCACAAAAAGCAAAGGAAACGCGTTTGGGGCTATAACTTCCACACCGAACATCCCACAGTCAAAAACTTTATATCCACAGATGCCCGCAAGTCAGCTGCATCTTTTGGGATAGGCCACGCCCATTTGCGGGTGGGAATTTTTTTCGCTACATCGCAAAAACTGTGTCAGTCACCAAAACACACACCTTTCGGTCTATAACTCCCAAACCGAACATCCCACATTCAAAAACTTTACGTCCCCAGATTCCGTGAAGCGAGGGGCCGGCGCCGCGGACGACGACGCCCGATCCCGCGTCGCGTGGGACGGCTTGGCCCCCGTCCACAACTGCTTGCAGTTCTAGTTATTATTTGGAGTCGTGCAGAAGTGGTGCTGCAGCCCAAACCGTAAAGTGTTTGGACATGCCACTTGTCGGGCTTATCCAGGTCCGTGCCTGGTACGCAGACACAAAAATGCAGACAAGCCAACCACTAGGTGGCGCTACAGCAAAGGACAACGCGTTTTGGGCTATAACTTCCACACCGAAAGTCCGACAGTCAAAAACTTTATATCCACAGATGCCCACAAGTCAGCTGCATCTTTTGGGATAGGCCACGCCCATTTGCGTATGGGAAATTATTTCGCTACATCACAAAAACTGTGTCAGTCACCAAAACACACTCCTCCTACAGTTTTTATCCGATTTGGACGAAACCAAAAGCATTATGCTCTACCGACTCCCACGAGCAAAAGTTATTAAAAATAATTTTTTTACGACCATCGGAAGACCAAACGGTAGCGCTTTAAAGATTTGCACAATAGCTACGTTTCGCGTAGAAATTTATAAATCCAAAATCATAAGTCGGATCAAGTCCAAATTCTAAACATATGTTGGGGCTACCCTTAATTGCGTTCAATAAAAAATTTGGAGAATTTCGCCATAAGGGGGCGCCATAAACGAGGAAATTTGATATCTGCTAATTGGCCAAAGGAATTTTCTTAAAACTCACGGGAAACCATCAAGGGGCATACCTGAGTCTATATAAAAAATATGGCCAAGAAATAGTAATGTTTAAGGGACTTTTTAATACAATTAGATTATTTTTTTTTCCGTCAAAGAAAAAAGGCGGGAATGCTAGCATGTCCATTGACATTACATTGTGCAATTAGCTCCGGCCGCCATTTTGTCAAGGCTGACAATCTGCTTTTGCTCATAACTCCCCAACCAAACATCGCACATTCAAAAACTTGACATCCACTTGTTTGGTACATTGAGCTGCATCTTTCTATCCAACGCAGTTTTGCGAAAGTCATCCATAGGGGGCGCCAAAACCACAAAAAGCAAAGGAAACGCGTTTGGGGCTATAACTTCCACACCGAACATCCCACAGTCAAAAACTTTATATCCACAGATGCCCGCAAGTCAGCTGCATCTTTTGGGATAGGCCACGCCCATTTGCGGGTGGGAATTTTTTTCGCTACATCGCAAAAACTGTGTCAGTCACCAAAACACACACCTTTCGGTCTATAACTCCCACACCGAACATCCCACATTCAAAAACTTTACATCCCCGGATGCCGTGAAGCGACGACGACGCCCGATCCCGAGTTGCGTGGGACGGCTTGGCCCCCGTCCACAACTGCTTGCAGTTCTAGTGTTTTAATTAACCTTCAAATACAAGATATAACCAGCTAGATTAAAACACAGTGTGGGGTTCAGAACACAGGAGTAGACCCATCTGTCATTTTCCATCTTTCGAGTGTTTGATTAATATTTTTCTGCATTTGTTTTATTGGGATCATTCATTGAATAAAGACATATTACTTAGAGTCCATTGATGTTAAAGGTCACTCTCTTGTCCCCCACACACATACCTGCCAAACCACTCCACCTCCGGCCCGCATTGTCTCTATTCAAACTAGTCTCCTTCCTACCTTACATATAATGGATTCAATAAAAGAGGGCACAGACACTGTCTCACGTTACCCCACCACATTTGTCTCAATTCAACCCACCGCCACAATTTGAGAAAAAAAAATAACTCTTAGCAATTCAGGCTAATCTTCAGTTATCATCATCACATGGTTTCATATGTTGGTAGTTCATCAACATGTAGGATAGGAGTTTTTCTACCTGAATCTATTTGCTTTGGCACAACAGTTGATTAAGTTGACAGCAAGAAAATTTACTTTTAGATGCAGAAAATATATTTTTGTGAAAAAAACATGCTTACAACAGCACCATGAGGTCCTATCCTTCATGGCAAAGGGGAAATGGGAGGGGCTTGAAAACATAATGCTCACGTGACCAACAATGGGTCTTGTTGCCTAGATACAAGGGGTTTCTCACATTACCCAATGTCTCACATTACCTTGGTCTCCCCTATGGAGTTAAAGTTGCTCAGTTGGTAGGGCGTCCCCCCCATGGGCCTCGGCCAGCAGCGGGCCGTATATATATATATATATATATATATATATATATATATATATATATATATACATTTAGACACTCATTGTATTATGCTGAATTCATCTTGAATTTATATGCATCCATCTAACTAGGCTCAAGCAAAGTTGTTATTTCCAGAGCATTTTCCTTATACGAAATGTAAGTTAAACAAATAAATGTTTTGGATTAGACCTATCCACAAGTACTCTTCTGGCTGGCCTCTGCAGTGGAAGTTGGTCTTCATTTTTACATATTATAAATAGTCCATGCTCTCTCACAAACACCACTAAGCTGAATTTAAAGTAGCTCTAGTCGTCCATCTTGCAATTGGCTTTGTTTAATCCAGAATATCATTAATCTATGACATGGCCTGAGAAATCCTGTTTTTAGTCAAACTCAGCATCAGTGTGTGGAATAGTCAGGAGGTTGAACCTGCCTGTCTGTGTGTGTGTGTGTGTGTGTGTGTGTGTGTGTGTGTGTGTGTGTGTGTGTGTGTGTGTGTGTGTGTGTGTGTGTGTGTGTGTGTGTGTGTGTGTGTGTGTGTGTGTGTGTGTGTGTGTGTGTGAACTCACTCAGAGGAAGTTTTTAGTTTGGTCTGAAGGTGAATCTGATCGTCTGCTGTTCAGTCCGTGTGTCTCTGTAGTGGATGTGAAGGAAGTTCTGTTAAGGTTGGAGGTCAACTCAGGTGGAAGAATATTTCAGGAGACTTGAATGAATTATGAAGCCATATTTATTACAGACTTGGCCAAGGAGAACCGGACTGCAACTCTCGTGACTTGCACTTCAATTCTGACAAACTAATGCTTAGAGCTGTGTCTTAACCTCGCGCTATCTCTAACACCTCCCCGGCTCGGACACCAAGCATACCAATGTTTTGGTTCAGAGCTGAACACAGTGAACCATAACATTCTGGAGTAGAAGGAGATGAGACTTATACATCTGTGTCTCCTAACAGGCTCCAAGGCTGACCTACAGTCTGAGAGACAGACACACAAGATAGGCATAAATTAACTATTAATCTTTCCCATCAATATTACAACTAAAGACCCAAAATTCCCTCGAAAACACTACCACTTTTGTCCAAAGGGGGTGCAAGAATGAACAAAAGCTGAAAGTTCCTCGGAGCACCTTTAAAAAAAAATGTATCGCTGTATTTGTGGAGCACAGAGTCTTGTTTCGTTGTGTTTTGGGTTCAGGCTAAGTTCACCATTTTTAATATAATTCATCAAGAAACGCTGTGTGTGTGTGTGTGTGTGTGTGTGTGTGTGTGTGTGTGTGTGTGTGTGTGTGTGTGTGTGTGTGTGTCTGTGTGTGTCTGTGTGTGTCTGTGGCACTTGGCAGTTATATCCCTCCATACAATCTCCTCCCAGGTAAAGTCCAGTGTTGGTAGTCGATGCTGGGTGGTAGGATGGCCTAGAGGAAAAGGTGGCCGACCAGTAACCATGAGGTCGCTGGTTCAATCCCCGGCACCGGACAGGAGGGTGTTAGTTGTAAAACTAGCAGAGGCTGGTATTGCGTCTACGGTGCCCACCATCTCTACCATTGTGTCCTTGAGCAAGACACTTAACCCCAAAACTGCTCCAGGGGCGCTGTACTGCGGCTGACCCTGCGCTCTGACCCCCTCCGAAGTGTGGTAACTTGAGAGGGGATATGCGAAAAGACGAATTTCAATGTGCCTCGTGTACAACTGACAAATAAACATAACTAACTTAACTTAACTTTAAAGAAGGTGAAGCTCCTAAGAAGATACAACATGGTACAAGGTCACTGAGACCTCACACTATGGAAGGTCACAGTAACCTTTGACCTTTGACCTCCAAAATCTACTCAGTTCATCTTTGAGTCAGAGTGGAAGTTTGTGCGAAATTTGACAAAAAAATCCCTCAAAGCGTTCATGAGATATCGTGGAAAGTTAAATCCGTTCATATGAGGAATTCCCCTGACAAACAATGGGGTAACAACCAATCTGTAATCTGTGGACATTTAGAGAGCTGCCGATATTTATTCAGGACACAACAGATGTAATAGCAGCCACCAGTATAAAAAAAAATTGCAATAACAAAGCTTTATTGCAGACACAGGTCCATATAACACATCAAACAGTATAAAAAGGAGATACAAAAATACAAAGAAACAGCATATTGGCCTATAGGATACACAGGCTATTGCACCAATGCCGTCTTAACCTGTTGTAACCCTATTTCCCCACACACACACACACACACACACACACACACACACACACACACACACACACACACACACACACACACACACACACCCTATTCACCCGCAATGTCTAGCCTTAAAACCTTTAACTCCCTAACTCCCTAAACTTTTAAGTCCCAAAGAGGTGTGACAGGTTGGACAGTACAAGTCATGGTCATCTTTTGTTCATCTACCCTGTATGTATGGCTATGTAGTGATTTATGCCATAGTTTCAATCTTTACATTTTGTCACAAGTGTCTTGCTCAAGGACACAATGGTAGAAAGAATACCAGCCACCACTAGACACACTAAAAAGTTGGAGATGTTCACCCGCAGTTTTTAGTTTTACAGTTTCTTTCTATTGCTTAAACACAATTCACGATACTGCCCTCACTTTTCACTTTTCACAAAACTCTAAACACAAAACACTTTTGGAGCAGAGATATATGCAAAATGTGTTTTAGCAAGGCAAAATGTGTTTACAGTCTTGAGAAAAAGGGGATGGGTTTTGTGAACAGTGTCTACAGGTGAATTGTGGTGGTGGCAAATGGGGGGTAGTTTTACTAAATGTGTTTAGGCAACTGGGGCCTGTTTCAGGTAGCTGGTTTTGAGTCAACCCAGAGTTTGTTCGCTCTGAGTTAGTGGAAACTCTGGGTTTTCCGTTTCAGGTAGCAGGTTCAGCGCAACCGAGAGTCAGTTACTGCGGCAACACACGCCGTGGGTCTAACCTGCTCGGGAGGTGGTTAGACCTACCCTGAGTTTGTTTTCACTTTACGCTGCAGCTCCGACTGAAGAAAGAGTGTCACTGTCACACGCGTCCCTGTACAGTTTGAAGCAAAATCACTCCATAGAAATCTCCATCGGGATGTTTTTATAATTTCCTGATGATTTTACGTTTGACCGATCATTTATCTGATCAGTAGCCTTGTTCTCAGCCGAGGTCCGTTCATATAGGCGGCCACCTTACACATCGCTCTACATTCAGATTAATAAACCTATTCGTATTGTATGCTTTTTAACGTCTGTGCCACTGAACAGATTTATGTCAGGTGGATTCATGTAACGCTGCGGCTGCACGCGATTGCTACTGTTCACTTGTGCGATCCTAAAGTCGCAGACGAGCCTCGTTAAATAGCCTAATATGAATATAAAAATTATATAATAATTTAAACTGTGATCACTTGAGGAAAATGGATCTGGTAATAAATCAATCAGGCTCTTCAATGGAAACTGTCACCTTATGTGTCAGACGTTAATGTCTTTCACTCCCCATTTAAAAGAAGCGACAGTCTGTTCTGTTTACTGCACAGTAGGCTATTAGACTATAGGCTCAGCTTCCCAACATATTATACAGCGAATGTAAAACACTGTCAGAAATGCTGTGCCGCGCCAGCTTTATTACTTTACTGCTGATATGCCTAACTTTTTAAAATAGACTATGGCTTCTCATACGGAAGCGAAATGATTGCTCTGTTTTTTTCTGAATTGCCGAGGAGATTAGATCAGAGTTATGTGACAATATCCCCATTAATTCTTCTCCATAGGCTACCATAAACTCATTCGTTAATATTTCTAACTCCAGTGGGAGTAGCGGAGAAGTTTTTTTTTTTTTTCTTTTGAGAAGTGGAGAAGTGGGAGGATCAAGCATTTGTTTCTTCTGTTTCCATGGTGAATCATGTTATCAGCGATCCATTGACGATGGCTTTTATGCACACGCTCCACCCAGAGTGAACACGCTCAGAGTTGATTAACCCAACGCTGATCCACTGTTCTGTAACCGAAAACCCAGAGTTACTCATCAACCCTGCGCTCTGAGTTGACCAACTCAGAGCGCAGGATTAAACTCAGAGTATGTAAAACCAGCTACCTGAAACAGGCCCCTGGTCATTTGGTTTAGAGTACTGGGTTTTGTGTTTTAGCAATAGAGAAAAACTGTAAAACTTTCAACACCCTGATTCCCGAAGAAGTGTCACAGGTTAGACAGTATAAGTCATGGTTCATATATGGATATAGGGCAGTGCTTCAAGACCTACTTCACCAATGGGAATATGAATGAATGTGTATTGAACCCTATGTAGTATACATGTGCAAACATTTTAGAAATCGGTTCATCCTAGCCTGAGAAAAGGCAGAAAGAGTGTTTTATTGTCTCACTGTCTAACCCTACATTTTTACTAGTGCGATATCACTGGGCAAAGGGAAGACTGAGGAAAGGAAAACGTCATTCATTATATTATGATAGCGACTTTATAAAGATAGAACGCCGGTTCCGTATGGGTGAAGTATTATTAATACCATAGTTTCAATCTTTACATTTCTTCACTTTTCACATTTCTGTTGTGCTAATCATTGGTTCAGAGACATCTTGACAAAGTCCATTTTTTTCCAGCGTCTCTCTCTCGTTGAGTCCTTTGGCTTCATCTCTCGGTGTCAGTGGCTGTGGCGAGCTCCGGGCTTTAACCTTGAAAACGTCCCACTTCTCAGGAATCGTTCCTTTGTTTACTAGCACAGACGCCCAGTAGGAGAACACCAAGTTGCCAGTGAAAGCCGCCAGCATGCAGATGGTCTTGTGTGGCGAGTACTGGACATAAACCCCGTCCTCGAGAACGCAACCAGGGAAGTGTAAGGTTGGTGCTAAGCCTAAGGATGGCTCTCCACTCAACACTCTTAACACCAGCCCTATCAGCCAGCCCATAATAGCCCCGTAACCGTTGGAGATGTCGAAGAAAAGGACGCAGACCAGTTGGGAAAAGATCAAAACGTAGGATATTTCGAAGCTGAGAAACAGCATTGCCACGATGCTGTTTTTCAGGTTGGTGAGCGACGTGCCAAGCAGACCTCCCACCACCACAGAGACACAGATCACCCACTGGATCTCTCTTTGTGAGGCCTACAGAGAAATCAGGACATAACAAAGAAAAAAGATCAGTTGCAGTAAAGCAATGAAGGTAAGTTTTCACATTTTCTTAACCTTTAAAAACAAAAAAATGTTAACCTTTATTTATACAGGTAAATCCCATTGAGACCGGAGACTTTTTTTCAAGGGAGCCATTCACACACACATTCAAACACCGATAGCAGGTTAACCATCGGGAGCAATTTAGGGTTCAGTGTCTTGCTCAGGGACACTTGGACATGTGGTGGGGAGACAGGAGATCAAAGCCAGGTCTGTTGGGGATTGAGTGGTTAAAATAAAGGTTATTACAATGCCACCCTCCACTTTGTTTTTTAGTTTGTCTTCCGAATTCTCATACAGTATCTTTGCAAAGTCATTATTTTGGTGATAGAGGGATGGTCGCGGTTTCAAATCCAACCCATGGACCTTCACTGTAGGTCATCCCCCTCTCTCTCTCTCTCTCTCTCTCTCTCTCTCTCTCTCTCTCTCTCTCTCTCTCTCTCTCTCTCTCTCTCTCTCTCTGTCTCCACATTTCAACTCTGTACCATCTAATGAAGCTTGAAAAATGCCAAAAAATTATCTTAAAAAAAATAAAAGTTTAACAAATTAGTTTGTTTTCTCACGTTGGGCCTCAGGATGGATTTATAGATGTTGCAGGAGAAGATGGAGGCCACAGAGAGCAGAGCAGAGTCAGCTGATGACATCACAGCAGCGGCGATGGCGGCCGTCCCAATGACAGAGACAGCGAGAGGCGTTAGGTGTTTCAGAGCAATGGGCAAGATCATCGCTCCCTCGTCACATTCCAATGGAGACGGAGAACCATAAGACGTCAGGTTCCAGTCTGGCATGTGGACAGATAGGACAGATACATGGAAGATAGTCATTGTTTTTTTGTTTTTTTTAAGATAATTTTTTGGGCATTTTTTCAAGATGTATTAGATAGTACAGAGTTGAAATGGGGAGACAGACGGAAAGAGAGGGTGGATGACCTGCAGTAAAGGTCGACGGGTCGGATTTGAATCCACGACCACTGCAACGAAGGCCAGAGCCAATATGGTATGCGCACTATCAACTACACCAATGGAGTCGCGGGTTCAAATCTGACCCGTGGACCTTTACTGCAGGTCATCCCCCCTCTCTCTCTGTCTCCCCACCCCAACCCCGCATATTCCAAAAGAGCTGAAAATGCCAAAAAACTATTTTTAAGAAACTGTTAATACCTGTGGAAACAGCAACTGCCCCGATGAGTATTGGAGGAATCGCAAATATCAGGATACAGAACGCAGCAACAAAGCACGAGACTCTGGCAGCAGACGAGGAGACAGCTGACAAGGTCCTCTGGTGGAAGGTTTGGAATCCAAAGTTCCCCAGCGACTTTTGGGAAAGATTGAAAATGTGATAAAAAATGTTTTTAAATGCTGTTTTTGAGTCCTTTTGTTTAACCTTTATTTATACAGGTAAATCCCATTGAGACCGGAGATTCCCACGTTACCATTTACTCACACATTCATACACCGATAGCAGCAGGCTAACTATCGACATTCACACGAGGCAAGGTGGGTAAAGTGTCTTGCCCAAGGACACAACAACCACGACACAAGTGGCAGGGCGGGGATCGAACCTCCAACCCTTTGATCATTGGCCGACCCGCTCGACCACATGATTCTAATCATCAGCAAATGCAATCTTTTGGGGTCCTTCGCTAGGTGACCAGCAAGTCTTTGTTTTGCCATCTCTATGGCTACTGTTCAAAATCAAACAGATTGACATGCCCTGCATTCCAATCCCTATACTATCTACTATTTAGAATGGTAGAATTTTTTTTTAGGATGTCCCGATTCTTGTGGCCAGATTTAGGATGGTTAGAAAGGTCCAGATGTCTACTACATCCTGCCGAGATTTTTACTGTTGAAATCAGACTGAGGAAAGACCGAGGGAAGAAAGACCTCATTCATTATATTGTGATAGCGATTTTATAATGATAGAAAGCCGGTTCCGTATGGGTGAAGTATTCCTTTAATTGTATCAGGACATTATCATAACTTTGGAAGCTCATCTATCTATTCTATTGGGACAGAAGCAAGCAGCAGTCCTTTTGATTTTAAACTTGAGTTTACCAGTAATAGGAATTCATCGATGTACGTCCAGGCAAACTTGCTCTCAAGTCTTCCAATCCACGGCCCCTGGAAAGTGTAGTTCATGGCAGTCTGGGAAATATCCACGGAGGAAGGGTTCGTCATGACAAAGGGGACACAGATCCACTGCAAAGACAAGGAACACACAACAGAAAATGTTGAGGATCTGTCAGTTTGTTAATTCTAGCACCCCCCTTTGGTCAAAAGCGGTAGTGTTTTTACAACGCCAGCTGTTTTTCCTGAGTGAGCGTATACCCATGACAAAGGCATTGAGAAAAGCTATTTAAAAAAAGCATTCTTTGCACTGATGGTCTTGACAAGTATAGTATAGTAGATTTTATTTGGACATGGACATGACAATGTCATTGGACGAACCAGATGCATTGTTTACAGTGTGTTTGCATAAATGCTAGTTTACAACACCTGTCCACAGGAGGTTTTTTAAAAACAACAAAATAAACTAAACAAAACAGAAACAAGATCAAATACTGATAAAAACTGATAATTAAAAGCGTAAAAATGCAGAATACAATAGAGTACAGAGCAGCACGTTTCACGTTTGTGAAAGTCTTGGCCAAAATGTGCCGGGAGCTCGCATTTATGTCTCGCGAACGTCTGGCAAGCGTCGCACAAACCGAATGTCAGTCTCATTTTTGTCGCAAATCAGTCACAATTTAGTTTCCTATGTTGCCAAAACCTGGCAAAGTTTACGAGTCAAGACAACTTTGCCAGGGTTTGGCGACATATGAAACTAAAAATAAGCCCAGTGAGGTAGGGCCTTTAGGTCATCAAAACAATGTTTTGTTGTCTTTTTTTACACAGGTAAATTACACGTTACCATTCACACACACATTCATACACCGATAGCAGTAAGCTAGCTATCGACATTCACGCGAGGCGAGGTGGGTGAAGTGTCCTGCCCAAGGACACAATAACCATGACACAAGTGGCAGGGCGGGGATCAAACCGCCAACCCTTTGATCATTGGCCGACCCGCTCTACCAACTGAGCCACAGTCGCCCCTGTGTCTTAAAACTACATACAGGGCACACTTTGTATTGTAGCATCCTCACCAGTGTGAAGAATATGAGGATGAGCTGAATGATGTCTGTGTAAGCCACAGAGTACAGGCCTCCTAACAGTGTGTAGAGAATCACCACCACAGCAGATATCCAGATGCTCGCACCGTAGGACAAATCCAAAATCACATTCATGGTGGCGCCTGTAAAACACATATCCATGGTCTGAGATGGGTTCCAGGTTCCATTTGTTCACACACAGTCATACCAGTGGTGGTAAACTACGATATTAGCAACAGCTGCCCTGGGGCAGACTGACAGAAGTGTGGCTGCCATTCAGCGCCTACGGCCCCTCCGACCACCACCTCAAACATACAGCAGTCCTACACATTCACACAAGGCAAGTTGGGTGAAGCGTCTTGCCCAAGGACACAACAACCATGACACAAGTGGCAGGGCGGGGATCGAACCGTCAACCCTTCGATCATTGGCAGACCCGCTCTACCACCTGAGCCACAGTCGCCCCCCATGTACAGTATATAAAGTGGTTAGATACTGTACCTAAGCTAATCAGTGTCCCAGCCAACCACGTGATGTCGGTTAGCAGAAGACCCACGGACTGAAGGGCAACTACTGCTGTTCCATACTTCTCCTGGAAAGGGTCTAACATGGTCACATATCTCTTGTCTCTCATCGGCTTGGCAAACACAAGTCCACCTGAAAAATAAAACAGACAGACAGATGTGCGTGCTGTGGGCAAGATGGATAATTTCTGAATGTAATGTGTTGCTCTGTCTGTGATTTGTGGGGAGGGGTGGGGAAGGGGGGGGTGGTATTGTTCTGTTTTCTTATTTTATTTTAATTGTATACAGGCCGACTGTAAAGCATTTTGTGTTACCTTAACTGTGTATGAAAAGTATGAAAAAAGTTTAATTTGATTTGATTTGATTTATATATTCAAGAGAAAGAGAACAGAAACGTACATCACGTTTTACCCATTTAGGACAAGTTATCAGTCAAGTTATAACTCCCAAATTTGAGTTCAGACAGACTTTTAAGAATACTTACCAATGATAAATGAAACACAGTCAGCTGCTGGTAGCATTACCGCCGACGTCAGTCCCATGGAGGGCGTGTAAAGCATCTCAGATAGTCCCATGATGAAGCATCCTCCAACCCAGGTAGCTAAAGGGTGGTCAGGCAGAAACACAAAGGGTTAGGGTGGGGTTAGGGTTAGAGGGTTAGGGTTAGAGGGTTAGGTTTAGAGGGTTAGGGTTAGAGGGTTAGGGGGTTAGGGTTAGGGTTAGGGTTAGAGGGTTAGGGTTAGGGTTAGAGGGTTAGAGAGTTAGGGTTAGGGTTAGAGGGTTAGGGTTAGAGTTAGGGTTAGAGGGTTAGGGTTAGGGGGTTAGGGTTAGAGGGTTAGGGTTAGAGGGTTAGGGTTAGGGGGTTAGGGTTAGAGGGTTAGGGTTAGGGTTAGAGGGTTAGAGAGTTAGGGTTAGGGTTAGAGGGTTAGGGTTAGAGTTAGGGTTAGAGGGTTAGGGGGTTAGGGTTAGAGGGTTAGGGTTAGGGTTAGAGGGTTAGGGTTAGGGTTAGAGGGTTAGGGTTAGGGTTAGGGTGGGGTTAGGGTTTGGGTTAAAAGGTTCCTTTGTTGGAATCATGTTGCACAGGCCTATTGATCTAAAAACGGGAGTGCTGTTGGTGGTGCGGTTGAAGAGCTCTGCCCCTTCACCCGGGAGACCAGGGTTCGATTCCCAGGCAGGGTATCTCTGCAGTGGACAGAAGAACAGGGTGCTGCTGTAATTATTTAAAAGTTAAAATAATTTTAAAAAATTCAAATAATTAAGAAAATCTCTAAGAGATTAGAATAATTAGAAAACCACTAAAAAGGCAAAAAAAACCTTAGCATGTCTTCCTCTGTCCGGTGGTCCAGTGGTTGTTTGATTCAGTTCCGGAGATGATGAGGTTGGTGGCGGGGTGTTGTTTGAAATGAGTGACCAATGGGGTGGTGAGCTTACCTTCCCTGATATTGTAGAGGTGTTGTTTGAGCCGGGTGAGGATGGTATGTTTCGTTTCCCCGATGTAGTGTTTATTGCAGATGGTGCAGGAGATGATATAGACTACGTTGCTGGTGTTGAGGGTGAAGGAACCAAGGGTGGGGTATTGTTGCTGACTGTGTGGATTGATGATAAATTTTCTATTTTTGTACAGGGTGCTGTGCTGTGTGGTGTCGGGGGGTCTATGGTCACTGTATTTAGAGCGGATGAGGATGTTCTGGAGGCTGGGGTTCTTTCTGTAGGCTGAGATGGTGTTATGGTTAGTGAAGGCCGGGTGTTGTGCGAGTGTTTGATTATAATTTTGTTTGACTGTGTGGTGTAGACGGGTTATTCTGTGGCAGAAGGTGGAGACAAAGGGGAGGATGCGTGTGGGCTCTGAAGGGGTGGAGACAACTGGTTGTGGTGGTGGTGGGTTAGGTTTAAAGGGTTAGGGTTAGGGTGGGGTTAGGGTTAGAGGGTTAGAGAGTTAGGGTTAGGGTTAGAGGGTTAGGGTTAGAGTTAGGGTTAGAGGGTTAGGGTTAGGGGGTTAGGGTTAGAGGGTTAGGGTTAGAGGGTTAGGGTTAGGGTTAGGGTTAGGGGGTTAGGGTTAGAGGGTTAGGGTTAGGGTTAGGGGGTTAGGGTTAGGGTTAGAGGGTTAGGGTTAGGGTTAGAGGGTTAGGGTTAGGGTTAGGGTTAGAGGGTTAGGGTTAGAGGGTTAGGGTTAGAGGGTTAGAGAGTTAGGGTTAGGGTTAGAGGGTTAGGGTTAGAGTTAGGGTTAGAGGGTTAGGGTCAGGGGGTTAGGGTTAGAGGGTTAGGATTAGAGGGTTAGGGTTAGGGTTAAGGTTAGGGGGTTAGGGTTAGAGGGTTAGGGTTAGAGGGTTAGGGTTAGGGTTAGGGTTAGGGTTAGGGTTAGGGTTAGGGTTAGGGGGTTAGGGTTAGGGTTAGGGTTAGAGGGTTAGGGTTAGGCTGGGGTTAGAGGGTTAGGGTTAGGGGGTTAGGGTTAGGGTTAGGGTTAGAGAGTTAGGGTTAGAGGGTTAGGGTTAGAGGGTTAGGGTTAGAGGGTTAGGGTTAGGGTTAGGGTTAGGGTTAGAGGGTTAGGGTTAGGGTTAGGCTGGGGTTAGAGGGTTAGGGTTAGGGTTAGGGTTAGAGGGTTAGGGTTAGGGTTAGGGTTAGAGGGTTAGGGTTAGGGTTAGAGGGTTAGGGTTAGAGTTAGGGTTAGAGGGTTAGGGTCAGGGGGTTAGGGTTAGAGGGTTAGGATTAGAGGGTTAGGGTTAGGGTTAAGGTTAGGGGGTTAGGGTTAGAGGGTTAGGGTTAGAGGGTTAGGGTTAGGGTTAGGGGGTTAGGGTTAGGGTTAGAGGGTTAGGGTTAGGCTGGGGTTAGAGGGTTAGGGTTAGGGGGTTAGGGTTAGGGTTAGGGTTAGAGGGTTAGGGTTAGAGTTAGGGTTAGAGGGTTAGGGTTAGAGGGTTAGGGTTAGAGGGTTAGGGTTAGGGTTAGGGTTAGGGTTAGGGTTAGAGGGTTAGGGTTAGGGTTAGGCTGGGGTTAGAGGGTTAGGGTTAGGGTTAGGGTTAGAGGGTTAGGGTTAGGGTTAGGGTTAGAGGGTTAGGGTTAGGGTTAGGGTTAGAGGGTTAGGGTTAGGGTTAGGGTTAGGGTTAGAGGGTTAGAGGGTTAGAAATTAGTTCAAAGGAAAAACGAGTCCAGACAAATACAAGAGCAGACATAGTTTAACAAGCTACAGTGCTTAACTTCTGTCGCCCCCATGGGGAATTCTGAGTAATTACAACAACACTGTCGGTGCATCTACATGAGGCAAAGCCTTCGGTGATGGCGCATGGATTTTATATCTTCTAGTTAAAGCTGCCGTGCTGAAGCAAAAGCTCAAGGCAAGTAATTTTTTTTTTCTATAGCACAGTTCAGACACAGAAAAGTCTTCAGATTTGATTTAAAAGAGCTGAGCTCAGTCAAATTGACCAAGTCCAAATGCACAGCATATTCTGATTAATGTCCATATTCTGGTGAAGACAATTTTCTAAATAAGGTGTTTCGATAATTCCCATCCCATCCTAGGAAAATTAACCGCAATTAACACAACAGTTAACTCCTGCAGTATTCACAGTGCCATATTTTTGAATCAACAAATCAATACTTCACCTGTCATTGTGAAGATGCCCACCACTCTCGTAATGCTCCGGTTTCCCAGCAGAGCCATGTCCATTTTGTCAGCTGAGGTTTTGTTTTCTTGCTTCCTGGATTTGAAAGACGCCCAAATTCCCACTCCAAGAACCAGCAGGTAGAAAAAGACCATCGCGATCACTCCGGGGATACTGACAGCCATGGTCAACCTGTGGGCTGGTAGAAAAAATATATAATAATAATAATAATAATAATAATAATAATAATAATAATAATAATAATAATAATAATAATAATAATAATAATAATAATAATAATACATTAGATGTATGTGCAGCTCCGGAAAAAAATTAAGAGATCAGTCTGGATTTTTCTCGACATTATTTAATGCAAAAGCTCTTAATGACAAAACATTTATTGAAATGTTGTCAATAGTTTATATTATAAAACCAAAATGTTCATCCTACTCAAACATATCCCTCTAAATAGTAAAACGAGACACACTGAACATTTGGAGTGGTCTTTTAATTTTTTTTCCAGAGCTGTAGTGTTTTTCCACAATAGCAGCTAAATGAACTGGTAGCAGAAATATATAAGATTTAAGATTGAAAGCTTTATATTCTCACCGGACTTGTTCCCAATGCTGGTTGGAACACAATCACAGATTTCTTGTGGTGAAAATATAGTTTAACAAGCAGACACGTTCGATCTTGTCCTCTGACATTGAAGCTAAAACAAGGTGGTATTGTCTTTTATTGCTAGCAGACTTGTTGCCTAATGGGGGGTGTCCTCTGATAACCGGAAAAATTTAAATTTCCGAGGCTGACATAGACTGATGTTGCAGATAAAGTCAAAGTCAAAATGATTTCTATACATGTGCTGTACAAGATACAATACAAAACAACATATACGATACATGAGGGAAAAGACAAGGAGGAGTGTCAGTCTCAACTTTTGTTTAAAGGTCACATATTATGCTAAATGCACCTTTTAAATGTGTTCTAACATATCCATGGGTCCACGGTGTGCCTAGAGACTGCCAAAATATTTAAAAAAATAACAATCTCTCCTGTTCTCACTCTCCCCCTTTCTGAAACCCCCACCCCTCCCCCCAATATACTCCAGTCAGAATTTTCCCCTTTTCTGACCTCACAAACTGGAAAGCCAGAAGCTTCCACTGTGCAGCCCACACCCCTATTTCTTATTGGTCCACGGCCCTGACAGACAGAGGGCGAGGCGTATCTGGCTTCGCTTCCAGACAGGGGGCGGGGGGAGCTCAAAGATTGTATATTTACGAGGGGAGCTGCAGCTCTTTTTAAAAAATAGGCCATTGTGAGATTAGCTGAACATCAGCATAGTACAATAAATTATCTGAAAGTTTTTTTCAGCAAACAATTAAAGAAAAACGTATTAGGGACCACTAAGACCATATAATATGGTGTATAATAGAACCGAAAAGTGTATAATATGGGAGCTTTAAAGCCAATGCAAAAAACACCTGAGCGTGTAGCAGCATGACAATATTGCACATATTGTAAAAAAAATTTTCATCAGATTGCACATTGCACATTTCAATTTAACTTATCTACTTTTTACTTTCTATTCTATTTTTTATACATACTGTTTTATATTGTACAAAACATTCAGGACAGGGACAGGCCTGAGCGTGTACGATACATGGACAAGCTGGTTTGTTCTTTCCAGGAAATTCAGGCACAAACGGCAACAGAGTTTGGAGGCTGTGCACAGCCACCTGAAGCCACCCCAGACAGCAAGCAGGGAATACGTCTAAATGCATGCACTTCCTTATCGGACACTTTGGTATCATTTAGCATGACTATAAAACATTATAACAACATTTATAGGTCAGAAAAGACGAAAAAGATAATAGGTGCTCTTTAAAGCCAACAAAAAAAGAACATTTTCAAGCAGTGGTCAATTTTGAGATTTTTGTCCATTTTACTTCCATAACATGTCTTCTTTCATATTAATCAAAGGTCCAAAATATATATATATATATATATATATATATATATATATATATATATATATATATATATATATATATATATATATATATTAGTTAAAAAGTTATGAAATGTATTCATAAATGGAACTAAATGTACTTACAGGCAGGTAAAGGAAGACTCAACACACACTCGCCCGAACAGGCAAATGAAAACTGCACTTTCACTGGAATGAAGACGGACGGGTTGAATCTGTGGTTTGATGTCTAGTTCACTTTGTAAACACCCCTTGACTCACATGGAACCTTTAAAGGAATATTTCGGCTTTTTTACACGCTTCTTGTGCGGTGGAAATTTACCACACATTTTTTTAAATTATATTTTCTATTTATGGCTGAGATAAGTAGCTTGACATCCATTACATCTGTTAAGGTTAAGGTAACTTAATATGTACACGAGGGTAGAATTGGTTGCAGTTAAGAAGAATTGGCTGCTTGCACACACAGGCAGACAACATTTACGACATAACAGTGACAGCAATGCCCATAACCCTTGCCTCAATTCTAATTAATTTTCCAT